>CAXIWN010000012.1:4581485-5144205 GCA_964036215.1 Oscheius sp. DF5033 | reverse complement strand
AATCCTTGTCGCAGCTGATGCGTGCAATTATGGATTAGGTAGAAGAAGATTCAAGAAGAAGTTCCACCGATGGTTCCAAGGACACCGAAGAAAGAAGCTCCCGATGATCTCAATCTGGAGGCTGATGATCCATATCCATTACCAACAGCAGATGACATTTTCGCATCGCTGAACGGAGGCAAATTCTTTTCCCAAATTGACCTCTCGGACGCATATCTCCAAATTGAACTAGAAGATGAATCAAAAGATCTAGTAGTCATAAATACCCATAGAGGTTTATTCCGATATAATCGTCTCCCATTTGGAATTAAAACAGCACCCGCAATCTTCCAAAATTTAATGAACAAAATGGTCTGTGGATTGGAAGGGGTAGCAACATATCTGGATGACATTCTGGTAACAGGAAAAACTCGTGAAGAACACGACAAAAATTTGAAAGACCTGATCCAACGAGTAGACGAGTATGGTTTCCGTCTAAAACTTGAAAAATGTTCGTTTCTCAAAGAAGAAATAAACTTCTTAGGATACATTGTAAATAAAAACGGACGAAAGCCAGATCCAGTAAAAATAAAGGCACTGACCTCGATGAAAGAGCCCGAAGATATGGCTCAATTAAAATCTTTCTTGGGAATGATTTCATATTATGGAAATTTTTTACCCGGAGTCAAGAAACTCCGTGGGCCATTGGATAATTTGACGCATAAGAACCAGCAGTGGAATTGGGATAACAAATGCCGAGAAGCATTTCAAAATTTAATCCAATTATTATCATCTGATCTCAATTTATGCCATTTTAACCCAAAATTGCCAATCCTTGTCGCAGCTGATGCGTGCAATTATGGATTAGGTGGGGTTATTTATCATAAATTCCCAGACGGCACAGAAAAGCCGATACATCATGTTTCAAAGGCTCTATCTGAAACCGAAAAGAGATATTCGCAGATAGAAAAAGAAGCCTTGGCGTTGGTCACAACCGTGACAAAATTCCATAAATATCTCTACGGTCGTAAGTTTATTTTGAGGACTGACCACCGACCACTGTTGACAATTTTTGGTAGCAAAAAGGGACTCCCAACTCATACAACAAATAGATTGTCACGATGGGGTACTATCCTCCTAGGATACAATTTTACATTGGAATATGTCCCGACCGATAAATTTGGAATTGCCGATGGTCTGTCCCGGCTGATGTCGTCATTTCCTCGAGAAGACGAAGACATCGTCATCGCTAATATCGAAACACAAATAGTGGCAGAATTTGATGAGATAATTAGGAGATTGCCAATGACAGCAGAAGATATAGCTGAAGCATCTAAAAACGACCCATTTTTCCAATGTTTAGGAAAATGTATACAGTCCCAAAACTGGTCTAAATTCTCAAAATTCAGACAAGATAGAGAATATAAGTCATTTGAGTCGAAAAGACAGGAATTTTCGCTAGTCGAAAACTGCATAATGTTCGGTGATAGAATAGCTATCCCGATTGCCATCCGTTGCAAAATAATGAAGGAATTGCACAGAGGGCATCCAGGAATGGTCCGGATGAAAGAACTGGCAAAGAAATTCGTATTTTGGCCAGGACAAGGAACGGATATCGAAGATTATGTCAGAAGTTGCGACAACTGTCAACTGGCAGCCAAAAATGATCGCAAGGTTCCCCTCCGACCATGGCCAAAATCCCAAAGAATTTGGCAAAGAATTCATATTGATTATGCAGGTCCTATTGACGGATATTACTTTCTCGTCATCGTCGACTCCTACTCAAATTGGCCTGAAATATTGATTACAAAATCGATTACATCATCTACTACTGTTCGACTTCTAGAGGAAGTATTCTCCAGAACAGGTCTACCAGAAACGCTAGTTAGCGACAATGGAACCCAATTTACATCAAGGGAATTCCAGTCTACGTGCGAAATGAATGGTATAAAACACATTCGAACACCGCCATACCATCCGCAAAGTAACGGACAAGCGGAGAGATTTGTGGATACTCTAAAAAGAAGTCTGCAAAAATTAAAAGGGGGAGGAGAAGGGAAAGTAAACTCGACGTTGTTGAACAGATTCCTGTTCGCCTATAGAACAACGCCTTGTCCCAGCCTCGACAATAAAACCCCAGCTGAAGTTTTCTACGGAAGAAATATCAGAACAACCTTGAATTTGCTTATCCCAGAGAGGAAAGATCATCCTAATGCATTCGCAGAGCAAATGAAAGCTCAATTTGACCGAAAGCACGGTGTGAAAGAAAAGAGTTTTGAATTGAATGAGCCTATTTGGTTCAAGAAGCATCACCAAAACCAGGAACAATGGATAAAAGGTAAGGTTACTGGAATTAGAGGTCACGCGACATATCTTGTCGACGTCGAAGGAAAGACTCACCACGCACACTCAAATCAGTTGAGAAAGCGTCGAGAAAATGAGCTCCTAACCTCCAATTACCAAACTCTACTTCACACCTTCAACATGACGATGCCAAGCAAGAAGAAGATTCAAGAAGAAGTTCCACCGATGGTTCCAAGGACACCGAAGAAAGAAGCTCCCGATGATCTCAATCTGACGACGCCTGTTGCCGCCATGCCATCCGACGAGACGACACCAGATGACACAACGCCAGCTGAGACGACGCCTTTCTGTACACCTGTGGCCACGATGGATCCAGTACCAAACACCGCTCAAGCACAAGAAGAGAAACAAGACGATACAAGACCACCCGCACTTCGAAGAAGCCAGCGAACAAGAAAGTCACCGACAAGACTCAGGTTCTAATTATTTATATGTTCGTCTATATTTCCTTTTGCTCATTCTTCTCTTTATTTACCCCCATTTCTTTCATCTAAAAAGGGGAGGTGTTATGGTCCCACATAACGATTTTAATTATTGTTTGAATTCGCGCCATGAGCAAGCGCGCCCCAATTCTAATCGCCATTTGAGCGTCTCTTTTGTCTCTCAGTCGGAGAGTGAATAGTTGTTGTCGTAGCTACATCTGTAGCAATATTGTTTTCTGTAATATTTTTGTCTCACTGTTAAAAGGTAATAAATTATTATTACAAGAGATTAATTGTTTTGTTAACTAAAATACTCCTCTACTGAATTAAGAGTAGTTGAGTATATAACAATGTATTACAACATAATAAAAAGAAGATGATACTAGGAGATCTGACGGAAGAGGAAAAGAAAAATCGCAAAAGTTTAGCCCATCAGTTGCAAATAGGAGGACATGGTAATATGTTGCGGCCACCTATGACTGTTTTGAGGCACCTGAAAAAGGGTGATATGATGATGATGAATCGTCAACCCTCATTACATAAACCTTCTATTATGGGACACAGGTATAACCACCTATTGGTTGAATATTAGATATTGTAGAGCTCGAATTTTAACCGGACAAAGAGCACTTCGGATGAATTATGCACCGTGTAAAGCTTACAATGCTGATTTTGATGGAGACGAAATGAATGGTCATCTAGTCCAATCTCACATTGCCCAATCTGAAGCGGCTGACATTGGTAGCTATTAGAGTAACGATTATAATCGATTTTTTCAGCTAGTGTTGGAAATAATCTTCTTGTACCTAAGGATGCTACACCACTTCTTGGTTTAATTCAAGATCACGTTGTGTCTGGAGTGCTTCTAACAGTAAGGGGGCGATTTTTGAATAAGGTACGTCGATTTGCAATATTTCCTAATTATATTTAGGAAGATTTTATGCATTTAGTGCTAGCAGCGTTTTCGGAACATACGGGCCGGATTGAAATTCCACCACCGGCTATGTTAAAACCTCAAAAATTGTGGACTGGAAAGCAGGTTAGTAAAAATGACGTGTTTCTCATTCTAAAAATTCTGTTTAGGTTATTTCTTGCATAATTAAAAATTGCATCCCAGGTGGCCAGCCGCTAATTAATTTGACTGGAAAAGCTAAAACACCTCTGTCTTGTTGGAAGGTCCGTGGTCATAAAGTGCCCGACTTCAATATGAGTGAATCTGAAGTTATCTTCAGGTATTGATCAGCCGCTTATGTTTATCCTGTAATTTTAGACAAGGAGAACTTCTAGTAGGTGTTCTCGATAAGGCACATTATGGAGCTACCCAATATGGGCTTGGTCATTGCTGTTTTGAGCTTTATGGGAACAAGGTCGGTATCAAAGTACTCTCTTGCTTTTCTCGACTTTTTACAACGTATCTGCAGGCATGTTACAGATTTTTTGTGATGTAATATATTTTTAGTATCATGGCTTTACACTGGGTGTTGCGGATATTTTAGTTCGAAAAGATGCTAATAAAGACAGACGTAAAGCTGTGCTAGAGTCAAGAACTATTGGAAAACAAGTTGTATGTTCTGCATTTGGATTGGATGAATCAACAAATCCGAAAGAAATCAAACGAGTACTTGCTTCTACCTATTGTAATCCACGTGGTCAAGGGACAGATGTTAAAATGTTGGATTATGCTATGAAACAAGGAATCGCCAAATATAACGATGCTATTAATAAGTAAGTAATTTTTTAAAATAAATATTTTGTTTTGTTTGTAGAGCGTGTGTCCCAGAAGGATTAATTCGTTCTTTCCCTGAAAATGCACTTCAAATGATGATCCAATCCGGTGCTAAAGGATCAGCTGTAAATGCCATTCAAATTTCCTGTTGTCTTGGTCAAATTGAATTGGAAGGAAAACGTATGGCAGTAACTATTGCTGGAAGAACTTTACCTTCTTTCAAGTAAGTAGTTTGTAATTTGAAAATTCTCTCCTTTATAGAGCTTTTGATCCTTCACCTCGAGCTGGTGGATATATTGACCAACGTTTCTTGACGGGTATAAATCCTCAAGAACTTTTCTTCCATACTATGGCTGGTCGAGAAGTTTGTTTCCTTCTCATTATTTTAACATTTCCTTTTTCTAGGGTCTTATTGATACAGCTGTAAAAACTTCTCGGTCTGGCTATCTTCAACGTTGTATTGTTAAACATTTGGAAGGTATAAAAGTACATTATGATGCCACTGTTCGCGACCATGATGGATCAATTATTCAGGTTTTGTGAAAAGTTTTCGTTTGTCATTTCTCTTTAGTTCCGATATGGAGAAGATGGTCTTGATACGTGTAAAGCTTCATTTTTGGGTACGAAAACATTCCCATTTCTCAAAGATAATCATGATGCTGTTATGAATGGCTGTAAGCCAAGTTCAATATCTGATCGCGATTTTAATGTTGAAAAAGCCGAAAAGCAATTTAAAAAGGTTAGTTTTGTTCAGAGTAAAAGCATTTTATATATATTCCAGATCAAAAAATGGAGAAAAAAGAATCCAACATACGTAAAATCATATGCTTCTGGATTTACCGAATTTGCTAGTGAATATGTTGGTTTACAGAAAAGCAAACTCCAACAAATGTGGTTTGAACTTGCTCCACATGAAAGAGAAGAGTACGAATCACGAGTAGCCAAAAAATGCCCAACAGCTGTTGATGAGGTAACATTATTTGCTCTGAATAAATGGATTTTTTAATAGAGATTTAATATCAGCCGTACTCTTGGTGCTCTTCCGGAGAAGACATTAATAAATATCGATAACTATGTTAAAGAAGATGAAACTAAATTACGAAGAACTCTTTATTGGAAAGGAATGAAATGCTTAGCAGATCCTGGAGAAAATGTTGGTCTTTTGGCTGCAACCTCTATTGGAGAACCTTCCACTCAAATGACATTGAATACTTTCCATTTTGCCGGAAGAGGAGAAATGAACGTCACTCTTGGTATTCCCCGTCTTCGAGAAATCCTGCTAACCGCTTCGAAGAATATAGCTACTCCTAGCGCCCAGGTATTTATTTTCAATTGAAGTTTATTTTTGCATTTTTATAGATCGCAGTATTACCTCATACACCAAAAGAAAAATTAGATAAGATTAAACAAATGCTTGATAGAGTATATTTGAAACAAGTTTTAAAAAAGTTTACCTTGGAGGATAGAACTAATTTAGCAGAAAGGTAGGTCAACATGTATCAAATGCTATCCTTTTTAGTGAAAATTGGCGACGATATACATTAAGATTGGAAATTCTTGATCCATCAAATAGAGAACAAAGTGCTAAATATTTAAAACGCTCCCGTATAATGAAAGAGGCAAGTTATTTCTTTTTTTTTTTTGAATTTTTATTTTTTGTTTACTTGATTCACAGTCTGTTGACGAAGGTTGTCAAGAAGGCATTGCTAAAATTCCTGTAGGACACCGGCGGAATAGCGAAGGGATTCGGCTTCCATCCACGCTGTCCATCAACCCTCTCCAAGACCACCGTGCTGCAGTAAGGCACACGATTACCAATTTGATAAAGATCGTCTTGAGTGGAATTCCGGCGCTCGCTACGCAGCAAGCCGACAGCCATATCTACGGTAGAAGCGTGAGCCACGGCCAAAACATTGAGCTCCTTGCCATCCGTTGGTTCTGTAGAAAGGGAAATTTTGCGCAGCGTATCATAGATGCGGTTGTTATAGTCAGTAATTGTTTCAGTGGCAGTGAATAGCTTTGTTGAAGGATAATTAGGCCTGAAAGAATTAGCTCAACTTTGAAATAAATAAACCTGTAATTTTTGTCAATAGGATAGGAGCTAAGCTGCTCTTTCGTAGCAAATCCCGGCACAACCGTCGGGTACAGAGTAACGTTTTCGAAAAGACCTGGCTCGATACGAAGAAGCGCCTTGGATCCACTAGCTTCTTTTACAGCGCGCGCCGTTTGAATGCAGCGAATTGCCGGGCTACAGTAAATAACATCCGGTACAAGACATTGAGAACCCAAGGAACGTCCCACCGTACTGGCGATCATTTGTCCACTGACGGTTATCGGTGTATCCTCCATATAGGCCGTTACAGGACGATCCACAGGCAAATGAATTGGCATATTGCCATCGTACGGAGCATAGTTTGCCTTCGTTTTTTCGATCCAACCGGGAAACATATCATCAACCCGTTCGCTGTGACGCATAACTATAAGGCGATCGGGATATGTTTCACGAAGTCCTTCTTTCCGTAGACGCTCCAAGTGCGAGGTACATGAATAGGAACCAATTTCCGAAGTGTATTCAGATGCCACATTGGGAGAATTGGGTTTCTTATTTTTCGATCTAGTGGGGTTAGTTCGAGCAGCAACCATCTGCTCCCAGTAGTCAGTAGTAGAATGATGCCCTTTTTAAAAAAATAATCGACTGTCGCTTTTTTTACATGTTAAAAATTGGTCTTATTTCAGATTGAAACCCGTTTTTTGAAGCTCGTGGCGGATATTATAGAAAAGAAGCTTCGTATTATATCCGATTATGAGCTGCTTCAAATGCAAAAGCTCCGCGACGAAGATAAGAAAGCTGGTGGTGGAGATGACAGCGGAGAAATTAGAAGACGAATGGATGATGGTGAATCTTCTGACGAAGAAGCAGATGGAGGAAGAGAAGCCGATGCCTCAGAGAGAAGACTCCATAACAGACACGAGTAGGACAGTTTTGTTTTAACTCTTATTCTTATTTATAGCGATGAAGCAGCCGAATATGAAGGAGAAGATGAAGATAGAAGAGCAGTGGCTGATCAAATAGAAAAAGAAGTTGAAATGGATGCAGACAGAGAAGAAGATAACGAGGAAGATCACGAAGAACCAGAGTGTGTTGAAAATGTTAAAAAGAGTGCTAAAGTAGCAAACCAAAGAAGAAGCCCGGATGAGAGGATAAGAGTACGTTTTAATTTTAAAACTAATTATACAGTTATTTTTTAGTTTGTTTGCCAATTATCAAATATTATCTGTTCTTATCTATTTGATGTGAAAAATGATACATGGTGTGAAGTAGTTTTTAATGTTCCATTAACTTCAAAGACTAAATTGGATATCGCTGCTCTAGTTGAAAAGTAAGTTATTAGAATGTTCTTAATATTTGCCTTTTGTAGGGAAGTGGAAAATTTTATTGTACATCAGACACCTGGAATTGAACGTTGTGTTGAAAGTGTTCAAAACAAAAATGGAAAAGATATCACATACTTGCAAACGCAAGGTGTTAATCTACAGGTTCTTTAATATTATTTGTTAATATTGATAAATTTCAGGCATTGTTTGAGCATTCAGATTATTTGGATGTTAATTCACTCTATTCTAATGATTTGAATTTGGTTTTACATCAATATGGAGTAGAAGCATGTACAAAGGCGATCATTATGGTATGTTATTTTCTTGTAGCCATCAATTTTCACTGCAAATCTCTCAATGGTACAAATGATCTGAACTTGGGATCACAGACACATTAGTACCAGGCGCGCAAGGCTTCTTTACCACATTTTTGGACCGCTGCGATTCTATTATGAGAGGGAGACTTGTCCTACCGGCGTCTTTTGGTCTTTTGACGTCACAAGCGCTCAGATTTATGAAGACGCAAGTTATAATAAAGACATGCTAATGAATTAAAAAATAAGAATTAATGTAACCACATCTTCTCTAATCCATTTGCTTATTTTCCTTTGTTTGAAAAAATCCTGAGAAAAATTTAGCGAATCTGGCCACATTTACACAGCAACACCGTGCTTTGATGGAGGGGAGATTTATGATGTCTCTGCAAAAAACAAACCCGAACGGCGAGGGGAAAGACCTCACTGTGCGTCAAACTCTCATCAACTATTTGCCGAACCATTCATTCGGTCGTTAGCTATTGTTGACCAAAGGCGTAGTTACCTTGAGCACCTTACATGGCTTTTTTTGACAATGGGACATATGAACTGCGCAACTTTTGGTAGTTTTGTCGCGGGTTTGTGCTCTCCGTCGTTCCATTATGAAGGAAACCGGAAGGAAATGTGCTGAGTAAATTTTGGATAATAAACGGGTCTATCTAGACGGGTCTGTCTAGATTTTAAAAGAAAAGTTTAAAGGACAGCAAATAATTGTATCTTTTAGGAGATGAATAATGTCTTCGCAGTCTACGGAATTGATGTTTCGAAGCGGCATCTTAGCCTAACAGCAGACTATATGACCTTTACGGGTTCTATTGCACCGTTTAATCGTGTCGCTATGGCTTCGGTTGCTTCGCCTTTGCAGAAGATGACTTTTGAAACGACTCTAGCGTTTCTTCGTGAATCTCTTCTAAACGGTTAGTTTCTTATAATATAATTTTTAGGAAAATAATTTACTTTACACTTTTTCTATATTCTCGTCCATCAAAAAAAGGACTTTATGTTTCTACGAGTAGAGGGCGTGCCAGACCGTGTGATAGCATCTTATCGCCTAATGCTAATGCTGTACGCGAATCGTCTGGTTCAAACTTTGTACGGAAAAAAAACTGAATCATGATGAATCATTTGATTTGAAATTAGAAAGTCGAGAATTGATCGTTTAGATGCGGTGATTCATTTGTTTATTTTCAGGAGAAGATGATGTACTATGCTCGCCATCAGCTCGTCTAGTTGTTGGAGGATTAAGCCGAGGAGGAACAGGCACTTTCGATCTTCTCTTCTAGACCACCCAAGTTGTTATTTGTTCTTGTTATACTTTTAGGATAGCCATCCCCGTTGTTGACATCGTTTGTTTATGTGTATTGTTAATTTTGTTAAAGTTTCTGGTTTCATTACGTATTGTTCACAAGGATAAACACAAGCAAACAGGCCATAGTAGTAAGTAGTCGATACATATTTTATTTTTAAAGTCATTTGGTTGGGTTTTGAGATTCTGGGGGACTGTACAGTAAAGCTCCGTAACATGAGAATCCATTCATTGAAAGTTAGGCTAGATAGGGCGGCGGCGAAGAAGCTGCCTTGTCATTTTCAACTGCATGGAACCGTGGGTTCATTCCTGAAAATTTAAAAGTTAATAATATAGCAAAGAAGAGGATTTTCGGTTTTGGATAAAAAAAATTTGGGGAAAAACTCACTCTTCACAGGAAGAATTTCTTCTGGAGCCAATTCTCAAAGGACGGCGGTACATAAATTCAAGTGTATCACGATTAGGATGAATGATGCTGATCATTTTGGATAAATGACAGACAGACGGACGAACTGACAAGAGTTTCGTCTCTTTTCTCCTGTCCGCAACGGCTTATAAAGCGTGTCCCGCCCCCTGCACCCAGGGCCCCTCTGACGTGCACAGATCACTTGGTCGCACATTTCCAAGGACCGCCTACGGAGACGGGAAGAGAAGAAGAATTACTGTATTTTGGAGGCGAACTTTGGTAAAGATCATGGAGTTTTTTGGGAAAATGTCTAGACAATTTTGAGATCATTCAAAGAAGTCTCTTCAACTGTTAAATATCGTATTTTCAGCTAAAAAAGTGGTTGAAAAGACTTGAAAATAGCCTGAATACTGAAATTTTGGATATTTACCCAATTTTCTTGAAATTTTTACCATTATTTCTGCTAGAAAGTCAAAAATTCCCCTCGTTTTTTTATTTTTCTATAATTTTGGTTCTAATTTACAAGAATCTTTCTGTCAATGTTTTTTAGCTCTGAAGAGTCCACTAAAATTTGTTTTTTTACCAAGAAACGACTAATTTTCGTCCAGCTGCAAGTAAATTTTGAACTTTGCCACCATCGTCACCTAATAAGCAGCTTGTTTTGCCAAACAGCCCCGGTCAAAAGCGAACACGACAAACAAATGGTACACATTGCCCAAAGGAGAGAAGACGATTATTTTCGATCCAAAACTGGACCATTTCCCTAGTTTTAAAGGGTGGTTTCCTTATTTAGAATATTGTTTTTTTTCTGCTTATCTTTACAGCTGGCAGAAAGGACGTCAAAATGAGCGGAAATGACTTCAAGAAAAATAAAAGACTCGCCTCCACCCTTTTCTTTAGAAAAAATTATTAATTTTCTAGGGCAAAGTGCAGTGCATTGTAAGGACGGAGAGGCGCTGAGTCGACCCTGTTCCCTGTTCAATTGGCCAAAAAATTCGACTAAAAATAGCCGCTTTCTTTGTTGAGAATAGTGACCAATAGAAATTGTCCGTTTTCCCATTTCTTTGTTTAAAATAGTCAATGACCACTCCTTTCCTCATAAACAGCTTACACAGTATAGCCTTGAATTTTTGAAACTTATTACTCGTTTTTTTAAAGAAAATATTAGTTTATAAAAGTGACATGGACTGGTTTAAATTGTAATGTTATTTGTGGGAAAGCTTGTCTAGAGGGAAAATTGTAATTGATAGTATTTTCATACCACAAGAGAAATAAATTATTGCAATTATTATTTTATGAAACATCTGAATAAGAACTGATCTTTGATGTTGGTGCAAAACCAGGAACTGCAAAAAATATGAACCATCGAACCAAGATCTGAGCCTCCTTGAAAATTCGAGATAAACAGCATAATCCCACGTGAATTTAGCATGTCATATGGCTGATTGACCGAGTGAGGACACCTGATTGATAAGACAAATTTCCTCAAATTTTGTGAACTCGGAACACAATGACGTCCAAAACTTCCAAACTTTTCAATTTTCCACACAAAAATTTGTTATCTTTTTCGAGAAAAAAATCGTGTGATTCATATAAAAACATAAGCAATGGGCATTGTGCCAGAAAATGGAAAACATTGATCTGTGAACTTTCCTGATCACATTGGGTAATATTGCGAACGGTTTTGAACTTTGTTTCTTTTTCTTCTCGCCGATTCAGACAGATTGTTTTCTGTTCTATGGATTATTAGGGAAGTTTATGTTGACGTGGATGTTATTTTTCTGTTTGTGTATACAAGCGGCGGGGATGATTTCGAAGAACATAAAGAATAAAGAACACAGCGAAAATGATCTTTTTGAGCTTGAAAAAAATTATTTTACTATTATATTTCCTATTTATTGAAATATAATAATCTACGCCAAAAAAGTAACATAATAACTAATTTTTTACAGGCATAAAATTTGGTAAAAGTCTAATTTTCTTTGTAATTTATAATATTTTACCTAATAAAAGTTGTATTGCATCTGGAAATAACTCAAAACTCATAAGAAAACATCAAAAACAAAGATTAGCAAGGATTTGAGCTATTTGCAGATATTCAAGAGCAAAAAAAGATCATAAACGTCATGTGTACAGAGATTTTTGAGCAATATTTTGCTTGAATAACAATGAGGGCTCTCTATGGTCAAATAACAGAAATCAACGTCAAAGAAAAATTGAAAAAGAACGAGGTAAATGATGTCTGCTCTCGTTGGCGATTCGATTAGTCTTGTTCAGCTGACAATTATCGTCATGGGGAGTTCCTGATGAAAAAGAAATAAAAATAGACGATAAAACTATCAATTTAATTTTTATTGTTGAGGAAAAATAACTGGATCATGTTTTCTATTCTAAAATGGAAGAAAATGTCCATTTCTTTCTCATTTGCAAGAAAATCTCACGATTTTCCCATGAAACACGCATTTTCACCAATATACCATTTGTTACCGTAATCAGATGGTTTTTGTGCTTCCTACACCATAAAGCCATTTTCTTTTTGGCTGAATTTTCCCCAAATTCAGGCAACAATATTGAGGAAGATAGTGAAATATTTGGTTTTGAAAGAAAACCGGTTTGATGGTCTCGTCGGCTAAAGTCCAGAATCGCCCCCCAGTCTGACCTCACCCCCCACGGTCGGAGAAGCCCCCCATTCCGACCAAATCGGTGGATGGGTGCCACTTTCATCCCATTTAGGTGGGTGATATTAGTGGACCACTGGGAGTCGAAAACGGACCAGTGGGTGGGGATGGTGGTACATTTGGGTGGTGGAACTTTTCCGCCTGGTTAAATTCCACTTTCGCCACCCTGGTAGTCTACTCTTGCCCCCCTTTTTGCTTCGCCGAACCAGCACCCCACATCTGTACCATTATCTACCCCCTCCATAAAATTTTCCCCACCCACTTTCATTCTAGAATTACCACCCACCGAACAAGATACTCCACCCCCTCACTCTCACTACCCATTTTCCTAAGCCTGCCTTCGGCAGGTTCATTATAGAAAAACGAAATTTTAAAACAAGTTTACCTAGCATAAGAAAACAAACAGATTAACTAATGCTGAATAATAGGCACCATAACTTTTGCTGTGCGATTCGGAAGCAGTTTAGCGAAGATCCGCTTGGAGCTTCGACAATATCCTGAAAAATGCATCAAAGCAACACTTAAATCTAACCTCCCAACACCCGGACTCCTTTCTTCGTACGTAACTTCATTTCTTGTCCACAATTCTTACATGTAGCACTGTTTTGAAGATATCCCTCCTTCATCAGAAACTCGTACACCGAAGCCTCCGTTGGAAAAGCAGCATTGAAATCATTTAATGAATGAATGTCTTCCATTTTAAAAATAAGCTAAAACAAGTAAAAAAATCAAATAAAATAAAGAGTTAATAACAACAAACAAAAATCAGCACAAAAAACACAATCAATTTTAGGATTGCAACTTTCGCTGCGTATCGCTGCGCAACGACCGCTGCGGTGGGTGGTAAGACTGGACTAGCACTATTTGGCGGTAAAACTGGTGGTGGGGGGCTTCTCCGACCTCATGAAAAGGGGGGCAGGATCAGACTAGGTGGGTGGCGAAAGTAGAACTTAACCTGAAAAAAATCTAAGAAGTAATAATTGACTAAAAAATACAAGAAAAAATATAAAAAATAAAACAGGACCAGGAATGAACCCTGAAAATGCAGAAATACTTTCCTTCTCCAATTCTTCTCTATTTTTCGTTGTTTTCTTTGTGTTTATCTCTATTTTCAGACCAGTTTCATTGATATTTGACACATTCTTGTGGCGATCTCTAGGAAAATGTTTTAGAATAAACATAAATACGAGAAAAATAATTAATTTAGGGATTGTTTATCGTCTTTCTAATTTTTTTGAGGGCAACTTCTGTCTTTACACGTTGCAAGTGGAAATTCGCCGTGTTCAGTAAGAGGACATACAGGCGTGGCTGTGTAACACAAACATTTTGATGACCTTTTTTATTTTTTGGATGTGAAAATAAAAGAACTTTGGGCAACGATTACGCTGAAATTGAAAAAATTTAATTTTTATCGAATTTATTCGGAGATTATTGAAATCTACAAACAAAATCAAATTTTTCATAAAAATTGCAAGTGCTACAAAAAATTGTAGGATCTGACACCTCTCAACGATCAAAATACAGTTGTCTAAATAATTTGCAGACATCAAAGAATCTCATAAATTGCATGTGATAGCTAAAACCGCTTTTGTATCGTGAATATCACACGTTTTCGGCGATGCTTTCTCTTTGAGAAAAGGGCAAGTTCCATCAAAAAAATACTTGAAAATTATAGATCAAATTGTTGTTCCCAAAAAAGATGATAACATTCCTCAAAAACAATAAGACATGTGGGGTGTTTCCCCAATATCGTCTGCCATAAAAATCTAAGAAGTAGACCGATTTTTGATGATTGAACCAAGTGGATTTATTTAAGAAAAAGAATAGAAAAAAACTGGGGTAAAATCAAGAAGACGGGTGCTGTTTCATATTGGATTTCGCCTTGGTGTAGCCATTTTTCATTTGGATAGTAACCAATTCCAACAAATTTCTCCAAGCCTTTTCTTCTTCTGGTGAAGCGATCGAGAATTCTGTCAGCAGTGTATCGACAAAAATATCCCACCACGTTAGCTGAAAATTATAATAATTGTTTTTATTTCTATCTGTGATTATTATTTTTTTCTGAAAAAAATCTTTTATTTAGAGCTTATTCTAAAAATATTAGAAGCTTTTTCTTTTCTTCTTCTAATTTTCTTACTTAATTTTTTCCTGGGGTTTTCCCAATAATTTTACTAGAATTTTTTAATAATTAAATATGGATCGCAGCGATCTAATGACGTCCAAGGTTCAAGCACCAACTTTTTATCGAGAACACTGTGATCATCGCTGCTTTTTGATAAAGGGAGAGAAATAATCAAAAAGATTTTTGAGCGTGACAAAGTTTTACGTCGTCGAATGTTCTCACTGTTTTCAGAATGTCACATGGTCAAATAAATTTCCGTGTGTCGTAGTCTTTTTGTAATAAAAAGAGAGACATCGACCCTGTGAACGGGTTGTTCTATTTTTGGGGGCACGTGGTTCCCGAATCCTGCGCATGTTTGATGCACGTGAAAGAATTCCCGAAATTTTTATTGGGAAGCATTTTCTTACCTGAAATTCTTCTTGACTAAATCCGGCGTGTTGTTGTCCGAGATGAAAACAAGCTTGATTGAATTTTTCCAAATCATTTAGAGTTCCATCCTGCAATTTTCGTTTTTTTTTTGAAGTAGACAACCTTCAAAAGTTCAAATCTAATCAATCAGCTAGAGAAAATTCTTTTTGGGTGCTTTCCGTTCCCAGGGAGATCGTTTACGTCACAGAGAAAAATCGCCGACATCGAAATAGTATGCAAAAGATGGAGAATAATACGACGTCTGCAGAAGTTTCTGTCCGTCTGCAGACAGACAACGGCTGCTTCCGCTTGTAATGGCGGTTAATTACAAACAAAAGACAGTTCTCGATCTTTTCTGACATAAAGAATTTTATAAATGTCAATCAAAAAAATCTAAATTGATAACATCAAGATGACCTAATGTTTTTAATTTTCTTTGGGTCAGACAGCCGACGAAGAACATCAGAAAAATACAAATTATCAAAAGAACAGAGGCAACATTTTATGATATTATTATTATTTTTTATTGTACTTTGGATGTTGGCCAAATAGCGAAAATAAACATGGAAGTGATATATTTATCTATTTTTTTATTTTTCGACGTTTTATTAGGACATAAATTTTCCTTAGAAAAATAGAAGTCTTGTAAGAATAAAATTCTACAAAAATAGTCGAACATATTCAAATAAATTGATTTTTCACAGATTTTCTTGATCAATTTTAAATATTCATGACTTTTTTGAGTTTAAAAAATAGAAAATGAGCTCGAAATTTACTTGTGGTCTCAAAGAACATGTGAAATTTGATGCCCCGATGTTCACAGACGAAGACATCGCCCCAAACAAGTGTAATAATTCTAAATTTAGTCAATTTATGAACATATCTTTGTGAAAATGAGCCAATTTTATCTAAAAATACTTGTTTTTTTATCAAAAAGGAATTTTTCCGTGTTCTCTCTCGGGGTAAGATGGATTGCCTCTCGTATTGAGAGAATTCTGACCGTTACCCGATATCATCGTGAAATTCCATCTCAAAATGGGTGTAAACATTCTTATTTTATCATTTTTGGCGAAGATGACTAACCGAATGACGTCAAAATATTCTACTCACATTTATGAGAGACTCAAAAAACATAGCAATTCTCCCAGCCAACTGTTGCATAACAAAATCGGCCTCATCGGTGTTAGCCGCATGACCGGCACTCGTACGAAGAATCGCGGCCATGTCAGGATCCATTATACACAATTTGACTAGCACCTAAAATGAGATTTGAGGAATTCGAAAGGGGAACAGCCTACCGTATTAAAAGCTTCATTTTTTCGACGAGAAATACATTTATTCCAAGCTGACTGGATTAAAATTGGTTGAAGACGACGACGATCCCAAAATCTGGCCAAAAAACCCCCCATTTGACAGAAAATTCTGTAGTTCGAATGATTAATTTTAAAAAATTAGAAGAGGAAGTATAAAATGTTGGCAGACGGGCGTATTTGGTGGCAGAAGGAGGGAGATTTTGCAAATTAGCCCCCGGAAAGGTTTCGATAATTTCGGGCTGATTGTTGGCGACAAGGGCACATCTTCCTCCAAAACGCACAAAACCCATAAAAATTTATTCTCAAATAAAACAAAAAAAAACAATATTAACTTCCCAATCCACGAACTTTCAATTGAGGCGGTCGTTTCTCCAGCGTACTTCTACTGGAAACTTTTGTCAGGCCATAAGTAGGTCGCCGAATTTGAGAAGAGGAACGGGATGACATCAAAGGATACGCCGTAGAGGAGGACGAAGAATAACTGCCAAAACCGGTACTAGTCGTGGCAGACCGTCTCAATCCAAAATTTGAACTTGGCGGGCTATCCAGCGAGGAAGTTGATGACGACATTGACGAAGAAGACGATGTCCGGGAAATGGAGGACGTTCGACTGGTTGATCGAGGTAATCGAGACTCGATTGCCGCCTGTTTTAAACTGTCCTCCTTGTCGCGGGCAGCAATACTCATCGGAAGACGGCTGGGACGAGCGGATGGAGCCGGACTGCTCGCCCTCATAACGACGACGGGTTGTGGTCTTACAACGGCAACAATTTTCCTTTGAGATCGCCAAGGAGATGTGGCACGGACGGGGACATCTGGTGGACGGAGACTGGACGATGGCGGACTTGGAGTCTTTGGAGAGGGAATATTCGTCTTCGGGACAGGCGGTGGTGACGCCTTTTCCATTTCTTGTCGACGCTCTTCACTCCACAAAAATTTCTCTTCTTCTAGTTTTTTGGCATCGTCTTTATCACCACGAAGTCGACTCTCACAACGAGATAGCTCGCAAGCATACTGTAAAATTTAAAATTTCTTAGCGGGGAGTCAAAGAACCGGGTTGTAATCGATTCTCTCGTGTGGAATTTTGTTCAAATTTTAATACTTTTCCGCAACTTCATCCAATTTTTGGAGATAAAACTTTGAAAGCAAAGAAAAAAGGCGAAAGACGTTCGTTTCGTTAGAGCGCGATAACAGCCCCAATTTTCCACAAAAGACGTACATTTTGAAGCAATTGCCGAGTTAGCGGGTGTTTTTCGGCTGATAAAGCTTCTCGCACAGCATTTTCAAGTTCCAAAAGTTTGCCATCATCATCCGGAAGAATTAAAAAAGATTTTATCCTGGCCAGAAGGCGGATCGCCTTTAACCTGTAACAAGCATCGGATTCTACAGTCTCCCCAGTGAAATCCCACCTGACATTGGCCACATTGTCGTGAGTTAGTCGAATAACGTCTGCCAGAAAATGTTCCATAAAGAAATTTCGACTAAAAAGCCGGATTACAGTCTCCGCTGCTTCGAGGTACAATAATCGACGGTAACAAGTTTTATGCTCGGCAATTTCTATAATTTTTTTCATAATTTTGTGGGAGTACTGTACCTGTTTTTAGAAAATTTATAATATCCAGCCTCTTCTTCTCGTCAGGCTGCTCTCTCATAAATATTAGAAGAGTATTCACAGCAGCTATTCGACATGGAATGGCTCTCTGCAAATTATTTCAAATTAAAACATCAAATTGGCGAGCAACATTATAAGCGCGTCAAAGTGATCCGAAAGGGATCAATGTCAGCTCTAAAATGACAGAAGAAAACTTACAACTTGTGAGACTTCCTTTTTTAAAAGTGGAATGAATGTGTCATAAATATGGGATACGGTAAGCACTTCCCGCAAGACTGGTAAATTCCTTAACAAGGATTCATGCGCCCGCCAGGCGCCCGTCCCTCTCAACAGTTGGTTACATCCCAATAACATACGATCCAATTGTAGGCGGGTGACTTTCTGAAACTTCTTAAAATCGTCTATTAAATGAGCGACAGTACCCCGTTCGAATCAGCCGCGAGTTTGTATAAAATCGGAAGGGTTTTATCCAAATTTCCAGTCAATTTTGAGACGACTTCAGGTGCCCCGCCTCGTATTAAATCGACAAATGATTCTAATAATTGATAGGTTTGTGGCTGTCGATCCAATAATTCGTGGAATGATGCAGCTACAGCTAATCGTACCTCGTCGTCTGAAAAAATAATTGTAGCTGCGGACGCGCTCTATTCGAAAACTTTTTATTGTTTTATTCTATTTTCCTGCTAAATTTTTTGATTACGAGCCTATATCGCAAAAAAGCGCGTTCCGATTTATAAACGGGGATGCGTCCTAGTCAAATTTTGCCGGAAATGAAAGAGAAAAACTCGAAATCTCGGGGAATCAGGAGCGAAAAAGGGAAAAATACCGTGATCCTCGCAGAAAGACTGAAAAACTGGTGAGATCCTTTCGAAAGACTTTGGAAATAATTCTACCATACACTGAAAATGAATATTTTTATTAAATGGTCGGGTTCCTCACGGGTAAATTGAAGGCAGCCATCCTTTTTGTCAGCTTCAGATTTGTCTGTGCTGATGCGCCGGTCACTTCGGCCTTCGATTCTGACACCATTTTAAGATAAGTATTTAGAATCCAACTTCGATCTAATTTATCCAATTCTGACCATAAATTATGCGCCCTAAATACGAAATTATCACCGAAATTAGGCCAACATGACGCATTTCCTCAGGATAAATGCGCCATACAGGCTCAAACTGGGTACTTGCCACGCGCCGAGATGTTTTGCCACAACTGGCAAAGTGTCGTCCTTTTTCTCCAGGGACAATTCCGTGGTTTTCCGAATCAACGGGACAATTGTCTTCTTTTTTGCTTCTGTGGTGAAATGTGGCAGACATCCTGTTAAATTATTTAGACATGCCTCTCGGACACCAGAATCTTCATCTTTACACAATTGGATAAAACAAGGAAGCAGAAGACAGACACAATCCGACGGGTTCCTGGAAGGATAAATTGATTTCTACAATAATTTCGGCAATTTCATCAGAAGCAACCGAATTTGCGTCAAAATGGCACATTTCAAGGACTCCTCGGCACTTTTTCGAGGAAAAAAGTTTAAAAAACAATTAGTCTGTCCAACATTTCAGTTCAATTGAAAAGCCATTTTTGTGTGTAACAGTTTTATAATTTGGCATACTGTAAGTACACGGCAAGGCTGAAAGAGCTGACTTCACACGGAAATCACCCGGTGGTTTCGGGGTTGAACCCGGCCCGAGACTCCCTCGGTTTTTCTGGCCATTGACCCGATTCTGCCCCATTCGGGTTGATGGTCTCCACCCCGCCCGAAAAATCCCTGCTCGAACAGCCCTGGGACACAGAAAATACTGTCCTGCGTTCGTTGTAAACTACAGAATATTTGATAAAGGGAGCTTACTTCAATGCCCTTGCAATAGTCGGCAGTCTCTGTGCCATCGCGGTTCTCACATTCGAATTGGCGTCTTGACACAACTGCTGTGCACATGGTCCAAGTTCTTTTCGAACTCTGAAAATTGGCAAAATGATAGAGAACATTCTTACACATCGGATGGCAAAATATCTGCCAATTTATGGAGTAATTTGGCGGCGATGACACGTCGCTGCACTCGTTGAGCTGGCTCGGCTTGTTGTTGGACAACTGGTACAATCTGAAGAATTTCTTAGGAAGGGAAAGTCAAATTTACATATTGTTTTACAGCATCGAGGGAAACACGCTCAGCTACTTCTACCAGGGTTTCCAACCAGGCGGCAGCACTTACTGAAATATTTTTGAAAAATACCAGAAATGGACATGACACTGAATCGGAGCCAGGAAATTTCTGGTGCGCAAGTGCTTTTTTTTATCAGCGCGTAACAATTTTATTCTTCTGTCCAGGACCTTATAGTTTTCCCAGATCATCACAATTGGATGTAGTCTGCCCCTATTTCGATGGATTTTATTCTTTCTCCTCGACTTTAATACTCGTCTCTAGCCACCAGCTGTGAGATTCCACTGTGGTGGTCAATTAGGCCCCCCAAAAATAATAAAAATAGCACTCACAGTGCCGTATTTGTGGCACTGCTCCCAGATGTAAGGTAACTCGACTGGGATCAGATTCTGAGATGAACTAAAAATGACAGGAAGGAGAGCTGAGACTCACGATTATCCTTCTGATTATTGACGTTGCTGAGAATATGTTCCAAAAGGAGCTGAATTAGACCACTGAAATAAAAAAAATAAGAAAAAAACACTCATATCCGTACAAAAATCCATGGAAAATGAATAAAATTCAGATTATTTGGCAAGTTTTGTTGGAAATATCGGATGTCATTGAATAAAATGAATTTTTCTTTGTTTCTTCTCAGATTCAAAATCAGAAATTTAAAACATACGGAAATTTCTGTGTAATTTGTTCATTTTGAAGAATTGACTTGTAAACAACGGCCGCCTCACAATGAATATCCAAATTTGATTTTTCATCTCGCAAACATTGCTAAAATATTCTTTAAATGATTAGTTTTATAGGATAGCCACCTGTATAGCCGGGAGCAGCTTTTCTATACTTTCATCTCCGTGACTTTCTAACAAAGCGGGTAAACTTCGAATTGCTTTCAATTTTGGAACTTCTTTTTCTTCCCTAAAAAATAATTAAAAATCTCTTTAAAATGGAGATTACTGTAGCTGTTTTAAAGCTTCTTCCAACGGGCCTTGGAGAATATCATCGAGATCAGGATCTTCAGCCATTTTGAAGAGTTTCTCCCAATCCAAACCAGATGATGTTGGGGGCGGATCATCTTCGTCTTCTTTTTCTGTCATCTATATAATTTAATGAATAATCAATATCGGGGGACAAGCTACTATGACAGAATATATTGGACAGCCGCGGGTGGGGGCAAAAAGGTCAGCTGACGGGATTTCTATCTTCAAAACACAATGAGCTTGGAAAAGAAAATATTTCAGAAATTCATAACAACGACGCCTTTTTGGTTGATTTCGGCCAAAAGTCAAACCGGGAGGTCTTTTGACCGACCATCTAATGGAAGTAAATTTCAGAATTTTTAACTTTTCCCTATTTTTCAGTTAATATTCCTGTAAATTAACCGGGCTTAAATCGTAAGTCCGAAAAAAAGGATTGCGGGAAAAGTTGAGGTCAAAAAATGTAAAAAGGGAGAGTTTTCTCTCGAGATGAGCCATGCGACCCTTTTTTATTCGTTTTGTTTGTCAAGCGCGTGACTTTTCCGAAAGCCAGCCGGATGCACTTCTTAACACATTTAAACATTAAAAAAAGTAGTTAGATGGAATAAACAGCAAGTGGGTGGAGGCAGTGAGGGTGGAAGACGGAGAGAGAGAGACGCCTGGCGACTTGTTGTAATCCAGATGGCCAGAGAGCATCGACAAGTTGGACCACATAGAAGATCGGAGAAATATCATAATTCTTATTTCAAAACAAATATAATAAATATGGAAATCATTGGGCCTCCTTGGGCCAATAACCTGTAGCGAGATCGGGTGAAACAATACAAAATGGTACAACAACATCTTCCTGCTCCCGTTGGACCCCGACCTCGACTTCCAAAAGATAAAATTTATGCCAGATCATAGGGAAAACGGGCATTCTGATGCAGAAAAATCACCACTTCCAGGAAAGAGATCTAGACCGTTGGAATCAGCTCGTCGAGTAGAGCAGGCAGATGCTTTCAGTTTCCTCAGAAAAGCATGTTCACCGATCCGCCGAATGATGAGAGATTGTGCCATTATTGTCGGCCTAATATTATTTCCCACAGATTTATTCATTTCTACAGATTATTTATACTTGAACTTTTCCCAAAGCTTCTTCCAAAGTTGCTATGTCGCTTTTAATCTCTCGAGCCAATCTCTGCAACGCGGATACTTTATCCAAGACTTCGACGCGTTGAGTGTATGCATTGTAGCGAACGTGGAAGGGACGATCGATGGTGGCGGCCCAAGTTCTGAAAATTTTGGACTTTTTACTTTAGATTTTAACATACTTCAACTTATTTTTGGCGCTGGCGAAGGATTCGGCAAGGAAATATTTGGGCTGATATTCGGTGATCGGATATTTTGTGTTGGAACAGACGCTGGGTTCGAAAGATTCGACAGCGGGCTGAAATAGAGAAACCACAGTTAGACAGCTAGGAAAGGCAATAGAGCCACAATTAGACAGCCTACTCTCACCTTATCACTCAAAGCATACTGTAATTCCCCAAACGAGCTGAGCAATCCAGCTCCATAAGCCTTCTTTTCCCCGTTTTGTAGGCAAAGTCCAAATTCGATTGTAAACCAATAAAGCTGAAAAAAGCGTCAATTATATATTTAAATGAGGTTACGGTAGCCAATTTTTCAATGGTTTCATCGCTGGAACCCAGGGATGCCAGTCCAATTTCTTGTGAAAATTGGGCAAATTCAACATCGGCAAAGAGGGGAACATGGCCCAGAAGCTCGTGGCAAATATCACTGGATTACGGTAATTATAGAATAATCTGAGTGGCTTACGGTTCGGGAGTATATTTAGGGTCGGAGTCATGGCGAATATATTGGGTCGAATGGAAGACACGGAACGCCAAGCCGGCTAGAAAATCACGGGAGGAGAGAAGACCGGCGACAGGACGCAGGGTGAAACCAGTACATCCTGAAAATAAACGAGTTCGACATGAAAATTAGCGGAGAAAAAAAGCACAATGATTTTATCTATGGCAAGATTCGAACCCATAATTCCCCGAAGATATTTGGTTCAAATAAGCGCCATATTCTTGTCATTTTGTCTTGTTAGCTGACAAGAATCAGCTGCAGAATCTCCATTGTGTTATTTAATTTCTTCAAGACGATGTCCTCTACTTCGACTGCTGTGCCTGATGACGGTCATCCCGGTGTCATTGACTCTGCCAGCAATCTCTCCGTGCCCACCACTGTCAGTCGAAGCTTCCAATTGGATTATCCCTCTTCGGCAGTCAATTCGGATAGCGAGAGAACCGTCCGCCCGGCATCTTTAAAAGTGCCACTGCAGAAATTGGCAAAGGATTGGGAAGATATGAAAAAAGTGACCGATAAGATGATATTGTGGGCATTGGGAAAATGGAAAGAAGCCGAGGAAAAATTGATTAAAATGGAGGAAGAGAAGCGCGGATTGGAATGGGATTTGGCCGAGAGACAACTGGTCATCGATGAATTACAAATGAAATTGGATGATATCATCAATCAAACGGCTGTTCCTCCTTCTGAGAGAACACAATAACAAAATAATTATATTATCGACTATTAATAAACAGTCCTTGTTTTTGTTTCCTGTTCTTTTTTAATTATTGCAATAATTTTAAGAAATTTACAATTTAGATATATTTTTTTAAAATAAATTAGTAAATAAAATAGAATAAAATAAAATAGAACTTATGTCGAAAAATAGCCCAAAAAATTCTCTACAAAATAATATATAAACCAGAATTTTTTGTCTACATTTTTAAAAATCAACGGATTTTGTATAAGCGCACTTTGTGATTATTGCCGCGTTGGCGATTATTCAGAGGAAGTGCAACATTCCATTGAATCACCTGATAGTTTTTTGTTGGGTATACGTGTCAATCGCCGCTGTCTGTCCCCAACCCATTGAAGCGTAAATATCAGTCCTGTTTTTGGCAACATCTCCCGTCAAATTCTACGCACCGTGTAAAAAGTCCGAGACGTCTTGAAGTTGTGGTATTTGATCGGGTCCAAAACCACAATTTTGCTGGAGAAGGGGAAATATGTAATTGAACTCGGCACAGGCATGGGTCGGGTACAGGCTGACCAGCTGATTGTAGACTGTACGCCAAGTATTGATCTCCTTTTCCGTGTAATCGATCCGCGGAATTTTTTCACCACTGAAAATTTTTGAATTTCTAAAAAAGTGGGAGAAATATGGGAAATTAACAATAGAACATAATAAAAACTGGAATTGAAGCAACAGGATTACGGTATTTTGGAACTCACTGCCGATAATTGAATGCAATATCAGCAAAGAACTTTCTTCTCTCCCGGTAAACTTGGTCGGTAAAGCCCTAAATTTCCATTTAATGAAATAATTTCAGCATTCTACCGGATGATCGGAGTCTAATTCCGCACCGTAGCTCAAAATTCTATTGGCAAATTGATCAATGTCCGAAATTTTCTGGGGAAACCATGGAACGGAATCTTTGTTTTGTTTCTGGCGGGTGTTCCAATCTTGGACAACTACACCGCCGCCATGTTGCTTGAAGAGATTGATGAGACCTTCGATCTTGGTTTGGGATTCATTTTCAGCACATTCGACAAGGATCTCGTAACATCCGGCGTGACTCTTGGAAGGACGAGATTCAATGTGGGAGAGATTCACTTCATGCGCCTGAAATCCTTTCCTAAGCTTTGAGAAATATACAAAATAGGACATTCCTGTAGCCATTTTGTAGAGGTTTTTTTGCTCTACGCGGTGATATAAATGTCATACCGCAATCTGATTACAGACAAAAAGTTATGAGAGATTATTCCTGGGAGTCCTCCATAAAATCTCGGCAGTTGGAAGATTTGTTCAGGAAGCGTTGTTCTGCCGCGAAAGATTTCATGCATATTCTTATTATTTTTTGTAGCGATCACAATGGAAATTTAAACCTCCACTTACAGTAATCTCAAAGCCCACCCCGAGTTTTTTTCTACCCCACGTGTCCCCCTGATTGGATCTCTGAACTGTCTGCCATGTTTCAGGTCAATTACAACTAATCGAATTATCAAATTCCGCAACATTTTTTTTCGACCTTTAAATTATTTCTGCAGACGCGGAGGGTAGTAATGATCACCACGTGGCGTGAGCCTGTTTCTATCAGTTTACTCGAGGTTTTCGGTGAAAAGGAACGCGTGACAAATGACTCTTACCTTCCCTTTTTTTACGTGTTTTCTTAGTTTACCCATCGACCTCCTCTGACGTTGGATCATAAAATTAGGAAAAGGGGAGAAGCGAAAGGACATTTCAAACACGGAAGAACAGTATTTTAACTTTTGGGCGCACTGGAAGATTGTCGATTCAAGAGCAAAAAATCCCCTGCGGGTTTTCGAAAGACTCGACCTTGGGACTACAATTTTGACGAACCAACTCGCTCATGGGCCCGCCACATTTTGTCCGAGAGCCCGCAAAAAAAGATGGGGTAAGCCAAGACACAAAAGAAATTGAAATAATCCTTGAGAACGCCTGGACCACATGAGGTCCTTCTTTCCGTCTTTTCTCTCGATTTTCGTCGCGTTCAAATGTGAGGTCCCACCTGGAAAACTTTCAAAGTTTCAGCCAAAGCTCCAGCCTTTTCCTTCAAAGTAAAGATAATGGTCGTCTTTCCTCCTTCCATGTTGATGTCGGCCACGTAACTCTCCATTGCGTAGCGCTGAAATATTCAGTTATAATAATCCCATCGTCGTTTTCTTTAAAATAAGCCTGCTTACCAGGAGGTCGTCATAGTCTGCAAGATGAGTCGGCGGCATCGCTCAAGATGGGGGTCTCTGACTCTTCTTTGAGAGGCGGGGTCGCCCCACCTCTTACGAATGCCGCCTGAACTTGGAGGAGGAGCAGTTTTTTTTCGAGTTAATTAGGGAAATCCCGATGTTTCGGTATCAAAATATTTGAATTATTATACTGGATCCGAGTAAATTATTAAAGTATCGTGAGAATTGCGAAAAACTGGAAAAAAATGGATATGAAGTGCCTAATTTGAACATATTCGCCTTCGCCTATTGTTTACAGTAACCCGTACAAATGCCGTTTCTTTAAAATGGGATAGTGATCCAAAATTCAGATGTGTCCTCATTTTCGTACCAGCTGCACCCAGCCCAGCATCGAAATCATTTTATGGTTTCGTCGAACCGCCAGAAATGGCTCTACTTCCTTTTTCTGTCGTATTTCCGCCCAGGACCCAATATTCTTTAAGGAAATTATTATTTTTCAGCTGATGATCAACCGCATAAAAGGCCAAGGACATAAAGAGCCGAAAAAACCACAGGGAGGAATGCGAGACGCGTCAGCTATAAATCGAAATGTGTCTGGGACAAGTGATTCTTCAATTTAACTCAACTTTTTCCTCTTCTACTCCCGGTTATGGGTATCAGGGTAACGACATTTCTTTAAAAGAAATTGTGAACTATACAGGAGCCTGGGACCATATGTAAGTGTTGGTCTGTGGGAGTCCGAAATCTCGTCGCACCCAAAGTCGACTGGTCTGCGCGCCGTACGTAAAAAAAAGGGAGCCGTGGGTTCCTACTCCGAACAAATCCAGAGGATTTTTCTCCAAATGCCGTGCCAAAAATGTATGCGTACCAGTCCACTGACTCCGTACAGGATCTTTGTTACTTTTAGCGATCTACTGGAAGCCTGAAAGAAGGGTGGGATCACATCAGCCACTGGATTTCCGGAGCCGTGAACTTTCTTTCAGCCTGGGAATATTCATAGATAACCTGCCATTGTTTCTGGTTTTCTCGAAAAAAGAAACAACTTTAATTTGTCAGGAGGCAGGGGTCATTTTTGGAATGTGGCCAAATGTCATCAACTGGTGTCACAAGGAACAGTAATTAAATTATTTCGGAACATCGCAGATTCGATGGTCAGGATAAAACAAAAGATTTTTTAGAGAAAATGGGAGGAAAGACTTTGATGCCCAGAATAATTGATTGACTACACAAGGAAGAAGTCTACTGTAATGGGCACTTAATGGTCGTCCAGCTGGGCATAAACAGTCTTTTTTGTTTTTGGTCGGTTTTCGACGACAGGCGACAGCTATGAAATGGTGGCGGAATCATCAACAGTCAACATTAATTTATGGGCCTTTAATTCTGCACGCAACGCCAATAAAGGCTTGGACATTTCGTCGCTTAGGAGCCGCCATGCGTTTTTTGGAGAATCCAATGGGTTACGGTATAACATAGAAATTAGGCAGAATCCTAACGGAAATCGAACTCGCGACCTTTGGATTACAAGTTCACTTGGCCGTTTCCCGAGAAATATCCGGCTATCAGTTACCCCAAGGCTTGCTAGAAAATTGCATGAGAAAAAGCAAAAAAATAGGAAAAATTGAAGAAAAGAAGCCTCCAGTCTCCGCTGGACTGGTCGACTGGTCTAGCGGGGAGACGAATCCCACGACTGTCAGTTATGATACATGGCCCCCTGCTGGTCTTTTATTTTAAATTCTTCTTTAAATAAAACTTACTGGATGACGTAGCATTGTACTGAGAAATCGTAGACGAGAGGCGTAGGATAATGGTGGGAGAGACTGACCTTATCTCCTTTTATCCATCAGATATCCACGTGGTTATCTCAATATTTTTTCACCGCTATTAACACGAATTTTCTTTATTTTGAAAGCATCGCTGTGGGATCAAAAAATGGTGTCAGACCTTTAAAAAAGTCGAAAATGGTCGTTGAGCGATTTTCAACTATTTTTCGCCGGATTCTCGTCCAAAACCCCAGTTTGCCATATTTTCCCATTTTTTGAGTTACAGTACTCTTCATAATAAATATAATTTAAAGGCCTGTTTCCTTTTTTTAATTTTTTTTTTTTCCCAACTGGGAGGTCACCTCATATTGATTATCTGTCCCCATCTTGTGGTCGCCATTTGTGATAAGACCCGGTTTCAGTGTTGACGATATTCCTTTGATTTTTTCTCTTCTTTCTCCAAAATGACAACTCCAAATGATCGAGCAGTTCTCAACAGAATTTTGAATCCTTTGCTTCCAGCGGGGGATTTGGTTGGCGATAAGGAAATACAAGATGACGGTAGGTTTTCACCGAATTTATACCAATATGGCGTATTTCTGGTGTAGGAACTTTCTCGTACAATTTAATAATTACAGTAGGCCAAATACAATAGAACTAACAATCAAAAATTGAATTTTTACCATTTTAGAGCCAATTACCCACGAAGGAATAGAAGAATCGAAGAAATTAGAACGAGAAGGAGTTCAAAAAGCGGAGTCCGGAAATGTCAAAGAAGCAATTTTGACATTTTCCCGGGCAATTGAAGTTTGCCCAGTGAATCCATCTGCCTACAATAATCGGGCACAAGCATATCGCCTCGAGGGGAATATACAAGGTTTGTACCTAAAAAATACAACAGAATAATATTCCAGATGCTTTAAATGACTTGAATAAAGCAATAGAATTGAGTCAAGGACGAGGTAAAAGCGGATGTCAAGCTCTAGTCCAACGGGCGATGATCACTCGTCTACAAGGAGATGATGACAAGGCCAGGGTAAGATTTTCCTATTTTACCCACATTCTCTCAACTAAACGCATCAAGTTTGACATTAAAAAATAGAGCAAAAATTTCTCTATAAAACAGTATATAAAACATAATTTAGTATGGAAATATAACGAAACTACGAATTTTTTTTAAACTTTCCCAACAATCTCAAACAAAGTGTGCGAAAAATTCGAAAATTGATCGAATCTTTATTTTTCCACCATTTCAGGAAGATTTCGAAGCTGCGGCCAAGTTGGGCAGCTCCTTTGCCAAGATGCAGGCCGTCTCATTGAATCCATACGCGGCAATGTGTAACAAAATGTTGAGCCAAGTCTTCGAAGACCTCAAAAAAGGAGAAAATAATCAATAAATCTTTATGCCATTTTTTGTTCTTTTAATAGGATTCGACTCTTTTTTAGATATCGTAATATTGTAATTATCGCCTCTGGAGTAATTCCCGGGATTCGGGAAGCAGCTGCCAAATTCTGTGGTCGCGATTTTTCCAACTTTTCCATGCATTCCATGCTCAATCCCTGTAAATGTCCATAATTTATATCTTCCGGTATAAGAGTCTGAGCTTCTCGATCAATTTCCGCCACCTAAAATGGCTCATTTTTTTGGAAGAAGAGGATTTTCACTTTGGCTTGGAGTCTTTGATGTTCGACATTGTAAGCTCCTTCTGTCCGTAATTTAGCCGTAAGCTGGTCTGAATCTTGTCGGAATTTATTCAGTTGATCCGGGAAAACGTCGATTAAATCGGAAAGATGCACATCGTGGCGGTAGATCATGTCATAAGCAGTGTGCACTGGAAACATCGATCTTTTTTAATTGGAGCCGGAGAAATAGGCACATATTTAGAAGTTTTCCTACCTCTTGCAAATTTCTTTCCTTCAAACTTTGGCAACAGGCGATTCCATTTGCTGACGCTCATTGTAATTGCCTTCAGAGTTTCGGTAATTTCATCCATTTGATGTTTTTTCGATAAGAAATGATCCCATCTGGCATCGGAAACAGCATTGAACTGTCGACCAAGAGCCGTCAACCTCATATCTGCATTATCCGGTCTAAATCCGTTTTATTTTCTTTAAATGAATTCTACAGTATACCTCAAATGTAGTCGACATTCTGCTCGGGAGGTGAACATCCGGTAGGGTTCATTTGTTCCCAGGCTGGTCAAATCATCGACCAAAACGCCAATATATCCTTCGGATCGTTTGATTGTCATCCCTGGTTCACGACGGGCGATGGCCGCGGCATTTATACCAGCCAAAATACCTAAAATCATTTGAAATCTGGTGGTATATTTGAGATTTTGGAAGGCGTTCGTAAACAGCAAGTAAATTCTATTGTTTCCTGGCGACAGAATTTATTTTAATAAAGGATTACCTTGAGCAGCGGCTTCTTCATATCCAGTGGTCCCGTTGATCTGCCCGGCTAATAACAATCCTCCAATTTTTTTAGTCTCCAAAGTTGGGAAAAGTTGCTGCGGATCGACGAAATCATACTGGACGCCATAGCCAGGTTGGGCGATTTCTACCTGAAACGAGCATTTTTTGGAAAATTCATGGGTTCAAGCGAGATTCCATTATTCGCTTTGAGATTCTCTAGGAAATGTTACAATTTTTAGAAATTTAATATATGAGAAGCCAAAGAAATTTAAAAAATCCCTCAAAATGCAGTTACACCCGTAAGATCTCGGCAGCAGGGGAAAAGTCGTCGTTCTTAGTGGAATTCTCACCTTCTCTAATCCGGGAATAGCTCTCATAATTTCTTTTTGAACTTCTGGACTAAATGTCATTGACATTCCCTGTGGATAAACCAGTGGCGAATCTAATCCTTCGTGTTCCAAGTAAGTCTGAAATCTCCTTATTCTTCTATGTTCTCGGCTATTTTACCCGATGTTTCAAATGTCTAAATCTGATGACTTTCGACTCCAGCGAAGGACAATATCGTGGTCCGGTTGTTTCGCTCGTTACGTGTTCATTTTCCTTTAAATGAGCTTCAACTAACTCGGATACACGGTCATTTGTTTCTCCGAGATACGTAGGCAGCTAAATATTTTATTTCTGGGGATTTCTAAAAAATTTACCTGGTCTTTAGGATCGAGCCAAACTTTTTCTGTAAGAAATGAAAATGGAATTGGCTCAGAATCCGGCGGCACTGCTAGAAATTTCGAGAAATCTATTGAATTTCTCAATATTCTTGGTGGCGTGCCCGTTCGAAGACGTCCTAATTTAAATCCTAATTTTTTAAATGATTCAGATAATCCAAAAGAGCTCTGAGAAATATGTAGGAAATAGGCTGGAATACAAATACCTGCTCTCCAAAACGTCCTGCTTTCCATCTTTTTAATCCTAGAAATATTTCTCCGCCGAGAAATGTACCCGTGGTTATTATGACACACTTCGAGCTGAAATCTAATATTTTTTTGCAATTAAAAATAATTATTATATAATATAAATTGTGTTGGAAATAGCTTGGAAACATAATAAAATAATAAATGCTAGCAAATTTCAACTGCTTTCTGTTTACAAAATGTAAAAATGCTTATTATTGATGACAAAAGTGATCTCGCCTTATTTTTCTCCCATCTGACAACACTACGTTTTTAATTTTTAGCCGATTGCCGTCTTCTATTGTTATTAATTCTTCTACATTTGCTTCTAATACTTCTAAATTATCTGTAGCAAATATTTCCTATAAAATAAATTCAATTATAACCCAAAAAATTGAGCAAACCTTTTGCATGGCCTGTTTATAAAGAGATCTGTCTATTTGTGCTCGTAATCCAATTACAGCAGGCCCTTGAGATCTATTTAAAGCTAGAAAAATAATTTTTCATTGCAGAAATTGTTTACCTTGATAAGTAATAGCAGATTTATCACAAATTCTAGCACAAATGCCATCTAACGCGTCTATTTCTCTTATAAGATGGCCTAGATGTTTTTGCTTTGGTTTTCAGGCTATTTTTACCTTTCCCGATTCCTCCAAAACTTGGATTACAACTCATTTCGCCTATTGTATTTTTATTATGCGTGAGGAGAGCAGTTCTTGCTCCACAACGAGCAGCAGCTGCTGCTCCTTCACAACCGGCATGTCCTCCACCTGTGATTGTAATGTTTCTATAGTAATTTGAACTTTTCCTACCTATTACAATTACATCAAAATCGGTTTGAGTTGAAAAACGCCTGATGAAGACGTTAGATCGGCGAAGAAGCATTCTGTAATACATTAGTGAACTTTTTATAAAGCTGGTTATTTAAAGCCTTTATTGATTTTTGAAGTAAAATTTATTCTGGACCCAGAATGGGTGGGAAAATATGTAAGAAAAAGTAGAAAATGAATAGAAAAAGAAGTATAAGAATTTTCCACTGCGGAAACTTTTTTTGGTTCACGGAAATCAGCTCTTCTAACCAATTTTCATGCCTTTTCTTCTATTTTTCTCCATTTCTTCTATTTTTCTCCATTTTCTTGTTCTTTTTCTTGCTCATATTTGCAATTTCCAGGTTTTATGACCGAGCCCTCAAACATCGATGGAGAAAATAAATGGCAAGGGGCAATGCCCTGTGATCAATGGGTCGAATATGCTAAAGAATGTTTGAAGCCTTATTTTGAACGGGAAGTTGTAGTAATTACTTTGGTATGTTTATTTCTTTTCTTTATTTTAGCCATTTTAGATAGGAAAAGATTTTCCAAACAGGAAAAATTTTGAAGAATTAAATGATTTTCTACGAATCCAAGCATTTCCATGTCCGTCAACAAGTAAGCAAGATCTTCACGTCAGTTGGAATTTTATAATTTTTATGAGCTTTTTTTAGGCAGAAATGTATTTTTCTTCAACTAAAAATATTGTGTTTATCCTTGTTAATTCGCCTAATGATGTAGCACCGTTAAAATCAGCATTTAAAAAGGATGACAAGGGAAACGTAAGCTGCTTTAGGTCTTAAACAACTATTCTTCCAGACATTTTTCGAAAAATTAGAAGAACTTGAAGCTAAATATCTGAATATGTTGCATTTTGCGTCGCTAATATCACAAATTATGATTTTTGTCGAGCCGTATCCTCGAATAGACATGGGACTTATCAGAATCTTGAAGAATATTAATAAAATAAGGTAATATCTATATTTTCGCCTCAGTTTAATCGGATTCTAGATTAGCGGCACAAAATGATGTAGCCGATGTATTTCGTCAAAATTTATCAACTGATTATGGAAAGTCTTATTTTATATTGGATAGAGATGGACGCCTTTGTGCTCCCAAATTTCTTTTTGCATTTCAGAAAACTGTTATAAGAAATGAACTGGGCACAGGCAAACGGGTTCGTGATTTTTAAAAAGACAATTTTGATTTTTAGAAAGAAATTATGGAAAAACTTGAAGACAGCCTAGAAGATCAAATATATAATGTATTCAAGCAGTGTAAATTAATTGGATCTACAATGTATCATATTTATTTTAATTTAAAAAGAAATTTTTTTAGATCACTTGGCTCTATCCCACCGAAAATCAGATTTGCTCGATTGCTTTTTCCGTCCGCAGCAAATGAAACTATTTTGGCAGATTTATTAGATTTTATTTTGGATAAGAAAATGCCAGAAGATGAAGGTAACTGCCTTCTATGCTCATTATTTTAAGATGTGTTTCAGAAGATCCTATATGTGATATATTACCAAAACTATTGAATCAAAATATTTCTGCAATAAGGAAAGACAAAGACAGATCTTATCCGGTTAGTTTCTCTAGTATTTTAAAAAATGTTTGTGTTTCAGTTACCCACATTGGAATTGATAATAGATACAGCGGCTCTTTTAATTGGGAAAGTAGCAGAAGAAGCAATTATTACAGAAACAATTAAGAAATTAGTTCAGCGAGAGCAGAAACTTCAGCAAGAGTTAGTTTTCCACTTAAATTATATACTAGAGAAACTTATTTTGCAGGCTTCAACAAATGGCCATAAATGACGCGTTTGAAAAATATAGCTGGCAACTGGGAAGAGAAAGAGAACGAAATGTTTTAACAAAAGCGGAACATAATCAAAGAGTAAGGGACCTTTTTAAAAAAATATTCTTCCAGTTTGGGGCAGCTGTACGATGTTTGGATGGTGTTTTAGTCGGAGCAAGAGATACAGCAATAGCTGAATTGCGATCAAAATGTGATAATTTATGGTTACATGGTGGATTACAATGTTGTGAACAGCAATCAGTCACAGGATATAATTGCCATCTACCAGTTAGCTCACGGCTTTCTTTTTTTTTACTTTTTTTTAATTTTCTAGGTTCATTCAGCTATTGGAGATGAATCTGTATCAGAAAAAGAATGGGAAATGCATGACAGTGGCATAACATTTATATCTACGTGTACGTGTGGTAGAACACAAACTATTCGAAGGGATCCATTTACAGTCAAGGTAGGTTGTCTCTTTCTATTATAAAGATATTTCAGGAAGCAAATTACGACTTTTATTATATAAATAATGATTTTCCATGCTGTAAAGCGCTTGAACGACATAATTTCATGGTTATAAATGATATGAATGAAGTGGAAGAAGAAACAGATGAAGCATGGCATGCAGAAGAAAATTGGCCTCGACCTGGTGATGAAGCACAACCGTCGCCGTTTCCTCGACGTAGAATATCCGAAGCATCTAGCAGTCTTGATGACGATACTGTTAGCACAGCTGAAGAAAATTCAAGTTTATCTCCTTCTGAGGTATTTCTTTTAAAAAATTAAGTGAGAAAGTTTTCTCAGCAAAGTTCTGATGAAGATAGCGATGGTAATAAAGAATATGGAGGCACAAGAAGATCTTATGCAGGAAAAAATCCAACAAAAGAAATCGGAATTCGTAGACAATCGGCAGTATCGGAATTTTTAAAGAAAATCAAGGATCTTGAAGATAAAAATGTTGGCTTTTCTACAGTAAATTTCATAAAATATTTAGATTCCCCATATTTCTGGTGTTCCCCATTCTCTTACAGCAGGAATATTGCCTGCTTTTCCAAGTTGGAGTCTTACTTGCATAGGTTCTGGTAGTTTATACAGGTACTGTCCTTATTTAATTTTCTTCATAATGAATTTTAGTCATGCTCTTGGTCTACGGGACCAGCCAAATTTTAAAATATCTAGCGAATATCTGCTACCAATTGATATCCCCCTGCAGGTATGCTTTCAATTATAATTAAAATCATAATATCCAGGTTGATCGTGAAAGATGGGAACAAGATTTAGAATTTGTTAATGCTGTCGAAGGTGTTGGAATGTATACAAAATATCGACCGAATCGAAGACCAGGATTAGATACGGAAAAGGTTAGTCCCATAATTTTTCGTCTAATATCTTGTTTTTAGGTGAAATTATTTGTCGGTTTTGATTATGAATGCCCGAGAGGACATCGCTTTTTTGTTGATTCACAAGGAGAACCTTTACTTCTACCAAAAGTGAGTCCTTTTTCTTGTATTAACATCTTCTTACAGGGGCACAATGCCCGAGAACAGGCATGCCGTGAAGGCGGTATAAATATAATGTCAGCAGATCTTCCTCTCCGAAGGCAATGTACTTGTCGCAAATTACCTAATCAAACGGCTCAATTGATGAAGATACATATTGTGACACCTAAATCGCCGGTTACTGTTACTATTGATCCTAAAATTTATATTCCTAATCAAGAAGGCTACTTTTGTACAGGAGAAGAGCCGCTTAAACTTGCTTGGGCTAAGTAAGTTTTTCATTAAAATCTTCGACTCTTCCGTAGATATTACATTCTACACTTGCCTTTTGTCTACAGTGGGCCTGATGGTTTATGGATTCCACCGAAGACATTTGATCGTGTTGGCATATATAAAGGAAATTCTATCAATGTCAGTTATATGCCTTTGGAGAAGAAATAATAATTATTTTATAAATTCCTAAATAAAGATTACCGTAAATTCTCTATTATAACCCCCCTCCTATTATAAGCCCCCCTCTATTATAAGCCCCCCCTAGAGGGCCCGAAAAAAATATATAAGCCCCCCCTCTAATATAAGCCCCCCCCCCCCCCCCCCCCCTAAACTGGGTTTTTTCTTGTACCAGCTATTTCTAGGGTCATTTTTCGAGCATTTTTAGGCTTTCCAAAGCTTCCACCGTCAAATGGTAATGTTTTTTCGGGGAATAATCGACCACGGTCTACTAAATTGATGGTCCCTAATATACTACCTTAGGTCGGATGGTATGAGCGTTTGGGCTTCGCTTGAATTGGCTTGGTTTCATCAAGCGCAGCGTTTGAACATGAACTTGCGATTTGGTGCGCGTCGCTCTCTTGATTTTTTTTACATTTTTGCCGGCCAATGGCATTTCAGCTGATCAATCCACAGTTTGGCCGATCAACAAGCTTTCCGTCGTTCCTAGACGGGTTTGTTTGCGCGAACTGTTGTACAACCTAAAGAATGTGAATCTCCGGAACGATTGACCGACTAAACTGTGGACTGACCGTCTGAAATGTGATTGACCGGCTACTGTAAAAGCTAGCTCTTTTTTTCCCACTACGTTCGGGCTCGGACCAGAGATATTGGGGATTCTCAAGTTGGTTCAGAATTGGACCGGCCTGGATTCAACAGTTTCACGAACCGCACTGAGCTGTTCGCTCCGTTCTGATTTACACTCTCGATTCTGTTTCGAAGGTTTGAGCAGAGATCGAGACGAGCAAATTAAGAAAGGGGTTGATTTCCTCAATGCAGAAGATCGAATACCGCAAGTAAATTCTATAAAATTGCTAGAAAAGGAAAGAAATTGATCTACAGACAGCACAAATCCTTCCATGTGGGCTGTTAACAAAACCATTTCAGCGATTAACAATTTTCTATTCCGAATTTGCTAAGATTTTCTATGAAAATGGGCGAAAAATGACAAAAAAATTAGGAAAATTTTTCGAAATTTTTTGAAAATTTCGCAAAAAAATGCATTTTTTGAGCTAATTTCTGACAAATTCGTCGCGAAATATATAAGCGCCCCCTCCAATAAAAGCCCCCCCTCTATTATAAGCCCCCCCTTAGAGGGGTCACGAAAAAATATAAGCCCCGGGGGCTATAATAGAGAATTTACGGTATATTAGAAAATGCTTACATTTAAGAATTAATTGTTAGCCAAAAGTTTATTGTAGTATAATACAACGTTGTGTAGGAAATAAAAATTAAAACGGTTACATGCGCGTACAAAAAGCTTGAATAAGTCAAGTAATAGAAATACTATTTCTAGATGCGAGTGAATTTGCCCTCACTTGGTTAAATATTGATTTGTATACATAATGGAAATATCTTACTTCATAGTCCTAAAAATAAATACTTGAAATAATTGAAACCAAACTTACATTTTGACAGCGTTCAAGTCCTTGACAATATGAATCAACTAGGTTTCTTTCGTTTTCATCTTGCACATTGAAGGCTTTGGCTTGAGTCACCTCGTATGCTACAATTTCCGAAAGAAGCGCAGAAACAGATAGGCAGTCATGTTTAGCAAGAGCTTCAGCAAGTTTAGGGACCTGGAAAAAATCTTGTGATTATAATAAAAAAAATATAAAAGTTACAAAATTGTAAACGAACCAAATAAACACGTGCTTCATTAAAAGCTTGCTTGTCTAAATCAATAATAGCAGAATATGAGCAACGATAAATTGTCTCTATAAAATTCTCCCAAAGATGCTGAATTATGCTGACAGCCCATGTATTGATGACAGCAGCAATATGTGACATGACTTCGATAATCATCCGTATAATATTTACGTCGACATACTGGTGGTACTGAAGTAATATTTGAATATTAATATAAAAAAATAGCAAACATTTTGTATAATAAGCTGCAGAGACGCCAAATATTCTCTATAAAAATTGACATACGTTTCTGGAATGTTTCTTAATTCATCGCATCTGTTTTCAGGGATTGTCATAAAATAATCACTCTGAAAATAATGATTATAAATAGACGAAAATCTTTTTACATTTCTTATATTAGTGAGAAGGAAATAAACTACGTCCCTGTTTAAAGGTTTTTTCAGATCTTGTTGTAAATGCCGCCGTAAAAGTGCAACACAGATGAGCGGCTGAAATTGTAAGGTTTAATTACAGGAAAGATCCAAACCGAGTCTGAATGAAGATCATATGTACCCAAATATGCGGCAGCCAAGGAAAGAACATGAGAACTATCTTGTGATACTAACGAACTCATTGGCACAGAAAGAGGCGGATAGTTGTCTTTATTCTCATGAAATAGGCAGTGATACACGTCACAGTCAGAACAAAGTGTATTCTGAAAAGAACGCTGTGATTAACCGGCCAATTGTAACAGATACATTAGTAGAAAAGGATAAATCAGGTTCTCCAATATAGCGAATAATACTTGGATGGCAAGTAATGCAAAACTGGTGATCATTGAATCTAAAAAGAATAAATAATATTATCAACGCACTAACGGCTTCTGTTTCAGGCACATATAACACTGGAGCATTGGATAGGAACAATTCTGCATATCTTCTTTATAAGTAGCAGTTGTAGCCCGTTCCATTATTTCAATATCAGGCTTCCATAATTCCATAGTTCCATTGTTACGGCATAGCGGACACTTTACATGTGCATTAGTTAGTTGATTTGAAATTTGTTTCACACATGCAAAGCATGTTATATGCCTGCAATTTGTTGATCTCTAAAACATTATTAGAAACTAACAGATAAGAAGAAAAATACCAATGGGAAATTTTCCTGTTCATTGAAACGTTCGAAACACACGCAGCATTCGTCTTCGGCCATTTGTGGCATTCACTGACGGTCCTGTGCCAATGTGAGAGTTTCTCTCTGAAAATACTACATATTATTGAAAATTTTCTTGCAAAAGTGAAAGAGAAAGAATGATGTATATCTATCAATAATATCAAATTCGATCTCAATTAGAATGAGCATGCAGAAGAAACATGTCGACTGCAGAAACCACGAGAAATAAAAAAATGACATCTTAGATCTTCCGACATCAATTATACCTCAGCAATGTATTCTTTTTATTTTTAAAAAAAAGTAAAATCTCCCTAATGGTACTCGTCTTTTTTCCCGATCGTAAACACTCGTCGCGGAAAAGAGAATTGGCATCGAACGCCCCTTGTCAACCGGTTGAATTATGAGGGGACACCGTATTTAAGCCAATTGAAAATCTATTCGCTCTTCATTATACTCTCCCTCTGTTCTTATTCGAATATACAACAATGAGCCGATCGTGCGCTGATTTGCCTGCTGATGTCAAAGGTTGGTTTAAATTTATCATGACATTTGTTTCCGTATTCAACTCGTGTTTCTTTCGTGCATTTATTTTTAAAGAGTCTGCCTTCTAGCCTTCACTAAAATTCAAATATAAGTTATGTTTTTCCCAAGTTCATCGTGGCAAATTCTTACGATACCATGTGATGCCACCTGACCATATCAAACCATATTACAACAGAAAAAAATGTGAAGGAAGTACAGAAACATAAAAAGAGTACATTCTGAACAAGGGAACTATTTACTCCCTCATTTCCAGTTGGCCGACCATCAGCATTGCACTAAAACCCAATGAGCGAAAAATAAAGAAAGAAATAATACGATTACATTTCAATTAGTTTACAGTTGATCAAACTTTTAGGACTGTTTCCAAAAGAAAATTTGGACTTTGCTGCAGGAATAACTGCCGAGGAGGCAGCTGTCCTCAAAGAGGTTGCTACTTTCTAATCCCGTAAAAAAATACAAAAATTGAGGTTTTCGCTGAACACGACTGTTTCCATCGCGTTGGAGAGATGATTGACGCAGTCAGAGAGAAAAATTCAGCCTTAGCTGATAAGATGAAAGCTGTATTGGATAAAAATTGTGCTCGATTAGAAGGGCTTTCTCCAGCTGCTGTTGAACACAGCAAGAAGATCATTCACTTTGTAACTGAAGTACAATGTGGAATGACGCTGGAAAAAGATGTCTGTCACAAGGAGGTTGCTGAGATTAGAAAGGCTTTTCAGGTACAATATTTTTATGCAAAAATTGCGACAGGCTATAAAATATACGAAAATTGGAAGAAGCATGCAAAAACACCGAAAATTACAAAATCTCAAACAAAACGGTTTTTGGGGAATGGCTCACTATCAAACGGTTGTAAACATTGAGCAAACTGTTCTTTGTACGCATACGTTGGGCGAAATTCAAAATTACTTGGTTTTTAACACTTTTACTCTCATATTTAGTCTTGCTTTTGTTTTTTTAAAGGTTTTTAAATGACAACATCACACTCAGAAAGAAATTTCCGATTTTTTGATACCACAATTACTATTTTAGGAGCTATCTCCAGCCGATCAGGAGGCTTTGAAGAAAAACAACCCCGATATCACTTTCTAGATAATTTTCTTCTCGCTCTATTTCATTTATTATGGGAGTAAACATGCATATAAATGAGGAATTATTAAAGAGGAAAATTTAAACGCCAGTGGCAGTGTTGATGGTTACGGTATACAGTTCAACATCTCCATCGATCTCAAGAGTCTTGACATCAGTTGGTGCTCCGCGATGTTGGAAAGTAGCGAAACGTTTTCCATTAAAGAAGATTTGGAAGCTGAATTCTTCATTGATAATTGTGACGTCGAAGCTGAAATATTAATTTTTTTTAGAAATGACGGGGTGAGTTACATTTCTCCCTTATCCAGTGGCATTTTTCCTTCACGTTCTTCAGTTCCCCAAACATTGTTGGTCATGGCATTACGGACAATGGCTCCTTCATTGTAACGAATCGAGAGCTGGAAATATTATTTTTTCCCGAAAAAAATGAAGGACAATTGCCAACTTTTTCGGTTTTTTGCTTGAAAACTGCACTTTTCTCCCTTTTTTCTGTTTTTTTTTCTCAATGTAATTGAATTCAGCATAGAATCATGAATATTTCGATGCCAAGTACTATTTAGGTGACACATTTTTTAAAGGAAAATACAGGGCTGAAATCGGAGGTGGAATTTACGGGCATCTGCTCCTATTGAACCTCGGCGGCTGGCTCGCTAAACCTTGAGGCTGTGGCTTACCTGAAGAGCGAATTCCTTATTTTCGCGGTAGAGATTGATGTTGACACGCTTGCCTAAAAATTCCTGTATAGTACTTTTTTGTATTATACTTACCAGTTGGAAGGGCGGAAATGTCGAGACGCTTCCCAGGGGTGAGCTCAGCAACGGCCATGTAAGGAGTGGGGAAATTGCGACCGCCATAGTGGAACAAACGAAGACGGGAGAGATCACCACGAATCGAAACATGGTCAATCTAAATACCATGATAATCCATTTAAAGGACCGTAGCATACTCCATCCAGAGGCAGGCGCTGGTCAAAGGTGCCGACTTCAACGCGATTCGCGAAAACCTAAAAAGTTTTTTAATTTGCTGGAAATTTGGGGTTACCTGGAACTTGCCGTCGAGAATCTTTACACGAAGATCGAATTCCTGACCGGCTTTAAAGGGGTTTGAAATGCGCTGCTCATTCTCGGACCAGTTGCCGTCTTGGAAAGTATTGTAGACGAATTTTCCAGAGAAAATTCCTTCGTCAAAACGGATCGAAAAGTGAAGAGGCAAGTCAGCATCTTTACCGGCTCCTTTGTGGAAATTGAAGTCGACTCTGGAAAAATAATTATAAAATTAATCCGATCGTTTATTCAGATATTTTCAACTAGCCGGTACCCGTAAAACTTCGGAGCTGGGAAAGCCAGCTATCGAGATCTTACGGGTGCGAACGCATTGCCACACTTTTTTTCTTTACAAAATAAGGCAAATCAGCCTTTTTATGACATGGCAACATATATTTATTGGCTACAGTAGCTTGGGAGACAAAACAGACCGATGAGGCTTGTCGGTAAGAGTTCCAACGGCATGAATGGTCTGTCCAACAACGAACGGCTCGCTGACTCGAGTCTTGAATGGAAGTTTCTAAAAAGATTACAATGTTTATCGAGCCCTTTAAATGGCTTACATATTCAGTCTCTCCAATGTATTTCTTGTAATTGACCTCCTTTGGCAGAGTAGGATCCTCGGTGGCTTCTTCTGCCAGGCAAAGCAGTCCCAATGACAAGAATAATAAAACTGAAAAAAAGCCAGGAAAATGGGAGCAAGGATCACTTACACCGCATTTCGTGAGCTCGAAGGTGCAACTCTTGGGATTTAGAGTGGGCGGTCGGCAACTGCTACCCGGACAATTTATGGCCTCTGGGAGGTCATTTATCTTCCCGGGGGGACAAACACACAAACAAAAGTGAGAGAGAGAGCAACGGGGATTTAGTACAGAGGGAAAGGCGGCTTGTTTTTGAAGAAGGGGAGAGAGATTGAAGCCAAAGTGCAACCATGTGACTAACTAGAAGAAAAATTGAAAAATTAACACTTTTAGTCACTTCATGAAAAGCTTTTGGTATCAAAATGTAGCCCACATTATGTTCTACAAAATGATGTATAAACTAAAATATTACATTTTCATATGACAAAATAGCGAATTTTTTAAAAACGCCATTGAAAAATGACTAATAAAATAATCTGGAAAGCTGAAAAATTGGTCAAATCTTCATTTTTTGGTCGTTTTCCTAGACATTTATTTACACAAAATAAGTGACGATACAATTGATTAAAATAGCTATAAAGCTCAATTGAGACAATCAATGGCCTCCCCAGAATAAGCTCCAGCGAGGTTGATCTCTCCGATGTCGAAGATCTTGGCAGGGCTTTCTTGGTTCTGAGTGATCATATCATCCGGAATTTCGATTTCCAATTTTTTGTAGCACATTCCCTCGTATCGACAACGATGATCTATACCAACAATATGCTTGTAATTTTAAAAACCATACAGATATTCAGTTTTGGATCGATATTGGTGATTTCATAGGCTTTTCCCTGGAGGAAGAAAGTGCCATTGGCGTCAGAATAACGCTCATCCATTAACTCATCGAGAACTGAAGGAAATTTATTAATTTTGATATCAACAAATCCGGAATTTTATGTTGGATCCGAATATCTTCTTAAATTAAAGAATTACTTACTGTTCTCGACTTCGTAGAGCTTCAGTTTGACATTTTTCATCGGCTCTTTATCACAGAGAACTCGTCCTTTGACAGCGACGGATTGCAATGTTCCAAGATTAAAAATAGCCCCAGCTATTGGAAGAAGCGCCAAAGCAGCGATAGACAACATCGTCGACTGAGGTTACTTCGGTAGAAAGAACTCGTCCTCGATAAAATCAACCGAGACGTAAACAAGAAGAGACGAGGACCTTATGAACCTCTCCTAATGCGTTACACCCTTGACCTTGTCGAAAATTAAAAAGGAAAATTGGTTAGAAAAATGTTGGAAACGCGATGAGTCAGAGGGGAACAGTCGAGGAAAATACCGAAAAGATCAGAAAATTCATGGAAAATGAGCCGAGGGAGAAGTCCTCTAGAAGATTTTCGAAGAATTGGAAAGATCAACTTAGCCGGAAAATTTAGCGGAGAAAGCACCGACTGCTCCGACCGCACGTAAGAAGTGGCATTTTTCTGGTCGACCATCTCCCACAGAACAACGTCTTGTTTCAGGGTTCATCATTGTCGGCCTGTTTATTATGAAACCTGGCTACTAACCCTTTTTTTTGCCTGTGCTGTCATCAATTGTGATTCACGGCTATTATGGGCAGTCGACCGTTTCGTTACACTTTTCCATCAAAATAGTACACGGGAGTCTGTTGATTGATTTGAAGATAATGCTTTGTTTTATTGGAGATTCTAATCAGGATCGTTCCACCAAAAAGAAAAAGGCAAAAATTCATTTAAAAAAGTATACAAAATGAGTATCGAAAGTGGTTATCTAATTCAAACAGTCGGTGCTTTCCCCGCTATATCTTCCGGCCAAGTTGATCTCTCCGATGTCGAAAACTTTTTGGGGGACTTTTCCTTCCGATACAAAACTATCCGGGATTGTGATTCCGACTTTCTTATAGCAGGTGGAAGACAAAATCTGAAAACTTTACTATTAGTAAGTGGCTGGTGACCATTGGAGGTGTGTATTTTTCCATAATTTTAGATGGTTTTTTATGTTTTTGGTGTCAAAAAAGAGGCCGACGTTTCCCCGTGGGAGGTTTTTTTTCATTTTTTAACGAGAAAAGGACTTCCACAACGAATTGAACTCACTCCGTCATAAGCACATCTGTGGTAGATGTTCAGCCGGGGGTCGATGGTGGTAACTTCGACTTTAGTTCCCGACAGTTGGAAAGTTCCATCTTCATCGGTTGTTCCTTCTTCCATCAGGCGGTCGACAGCTAAAAAAGAGCCAAATTACTGTAGAGAAATCGACACGTACTGGCTTCTTTTTCATATAATTTGACTCGGACATGGGCAGCTGGGACTCCGTTGCAGAGGAGTCGTCCTTTTACCGCAGCGCTCTGAAATTTTTCTGGGTTTTTACACGTAAAATATTTTTTGACAGCTCGAGGTCCTCGTAAAGCGCCAAATGATCGGGGTACTGAGATTTTACCAGACCTCTAGATATCAAAAATCGGGGATTTCAGTCAAAAAAAATGAGATTTTTTAAATGACAAACCTGATCGGTACCAATAAGACCAAAAAGAAGGCCATTAGTTGAACATATCAAAGCAGCCAAAAAGAAGAGAAGAAGCATCTTTTGAGAAGTGGCGGTGACTGACTGGCAACAACACTACCTAAATACCGGTCGCTATCTTTTCTTTTTGTCGTCGTCGACGGGTTGTAACTTTTGGGGAAGAAAACACGGGGACACTCTCTTCGCTCAATTTCATATTTTTGGGAGGGGAAGTATGAACAAACGGATAGGAAATGACGTGGGGAATTGAGTCATAGAAATTATTGGGAAATTGACTACTTCGGTCACATAATTTAGATCTAATAATAAAAGAACGTAATGTGTTTTGTTTGTCTGTTTGTCTGTCCATGTTAAGACGCGCGGGGTCAGGGGTTCGATCCCCGCCGGAACCAAAAATTTTTGCTTTTTTGCCAAACGACTTCTCTATGTGTAATTAGTCTTTTTCTTTTTTTTTCTTAAACTTTTCGCTTCGGGACCCGACCCAAACGACCAAAGTTCGATCCTCATCGGAACCCAAATTTTTGCTCTTTTGCCAGAAGGGTTGTCTATGCCTAATTAGTCTTTTTCTTTTTTTAGAAGACCGTTTTCGTTGCAAGACTCTAAGTTCGGCTCCCTTCGGGATCAAAAAATCCTGTTTTTTTCTTTTGACTTCTCTCACTTCCCAAAGTGTTTCTAAGACTATTTTGCGTAATTTTAAGTTGCGCCGAGTAAATCTCACTGAAGTAATCGGCGATATCGGGCCTCTTACGAGAATATGCTTATCGTTCGACTTCTTTAGATGAGGCCAGCAGAGATTCTCTTCTCACTACAAGCGCATCCAGAGCTTCGTGGGGATCACTACGAGGGCCATTGAGGAGGGGGAACGAGGTCCGGAGCGACCCGAAGGGGAGCGACGGGCCGAGTGGACTAAAGCATTCCGGCGAAGCCGAAGTAGCTACGGGGGCCTTGGGGAGGCTGCGTACCAATGAAATAGATACCATGCAGTTTCTGTCACTGGAAGTAATTTGAATTTGTTTACTAAAAAGGAGCTGGGCTTCGACCACGTGGGGATGGTCATAGAGGCCTTGGACAATCCCCGTTCGGGAGCGAGGTCCGGCTCGAGCCGCAGGCGAGGGCCGGTGCGAGCGAACTAAAGCCCACCGGAGAAGCCGGTGTTTCCATACGGCCTTGGACCCCTGCCCAGGAGCCGCGCGCCGTAGGCGCGCGTAGCGACTGGTATCAAAAAATCGGGAACTTTTACCTGAACAAAATATGATAATACAAATAAAAATGTAGAGAAAATTGTGAAGACGCCTCTGTTTACAGGCGACAATCCCGAAATCCCACCTTCCCCTGGATAGCGATTATCTCAAAACCGGCTACGAGAATCATTTATATACACGCGGGAGAATATACAGAGGTGTGTGGGAATATTTGGTAAAAAAGATGGATCAGTTGATACAGTCCGTAGTCTGTCCTGTGTACTGGTTGGCCAGGTTCAATGTGCCGATATCGTAGACTTTTTGAGGGTTTGCTCCACTGCTGATGTATTGATCCGGGATAGTTATTCCAATTTTCTTGTAACAAGGCTGAAGTACATTATTTCTGCAGAAAAAAAAATAAAGAAATCGTCCAGTTTTGGTCTGAAGCCAAGCGCCAAAGTAGAACAGCCAGCACAATTTTCTGGCCTTTTTTCATCAGTTTTTATGTCACATTTTCTTCATTTTTAAGTGAAAAATGGATAAAACTCACCCCATTGTAATTACATCTGTGATAAAGATTGACTTTTGGATCAATGTTGCTAATTTCTGTTTTGGAACCAGCTACACGGAATTCTCCGTTCTGATTGGTTCGAGTCTCGTCCATTTTGACGTCGAATGCTGGAAAAATAGTAAAAATTGAGGGTAAAATTGACACGTAGCCGCAGTATGGCTAGCTTGGTCCAATCTGGTAAGACAAGCTACGTTGGGAATGGTTAGTGTCTCCTGTGACTTACTGGATTCTTTCTCATAAAGCTTGACTTTGACATTTTGAGCTGGTCGTCCATTGCAGATGAGCCGTCCTTGTACCGCAACCGACTGTGTTCTTCCAATTCCCATAAGAGCTGTGGCAGGTCCCACAATGAAAAGTACAAAGAGCAAAGGGGAATTCATGATTGAATTGAGAACTGCCAATCATCCCAATAAATAGTCTCCCCTCTGCCCGGCAAACAATTTTCGGCAGAAGCTAATATTTGTGCCAAGTATCAGTCAATTTTCGAGGCGAAAACAGAGAAATGGTGAAATGTTTTATGTACAAAACAGATAAAATGTTACAGTAACCCATTTAAATGATCTAATTGAGACAATCGGTAGTTTGTCCGGTGTATTGGTTGGCCAAGTTCAAAGTGCCGACATCGAAGACGCGCTGGGGATTGGATCCGCTGGACACGTAATTGTCGGGAATGGTAATTCCAATCTTTTTATAACACAGCTGAAAAATATTATTCGAAAAAATAGAGCAGAAAGGGCTCTACAAAATGGTATATAAACTATTATTTTCGGTTGTGAATTCAAGAAACACGAGATTTTTTTTTTGAAAAATTCCTCCAAGAGTCGACGTTCAACTTACCCCATTGTAATTGCATTTGTGATCTGAAAATTGGATTTTTTTTTATCAGGAAAGTCAACTGGGCTTACAGATGTTCAGCTTGGGATCAATTGTAGTGATTTCGGTCTTCTGTCCTTGGATACGGAAACCACCATTTTGGTCGGTGGTTCCCTCAGCCATTTTTACGTCCAAAACTGAAATAAATTCGATCAGAAACTGTCGCAGGAATCAATAAATCCAAATTTTTGGATAAGGCGAGTTACCGCGGATCTTGCCGGGCGTATGTTATTTTCAATTTTAAAAAAACTCACGATTTTCTTTCTCATATAGCTTGACTTTGACATTGGCAGCTGGCTGTCCATTACAGATAAGTCGCCCCTGTACCGCGACTGATTGTGTTCTTCCAATACCGAGAAGTCCTGTGGCGGGTAGGACAGCGACGGAGAGAAGAGCGAGAAGTACGAGGTAGTTCATGTCGAAGAATTGACAACTGACTGAGGTACAAGTAGGCGGAGAGTCAACAATGTACTCTGTTTGTTGTAGACAGGCGACAATGGCATGGATTATGGTCGACGGCAGGAGTTTACTTGTTGGTTTGGGATGAGTCAAGAGGACGAGCTCGACGGACACTTTTTACTCGAAGTTTTGGATGTGACACTGACGAAGGAGAGAGAAAAATTATATTGGAAAATGGTAAAATGAGAAAATGCCAAAAAATTGTCGAGCTATGACGGGCAGGCCCATGGTCAGCGCAGGACCAAGCGGTTTTTGCCTATATTCCTGAGCGAGTACACTCAAAAATCCTGTATATTTCGGGTTCAAAACACCTCTACCATGACGAATCGTTCAAAAACTCCCGGTATGATATCATTGCTGCCGGATGTCCTGGCGCCATCCGCTGTTTATCGTTTCAATATGTCCATGTCCCCTCTGACTCATCATCAAAATATCATAATATCCACGTTTATTATTTGTACACAATTATTACGGGCTAAAAATACTCGTCTAGTTGAGGCAATCAGTTGTCTGTCCATTGTACTGGTTGGCCAAGTTCAGGGTACCGACGTCGTAGACTTTTTGGGCGGTTTTTCCTTTGGTAATGAAGTTGTCAGGAATGGTGATTCCGATCTTTTTGTAGCATGGCTGGAAAATTCCGTTTTAATGACTTTGTTGTGTAGCGGCGCGCGATCTGGGAAGCCAAACTCACTCCGTGATAATTGCACTTGTGGTAGATGTTGACTTTAGGGTCAATTGGTGTAATTTCTGATTTGTGTCCAGCAACGCGGAATTCACCATTGGAATTGGTTGAAGTCTCGTCCAATTTCACATCGAATGCTAGAAATATCCAGAATTTTTGGATGATTAAAAACCTACTAGATTCCTTTTCGTAGAGCTTGACTTTGACATTTTGTGCTGGCGCGCCGCCACAGATGAGACGTCCCTGGACGGCGACGGATTGTGTCTGTCCAATTCCAAGCAGAGCCACAGCCGGTGAGATTAGAGCCAGGATACAGAGAAGTTGATTCATAGTTGAGAAGATTGGTCCGAGACTGGAGGTGGCCGTAGCTGGGCCCACATTATATAGCCATTGTTACCCTGGGGGCAGATCAACATGTTTTGTTTACGATCTCGGAAAATTGGGGGGAATATCCTGAACTTCGACGAGAGGCAGGGAACAGCCGGAGGCAAGGGATCAATAGATCAGCCGAGACGCCAGAGGAGATCAAAACAATTCGATCGAAAAATCAACTGCGGTAATTGAATTCGTGATATTTTTTAAAATTTTAGCGGATTCAATGAAAATTATCAACAATGGTCAATAAATCGAGCATAAAATGATCTATAAAATGATATATAAGACATAATTTATGGATTTAATTTAGAGAAACAGCGAATTTTCTTAAAATTGAAGTCTTTCTAATTTCTCCGAATATTTCATGATTTGTACTGGCTCTGTTGTATGTACTCTAGCTTCTGTTTACAGCCTGTTCACACTTGACGCCACAGTTCGCAGTCTCCCACTCACGAGACGGCTATTTTTCTTCCTTTTATTTGCATTCTCCCGTCATTTCCAGAAAAAAAACCTGACTTCCGAGTCATATGACTCAGATGGAGTTTGACCTGGGGTTTCTAATCGGATAAGAGGAAAGGTCTAACCTCCTGTTTATCGGTTTGAAGGTCCCTCAGTCGGTATAGCCAAAAAAATCGGAAAAATCTTACGCGACACGCCTGTTTCCGAACCTCAATTTAAACCTAAAACAAGGTTCAGCCTTCGAAATGGTATGCAACCAGCAAAAAACCTCTAAAATGTAGCGTTTCCGTCATTGACGAGGGGTGGACCTAAAATTTTGTACCGCCTGCGGAGGGCTTTTACTCAAAAGAAAGGACTGGAGTGGCGCCATCGCCGTCTCCTTCTACCAAAATTGGTATACTGAGGTTTTAAAACATGCTGATTCTCGTGGTATAGACGGAATAACGCGAGACCGCCGTTACCCGTAGGAACCTTTAAAAATCAGGGTGGACCTAAAATTTTGACCCGCACTGTATAAAAAGGCATTTATTCTATTTCCTGAGGTCCCAAAAGGTCAACGGTTCACAGTTCTGCGGTTTTTCTGTCTATTTTGTCGATAATTCCACCTCTTCCCACTGCTCTTGTTTGCCCAGCCATGTGAACTATCTTGTTTACTTCGCTCCCGCGTCTGCTCGCCACTTTTCACAAACAACAATGGCCGCCGTCAATTCAATCTTTTAATCCCATCAGTCAGATGATCAAGAAAACAGCCAGGGAAAGGGGAGATGTTTATATCACAGATATATGCACGGAAATTATTAAAAATTATAAAGTAGAACAGCTTTAGTTGATGCAATCTGTTGTTTCGCCCGTGAACTTGTTGGCCAGGTTAATTGTCCCGATGTCATAGACTTTTGTTGGTTGAGAACCTCGGGTAATGTATTGGTCAGGAATGGTGATGCCGAATTTTTTATAGCACAACTGAAAATGGACGAGTTTTAATTACCGTATGTGGAAAAAAATAGGCGAAATTTGGGCGATTTTGCCAAAAAAATTGGGATTTTTCACCGTTTTCGGGTAAACATGGCTAATTTTTTATTATAATGGCCCAAAATGTCGTTATGAGACCAAATTTATTGGCGTTCAGACCATAATAATAGCCACTTACCCCGTTGTAATTGCATTTATGGTAGATGTTAACTTTGGGATCAATTGTTGTAATTTCAGACTTCGATCCTTGAAGACGGAATTCGCCATTTTGATTTGTTGTTCCTTCGTCCATTTTTACATCAAATGCTAGAAAAATGTCATTTTTAATCCCAAAATTGGCTGTTACTTACTGACTTCCTTCTCATATAATTTGACTTTAACACCGCCGGCTCCTTGTCCATTACAAATCAGACGACCCTGGACAGCGACGGATTGCTTCCTGCCAATTCCGAGAAGACCAAAAGTCGTTGCAACAAAGCAAAGAAGAAGAAGGGAACGCATATTTATTCTGAAAGGTGTGAGAAAATTAGAGGAAATTGGGCAGAAATGAAGAATTCTGGAAGAAGTCCTGCCCCGTTAGCTGCAGAAGATTGTCATAGCCTCCCGCACCTCAGAAAACGGGATCTTTTCTATTTTTTTGATGTTACCTTACAGTAATTCCTATTACCGAGGTGGTATGGTTAAAAAATTTAAGGGAAAAATGGCTATGAACAAAGTAAATAGAGCCAAGTTCACAGCCATTTTATACACAAAAGTAACTGCGAAGTCTTTAACAAATAGAGAAAGTAAAGAAGGAAAAAGTAGTTGGCACACGGTTACACTAGTAAATATTTGACAGATATTTGACTGGGGAGGAGGAAGGAATGTCGATGGGGATGACCCTCCTCTATTTATAGGCTCGCCGCCTCTTTTGTTGGTATTGTGACTACATGACGAAAGGAGGCTGTGACTCATCGACGATGGTAACAAATACAGCTGGGGGCTTGGGACAATAGAACTTTTGTATTATTATTTTGGCGACGAGCTAGAAAAACAGCACCATTTTCGATAGAAAAACAGACGTGAGAAGGAATTTTGAACTGATTTAAAAAGAGCAACAAAAACAGGACTGGCTATTATTAGAGGACGGGAACATGGACATTTTGATGACGGATACATTTGGAAAATCTCAGAGCCCAATCTGTCAACTGTCAGCCATGACCCTCTTACAGAACCACTTGCAGAAAAACCAGAATGACCTGATCCAATTCTTTTTGGATCCTACTTTTTTTGATCTAATTTCTTTGGAACCAACTTTTTGGGAAAAAAAGGGAATATTTTGGGCGTATCGGAAAAAAATGTAGAGTTCTAGAAGATGTGCTTGACCTGACCGATGCCAAAGCTGTCAGTTTTCTATTCCAGTAATTTCATGTAAAATCAGTCAATTTTAATCCGACCAAATTTGTTCATTGTTCATCGTTTCCTTTCTGAACATCGGTTCCCATGGATCGTATCCAAGATACCAATTATTTCCAATTGAAAACGAATGTGGATGCTGTAATTCCGATCAAATATAAGGATGGTCAACCAAGCAGCTTTGATTTGGATGTGAGAAATTTTACCCAGACTAAAATTCTCTATCGGATGTTGGTAACGGACAATAAACTGTTCGACTTCACACCGATGACCGGATTCTTGGCAAAAGATGAACAAATCACAATCAAAGTGACATTTTGTGGTCAAATTAATGACAAAAAACAATTACATTATGTCTGTATTCGATATATAGCACATCCACCATCATTTGTTAATCCACTTTTTGATGGAATTGAAATGGCTGATTCGGATGACCAATGGCTGGCATTGCGTCATAATCCTGCTGGAACTGGAACTCGGTTCACTGATGAATATTGTACTTCTCGATATTTTCTGGTTGATTTAATCGAAGAAGGAATAGAGAAGAAAGATATATGGACCGAATATTTGGATGATATGAAGAAATTGGAACAATGCCAAGCTGATATCAATGCGGGTAAATATCCATAAAATGCTGCCGGTATAATTATAATCTAATAAATTGTCTCTGTTACTATTTTATGTTTTATGCATTTATTAAATTTGCCCTAGTTTTCTGGTTATAATGCACTTTGAATTTTTAAAAAGGATCGAAATTTAGTAGAGTTATGATTAAAATTATTCGTCTGATGCTATATTTTCGTCATGTAGTCAGCTCGACCTCGACATTTATCGTCATATCTCGGCAACCTCTCCAGTTTTTAGCGATCTAAAGATCGATTTCTTCAGAAAACGGTGTCAATTACAATGATAGCAAAATAAGTAATACTTCCATATCAAAATTTTAGTCAAATCTTACTTTTCACAATTTACCCACTTTTCTTTGCCGACACTTCAACCGTCGATGTGCCCAAGCATTGAACGGAATTAGCTGTTCCAGTTCTACAATCGTGATAAATTTCGACAAAAACCCAGATAATTGTCAATAATAACAAAAATTCATTATAACAAGATCTTTTTCTCCTCCTAATTAAGACAATCAGTGCTTTGACCGCTGAAAGCTCCGGCCAAATTGAGCTCTCCAATATCGAAGACCTTGCGGGCTTCTTCACCTTCCGAGACAAAAGTCTTGGGAATTTTTACGGAGACTTTCTTGAAACAAAGCTGGAAAAGTGAATTTTTAAATTGAATTTTAAAAAATGGTACTCACCCCTTCGTAGTTGCATTTGTGATAGATCTGAAAATATTGATAAATATTTTACATGGTCACAAAACTTACATTGACTTTGGGATCAATGGTGCTAACTTCTTTCTTCTTGCCGTGCATTTCGAATCGACCATCATGATCAGATACCTTCTCGTCTAGGAGAGTATCCAAGACGATTTCTCGCTCATAGAGCTTGACTTTTACATTTTCAGCCGGTCTACCATTACAAGTTAACTTTCCAGTAACAGCAACTGATTGAATTGTGCCGAAGAATGGAATAGCAGTGGCAAAGCCAACAAGAAGACAGGCGACCACCAGCTTCATTTGGACGAAAAATACGGCAGAAAAAATCGCGCAGTTTGTTTTAAAGCCTTCTTTTGTTGGGGGCCAATGCGCAGTGTAATAGGCCGCATGAAGGTCATCGAGTGAAACTGGAGACGTACAGAAAAAAAACAGATAAAGCCCTAAAAGATTTATAATCATTAATATAAATATAAAACCCGATGAAATGACTGAAAGAATAAAAACATTCTAAGCATATGTAATAGTCGGAGGTGGATGATGGCCAACATCGCCGATAGAACGTATGGAAACGCGACCATTTGGACGGATGACGAACATGGTAATGCTGCAGTGACCTAAGCTAAAGCGTAGCCATCCTTCAGGAGGGAATTGCAACACTCTGAAAATAGATTAATAATTCACAGCTAATGAATAAAACTAACCGGCAGATAAAATAACGAATAACATTGGCATGGCAGACAATAATTTCAGTACTATCTTCTTTCTGGTGTGGTGATGCGCGATGGATGTATCGCCGGAAAGCAGACTCAATTCGGGCTCCTTCCGTGAAAAACTCCTCAAGGATAACACTCGAAATCATAAAATAGATTGCCTACGTATTTATCCGGTTTCCAATGGCTAACTGTCGGTACCGGAGGATATGGAGGGCCCTCTTCCAGTAAAGAACATGAATATCTGAATGATGTAATTCTCATATAAAAATTCTTACTTCAACAAATCAGGAGGAAGCTGTTCCAAAATAAGATTAGCCGTTTCTGTAGCACGATTCATAGTAGACATAATTACGGAGTCGATTTTTTGTCCAGAATTAGCTAATCGTTTACCAAGACATATTGCTTGTTCTCGGCCTAAAGCACACAATAATCACGAGCAAAATATGGCACCTAATTCTGTAAGAAATTTATCTTTAGTGTCAATTTGATATTGTCCATGGCGGATTAAGATAATGTTTCTCGTAGCAGTTGCCTAAAATATGTGCTAGACAAGTTGGTAGAAATAAATACCGTTTGCTCTTTCATCATTGCTTCTTTTTCTTCTTCCGTAGCTTTCTTATATTTTTTTGCATTGACCAAATAACTAGGTTCACGACTAAATCAATGGCTGTAATTGCATAATGCCAACTTACAAATCCCAATTATCGTTCCATGGAGTACGTGGAAAAAGGCTATCGAACTCTTGAGTCTTAGTGCTAGTAGAATTCGTATCGGCTAACACTGTCCATGCAGGCTTCTTTTCCGCTACTTTATTTGTTAGAATAGCAGCCCCTGCTACTGCTGCAACCGGTGCAGCTACCCGCAGAAGCCGTGATCCGATGTTCATCGGCCTGGAAACGATTTTATATGCAAGCTGAAAGTAGAAAAAGGGAAGCATTCCATATTCGCCACCCGCACGCTACTGATCTCACCACCCCAGGGCTCGTCCGAACCAGCCACCCACATTTGAAATGAAGCCACCCGCATTTTTGAATTTCCCGGTTACAACTGATTCAGTATCCCCACCCGCAGGGACAGATGCGCGGTTGGTTATCCTAAAATTCACTTCGTTTTTTTCACTGTCGCGTACGGTTGCGTTACTTTTTTTTTCTTGTTTTTTGATAGGCTGCCGAAAGCAGGGTGGGTGGCGATTCTGGAACGTTCCCCAAAAACCTATGCGTTTATGCATAATCAAAAAAATCAATTTGGGAAATAGCGAAGCACTGAATCACATCTGATGACAACAGGGGAAATACGTGAAATCATGTCAAATTTTTGAATCCCCGCTATTTTCCTCCAAACGCCACAGGGCATTGCTTTCTTTTTCTGCCTCTTGGATTTTGCTCAGTGTATTCGCTCGTCTTCTCATGTCAATTTAGAAATTTTGCTACTGAATATGCGCAGTTAGGTGAATAGTGATGCTAGTATTTAGTAGCACAACCTGCTAATATATAACATAAAACCGTGCAGTATTTGTGATAGACTAAAGCATCACAAAAACCTATGCGTTTATGCATAATCAAAAAAAATCAATTTGAGAGCTATTTTTTGTTCGGTATAATTCGGTTTGTGCATAAACTAGTAACCATTTGCTCTGCACGATCTTTCTCGATTATTTTTACACCTTGTCATACATAATAAGCTATGTATTTGTTCGTGTATGCTTCATATTCTAATTCTTCAGCATGGAAGACAATCCGAGTGAAGTGAAGATCGAACCAACCCCTCCCAATGCACAACAATCTAGTGAAGGTTTACCTGAAGCACGTGAGGTGGATCAGACACAAGCAGTGAAGCCTCCTATCGAGCACAACTATGAAATGGACACAGCTGAAGACGTTGTTGACAGTGAACGTCTTACGGAAAATGTCGAGGGAAATCAGCTAGCCGGACTGGGAGATGTAGGGATTAAGTACTTGTTCATTTGATCGAGATTTTTTAGCACAACACACAGCATCTATTAGAGCAAATTAAGCGGCTCGAATCAGAAAAAGCAAACATAGGTATTTTGTATTATCAACAGTTTAATACGGATGCTTTCATAGATCGTAATGTCAATAATATTCTTACTGAAGTCGATGAACTACGCTCAAGAAATATTCATTTAACTGAAAGAAATGAATGGCTTGAAGAACGTCTTGCACTTCAAAGTAATAGTTTTTACGATCATGATCATTCTTTTTTTCAGATCGAGAGTGTCTTGAAAGACAGCGACTGTACCAGAAGCTCGAGGATAGTCGAAATGAAATTGCTGATCGTATCTTGAGGCTTGAAACTGATATAAATAAGCTGAAAACGGAAAAAGATGAGCGTGATAGTAAAATCAGTTCTTTGGTCCGAGAAAAGCAGATTCTTATGAGTGAGTATTCTGTTTTCATCAATTGATCTCATTGTTTTAGCTGAGAATGTTGGCCTACAGGAAGAGTTGAAACGACTGAGCCAAGAGAAAACTAAAATTTCTTTACAACTGGAAGGCTTACAGCAAGAAGCAAATACAGCAGCTGTATGATTTTCGTGCTTTGTTTATAATCTAGCATTTTTAGCTTCAAAAGGAATGGCGCAAAATGGATACACAATTGTATGAAGAGAGCAGAAAATGGTTTTTGAACGAAGTAGCTAGCAGGGATGCTCAAATTACACAAATTACAGTTGATATCGTGAGTGTGACACAGCAATTATTGCCAAATTTTTATTTCAGCGTGCCAAGGAGTTGAAATGGAAAAATGATGAGTTAAATCTTACTCGCCTCCTCAAGAAGGCTGAATCCGATGTTGCCGCTCTTGAAGAAAAGCTCGCCGTGAAAGAACAAGCTCTTGAACGCGTTACTGCTAACATAGAGCAGGTTTTGTTGTTATTTTTACAGTCATAATTCGTTCCATTTTAGCAAGCCGATAAAACACGGTTGGAAATGAAAAACTTGGAAGCTGATTTGAAAGTGAAAGCGGAATTAGCAGAAAACTATAAGAATGGAATGGAACATGCCGAAAAAATAGCTGAAGAATTGGCGGAACAGTTGCAATCTAGGACTGATCTTGTAAGGCAGAGTAAGGAGATACTGGAAGAAGTGCGATTTGAACGTGAACAAGAGCGTGAGGAGTTGCATAGACAATTGGAAAATAAATGTAATTGCCAGTACAAGCATTTTACGCTGACTTATTTAGACAGTGAAATTGCCGAATTGCAAGAGGAGATTGGAAAATTAAATGATCTTCTGAAGAGTAAACATGCGGTTTCTCTAAATGTCACTGAGGAAGAACTGGCCAGTCTTTCTCCTGCTGCAGCAGAAACATCAAAGTTTATGAAGAGCGGTTCTTCGCTAACTTCGCTTGTCCGGTATATTTTTTTGCATCATTTGTATAGTTGCCATGTTTAGGGATCATGCCCGATTAGCTGGTGAATTAGCTAGTGAGAAGGAAAGAACAAAACAGTTAGAAGATGCATTACAAGAGATAGTTAGTGATATCGAAGAGAATATGCCTCAATTTAACACACAAAGAGAACAGCTAAATCAAGCAATAGACGAAAACTCTCGTCTTATGGAGCAGTTACAAAAGGCAGAAGATTCCCGTCAAATGGTAGAGTCTAACAGAGACCAAGCTCTTAGAGAACTCGCTTTTACTAAAGCTGAGTTGGAGAAGTATCAAAGAGAATGTTCGTCTACAAATAAAAAAGTTTGTTCGTTCTAGGCATTTAAGGCATCATGAGTTTAGTTACAAAGACTGCTCTATGTTATTGAGCATGGGCGAAATCCCCCGCTTAGCAGCGATGATGAACAGCATCTATATGATAATATTGCAGAGCTTCACAAGTAGGAAAGGTTGCAATAACGGTTATTATTCGTTCAGGGTGAATCTTCATCTGGAAGCAGAACTTGCTGCTGAACGTTCTGCAGCTGCAAATAGAAATGTTGTCGCCCAAAATAGTGAACTTGTTGCGCTTCGGCAGGAGCTCCAAGCTTCAAGAGATGCTGAACACCAACTTAACTATCAGCTAGACCAAATCAACATTGCATTTGAAAGTGTTAGTATTATATTCGGTACATTTCAACTCACTTTTTGCAGATTCGCGAACAAAATCAGAAGCTGATGGAGTTGCACAAAGATGATACCGTCGGTGAACAGTTGCGCAACTTGAAGCTAAAATATCAAGAAGTATCATCAGAACTGGACGTAGCCAAAATGGCAACTGCGCGTTTAGAGACTACTATAAACAGCTTACAACAAGAGAAGTCTTCGCTCACGCAGTATGTCCTCCCTACTTTATAATATATTTCTAGGGTATACGAAACACGACTGGCAAATTCTGCGAAACTAATTGATGAACTTCGAAGTGTTAATGCTAAACTGGAAGCCAAATTTGAATATCAAAACCAGATAGCCGAAACTAATGCTAAAAATATGGAGATAATACAAAAAGAGATTCAACTTGTCGAAAAGGAAAATATGAAATTGAAACGAATCGACGATGATAATGCTAATAAGATTTCCGCTCTTAATGAACAAATAATGCGCATCAATGATCAATATGGCCAGTGCAGGTTCATTTTAGCTACATGCTATATAGAAATATAATTTTAGAATACAATGTAATGTGAATACTGACGAACTTATGCGTGTAAAATCAGACAATGGTCGTCTACAAGCGCAAATAGAAGTATATCAAAATAGAATGCAGACTGATCAATATCTCGTTAGTATATTATTCTATAACAATGTGTTTCTAGCATAACTCGATAATGGATATAAACAGCCGAGTGCAGAGAATTCAAGCGCAAAAGGAAAGTCGGGTAGAAACACAATTGGAGGTGTGATTTTTCTCTTATAATGCCATTGGTAAATTTAGGTTTTGCAAGTTGAGCGTGATACGCTCAAGCGTGATGTAACAAAAGTAAATGAGCAACTCGCCTACTCTCGCGAAGAAACTAAAAACATCCAGACTCGATTAGATAATGAAGTTTCTTTACTGGCGCAAAAATTGGTTGAAAAAGATGAACATATCCGAATTATCGAAGCAACTCTTCATGAGCAAAACATTAAATTACAAAAATATCAAAGTACCTCTTCTACCAATGAAACCGATGGTAAGATGATACTTTGGCTACGTAGCTTTTCCTAGAAATGTCCCCTGAAAGATTGAGGAAGGAGTGTCAACAGCTGACAAATCGTGTGAAATTCTTAGAATCACAATTGGAGGATGCAAAAATTCAGTTAGATGCAGCGAAAAGCGAGGCTGAGCGCCACAGAAGTGAAGCCCAACGAATGGAGACCCATAGTGGTAGATTGGAGAGCGGTCTCAAGGATGTTCAAGAAATGGTCAGTCTGGAAAAGGAACGACTTATTAGCCGTGCTGAAGCTGCTGAAACAAGAGCTAATGAACTTTCTGAGCAATTAGCACATATGCGTAATTTACTAGAGGAGAAAACAGCTGAATTCGAAAAGTTGCGATTCGAATCGGTTCAGGTACTAATCATTTATTTTTTTTTTTCAAATTAATTTAGTTGGAAGGAGATCTCAGGATTAAAATTGAAGTTCAACAACAACAGCTTACTGATGCCTCAAACCGAATCTCTTATCTTAACGAAAAAATTAACAATAATGCTAAAGAGTATGCGAATAAAGAGGAAGCTTATAATTTGGTTAGTTTCTATGCTGGTAGAACTAAGAGCATTTTTAGATGAAAGCTAATTATTCTGAAGTGGAAGCTCTTGTTGACGAAGCTAACATGAAAATTGAACATTTGAACACTCGCTATGCAGCTCTGCAAAATGGAATGACAGCTTTGCAAGACAATCTTCGTGTGGTAAGCATTTAGACTTTATTAAATTGGACATTAACATAGGCTGAAGAAAGTCGGCTTGCTGCTGTTCAAGCTCTGGAGTTACGAACACAGCAAGCAGAAAAGACCGAAGCTGCTTGGCAGGAATCATTAGCTGAGCAAGACAAGAAATTGAAAGAACTTGTTCACAACTATGAGCAATTGGTAGAGCAGATGGGGCCCATTAAAGACGCCGCCCTTATGGATATGGGGCTTGATGTTATTAATCCTGAACTACCTCAAGCCGTTTTAGAATCACAGAAATCTGTAATTGATTATTTACGTCAAGAAAAAGAAAAGGTGTGATGATTACCGTTTTGCTTAAAAATGATTTTAAGGCTGTTCTCCGTTCAATGAATGCTGAAGTTGAGGTAAAGCGTCTCAGGGCAGAAGTCAATGAAAACATGGCTGCCAGAAATGAACTAGTCAATCAGATTCGTAAATTAGAAGTTGCTTCACAGACTGCAGATCAACTTACTGTTGAAAAGGCTGAACTTGTAATTCCTTTAGTTTTCCCGTACAGCATTATTTTCAGCTTGCTAAGCTTGATGCTATGACTGTATCCCAGGAAAAATTCCAACGTGCTTTGAAAGATAATCAAAATCTGACCAAACTTATAGGAGATACACAAAGACAGGTACCAATTATTTGACAATTTATAATTTGACTATAAAATGATTTTAGTTGAAATCTATGGAAGAAGCTAATAACGCTTTGAAATCCCAAATAGAAGAGTTGAATATAAAAGACATTGCTACAAATGCAGAAAAAGAAAAGAAAAATAAAGAAATTGAGGTTTTGAAGCAACATCTTCAAAGACAGTCGGCGCGCCCTCAAAATCAGAACACAATGTAAGGATTTTTTTAAAAGTTAATGTACATTCTTATTTACTTTCAGGATTCAGCTTCAGAAAATGCAAACAGAATTGGCACAAAAAAGTGCAGAACTTGATAAAACTGTGCAGCGGGTTGGCGAACTAGAGTAGGGATATGTCCTTGTAACAACTTTCTCAAATTTTAGGAAAACCGCCGAAAATGCCACACAAACAACTGAAAAGATTCGCACTTTGGCAAAGAAATACAGAGAAGAAGTGAGTATATTTTATTATTATTTTAGTCTACCCGAAAATCCTTGCCGCTTCGCCTCCCGCCAAAAGGTCGAAAATTTTGCTTTTTCTATTAGGAAACAGCGGATTATAGAAGGGATCCTGTAATTTGAATGTGGGTTGCAGCAATGGTAAAGTCGAAGGATCATGAACTGGCTTAGCTTCCACCTCTAAAATCGGCAATTTCTTTGTGGCGACAATTTTCTTACTGATGTCTTGCAGCGAAGGGAGAGGTTTCATTGTGAACATTGCCAGAAGGGGATTTGGTGTAAAGGGGTTATTGATTTCCAGAGCATTCTGTGCCTCAGGTTGCGAATCATTCGCGAAGAGGATCTAAAAATAGTCCGTATACCACTTTACGATTACCTGTCGTTTTGATCTAATTCCCGCCGTTCTTTTCTCTCGATGAAAAAGTGCTCGCTCAAGATATTCCGGGTCAAACCATGATGGTGTAGTAGGTGGTTCAAGCGATGATAGTTTCTTTTGTCGAAGGGAAGGGAAGAAAGCAGCGAGAGTTTTTTCAAGAATACTCTGATCATCTACTTATTGAAGATATCGAATGTTTCTTACTTTCCTTTCCGTAACCGGGGCTTGCGTGGTTGTAGTGGTTGTTTTCGGTCTAAGAAGATTTGCCATATCCTCAGACAAATAACTAAATTGTTTTTGCCATGGTTCTACATAGGGTTGTAGCAGTCGCTCAATTAAAGGTGGCTGGAGTGTAGTCGTGGTCGGTGGTCGTTGAAGCCGCTCAATTATCTCAAACAAACTTTTAGAATTTGTCAGCGGGCTCTGCAATAATTTATTCTTAAATCCGTACTAGATTACCTCTTCTTTTTCTTTTTGTACAGTTTCGGCATACTGTCTAGCTTTGTAATTTTGCTGCATGCTATCATACATTTCCATAAATGGGTTCATAAATGACGCGAGTATTTCATTTGCATCAATATTTGAATGCTGATCCTGCTGGCGATAATAATATCGCATTACTTTCTTACCTTCTCTGGGCCTTGGTATTCGTTAAAACGTATTTTATCGATCAACGATTCTTGCATGGCTTTGTTAGCGTAAAAAGCTTCTTCTGCTAGTATAATAGATGGTATTAGAATTAAAAGAGACTTCATTCCAAGCTAGCTGCGGCAAACTGGCTGAAACCAGGTCACGAAAGGGAAAGAACTTTTGCTTTCGGCTAGATGCGCTAGATATTTAACTATTGGCAAAGTTAATGTGATAATTTTCAGATAAATAGCTTGAAAAAGCAATTGGCTGAAAGGGATAATGGATCCGTGGCTGCTACTCCGTCAACTTCAGCAACATCGACGTTGGTTATATTTACTTATCTCGAAATTTCCTTTACAGTAGTGTTGATATTGAAAAATTGAAGAAAGAAATTGAAGTTAAGTCGAATGAATATACCGAGGCCACATTCCGACTAAATCTACTCACCTCTAAAGTTCAGACTATGGAAGAACAGAGAAAAGAGTTTAGGAAACAATTGGAAGAAAAAGACAAGCAAATTCAGGTAAAGTAAATTTATTTAACAACACATCTGTTTCAGCAATTAGAGCAATCTATGCACAACAAGAACAATATGCCGCTTATTCCTGCTTCTGTTTCATCTTCTTCTGTTCAACCCAATGTGCAGAGTACTAGCCGCACAGCAGTGCCTGCTTCTCAAGTAAGTTCTAGACGTATCTTTTCATACACTTTTAGGTTGAAATTGAATCGGTAAATGAAGAACCAGAGGTCTCAGCCGCAGTCGATACAGTTTCTCCTCCTGATGCTGGACTGCATCTAGATGCTAATGCTCTAGAAACTGATGTAACTCCAAGCAATATTGCTACATCTTCTCATGTTTCTCCCGGAAGACAGCTATTTGGTCGGACTGCGCCTCCTCCCCCTGTCTTCAAGGAAACCTCGGGCTCCACTACTGGTCCAGCTGGCCCTAATAGTGGCCAGGATTTGGTAGATTCGTTTTAGATGTATCGCTTATTCTTTATTTTAGGTTAGTGCCAGTAATTCTGCTGTTGAAATGGCTGATGATACTCAAAACGATTCGGAATCCAGGGATAGCAATGTAAACATGCCAGTATCGAGCACTGGTGGAAGTAGAAAACGCGCGGCTGGACAGTCGAGTTCTCAGATAGAACCAAAACGACAGAGGGAGACTTCGAACGAAGCCGTTTCTAGTAGCGAAGAGCATATGGAAGGACGCGCTGATATCTCCAGAGACGACGGTTTTTTTAAATATTTTTTTTACATGCCGTTTTTAGAAGGTTTCATTCCCGATCCCATTCATGGCGATCATCGTAATGAAGAGGAAGGTGATGACGATGATATCATTCCTTTGGATCCTCCTAACCAGGCAAATTATGGTTACGATGAAGACGACGATGATGATGTGGAAGAAATTCAGCAGATTGATGATGAAGTGGAAGAAGAAGGAAATAGTGACAATGAAGACATTGAGGAGGTAAGAGGCTTTTTGGTTTTTTTTGTAATCGTCTTTTTTAGTTTGAAGTGCCTGATTCCGACGAAGGAGATTCTGAAATGGATAACCATGCCGACGATAGTGAAGATTCGGGAGATGATGAAGGGGACGATGTTCAACCACCTATCGGAGAAGTAAATTGTTATGATGAAGTATTTGCATTATTTACTTCCAGCTTAATGCGTCGGATGATGGAGAAGATTCGACTGATCAAAATCTTGATGATGATCAAGATGTTGAAGTCATCGGCGCCGATGGTAAGTCGCGATAGTTTTTGCTTGTGAAATCTTTTTTGAAGACAATTCTCGCTCCCAGCCCATTTTGGATGAACAAGATCGTGAGGCAGCCTCTGCAGTCGAAGAAGCTGATGATGAAGGTCGTGTATCTGCAGACGGTGGTGTTCCTAATGAGGTGAGAGGTTGCATACTATTGTTAAATAATATATTTTAGGCCACTCAGGCATCTACCAGCAATACTCCACGTGTTCGTGTTCCGATAACATTCAATAGCGATGATCAGTGTTCTAGTAGGTGCGTTTATTTTGATATCGAACGGTAATATTGGATTTATTTACAGTAATGAAACCGGTGTAGCAGCTCAGCCAAGCAACCGTGGTATGAATCCTGCACGACGAGGCGCTCGTCCTACACGAGGAGTGTATGATCCTCGAAGAAGCCGTGGCTCAATTCGTGGTGGTCGCGGAAAGAAATGATGCTATACTAAATTACAATTTATCTGTGTTTATTTTCCCACATTTTCTGTTTTATACATTGAAATAAATAATTGTAGTCCATTTAGTTTGTTTCAAATTAATTAATTCGATTGTGTCTCGTCTAATTACCTGAAGAAGTATGCATTACCTTATACCTTACAACAATATAGCAGCATACATTGTAAGAAATAGAATCGTTTTCGTTAACCGGTCCGCAAAGCGAAAATTTATTATTCTGTGAACCAGTAAATAATAATTATTTGAATCAATGAAAGAGGTAAACGCTGGCCGCTCCGCGAGCAGCCGCGTCGCGTGCGGTCTTTTTCAAAAGGCACCACCACCCACATTTTTTAAATCAACTTTTTATCTCTTTTATTCTATCATTTTTGATTCGCGTTTATGATGGGAAGGGGAGAAGGCCGGTGAAAAATAACGGCGGGGTAATGTGAATTTGAATGCGTGATAAGTTTATGTTATCGATATTATTAACTTCAAATACCGTCCGATTTATTTTCCGTAACATCCATTTTTACAATCCTTTTGTTTTTATTTTAATATTTTCTCTTTTTCAGATAGAGAAACCATTTTTATCAGACAGAATGGAACGAAGAAAAAGAAAATCAGCTATGGAAAATTATCTGGACAGTTTAACAGATCCTCCAGAAAAATTAACTAAAATGGCTGAATTTTATAATGGAGTCAAAAATTTCTACCGCAAGAAATGGCATGTTTTACATGGATATGTTAATAATTTTTTTAGGAATGCACCGTTAAAACTTCCATCAGTTCAAGGCGTTGAAATAAATCTTTATCGTCTTTATGACACTGTTATGGCACTAGGAGGTTGGCAAAAGGTGCTTTATATTTAAATAGAATAAATTTATGTTGATTTAGGTATCACAAGGCGAAAAATGGCTTGATGTTGCCGAAATGATGGGTGTTGGAGAGGAAATTCTAAACGGAGATTACGCTATAAAATTGTTGTACATGAGGTTAGTCCCATATTCAATTAAATTAAGTCGTATGTTGTAGATATTTGTCAAAATATGAGCAGAATGAAACCATTGGTGATATTGATGATATGATGGACAGCGAGTTTCGTGGCGGTCGTGGTGGAAGAAATATTTCATTTTTTGCTACGAATGATTGTCCTATTAGTATGGGCTCCAGACACGGTATTTATTTATGTGATAGATAGGATTTTTATAGATTTTATTCGTCGAGATGAAAGAGGTAATCCTTCACAAGAGCCTGATTATTCCCGTGTGTTCAAGTCTCTTTTATCTGGTTTACCTAATGAGGTTTCTCGAATTTCTTTTCAATTATGCTCGTTGTTTTCAGACGGATTTTGGTTTTAATATTTGTACATTACTTTCACATCCAGGACCTAGATTGTTGAGACTTAGCCATGCTCCATATTTACCAATTCTATTAGCAGCTCATTGTGGAATTTTTGATGAAGGTCGGTTAAAACAAATAATATTAATAATTAGTTCAGAAAATTGCGATCTTTCTGATATGTATGACAATTGGCAAAAGATTACGGGACGAGAATATTTTGCATTTTGGGCTAATTCTGGAGCACCAAAAGAATTTCTAGAACTTTTTGTTCCACAGGCGTTGAAGGAATATGTGGTAATTTTTACTTTTGTCACATTTGGGTTTTTATAGGATAAAGATGGTGAAATATTACATGGAATTACGTTAGAGTATGATGTCCGTAATCCAATGTCTTGGCGTATCAATCAAGTGGTTAATATTATCCGTAATTTCTCCTTTGAGCCAATCAATAGAGTAACATTATCAGAATGTTGGCCTGTAATGAAGTGAGTGAATTCTCTTAGTTTTTTATTTAATTTGCTTTCCAGATTATTATTTATGTGTGCTTCGTCTAGATGGGTTCCACTTTATACAGCTGCTCTTGACACATTGTCAAATCTAGCCAGCGATGTAAGAATTTTCTGGGAAAAATAACGGGTAATTTTAGTTTGATTTAACTTCGCATATGCTTGAAACTACATCACATCATGCGTTAATGCGTATTCTTCAAGCTGGGCTGGAAAGTACTGATAAATTCAAGGTTCGGGTTGAATTACCATGCTTAAATGTTGTTTAGCTTATCCGATGCATGGAAATTCTCACAGGATTATGCTCATTTGAAGGAAATGAAGCTGTTTTAAATGATTTTATCAGTTCAAAAATGCTAGAACGTATTTTTGATGTTGTCTGCATTAAGGATATAATGATGTGTGTTTATGCGCTGGAGTGCCTTTATCAGGTAAAATCATCCTAATAACCTTCTGAATTTTTATTTAAGATGTCGGAAATGGGCGATGTTCCTTGTGATTTAATGTGCAAAGAGCCCAAGTTTATTCAACAGTTGGTTTCGATGGCCACTTTAGAAGCTGTTTCTTTTGGTCCTGCTGGTCTGGCAGGAATGAAAGTAGTGGAATATCAGCCCCAAAATGTAAGTTTGACTTTAACTTCTAAATTATTTTTTAGCAATTCGCTCATGGACCTCCTCAAGGTCATTACCAGATGCAGAATGTTCCTCCAGGCCATTCTCAACAAAGTGAGTTTTTTTTATTATTTTTAAAAATATAAATGAACGCTATAGGTCATCCGCAATCTGGAAATCATTCATATACACCGGGGCAAAGAGCGGTTTATGTCCAGACGCCGCAAAGACCAACACAGCCGGGACATATGCCACCTTCTAGCAGTTCAGTGACACCACAATCAGCAGTTAAACCACCATCTACAGCCCCTGGAGGCCCCCCAGGCAATGCAAAGGTTAGTTTCACATTATCTATCTCATTATTGTTTTAATTTAGATAGAACAGCTAACAGAACAATGGATAAGGCAAAATTGTGTTTGGGAGTCTAATTGTGCAACACCGAGAGGCGAACTTTACGCGGCTTATGTGGATGATTTACGGAATCAATATCATTCTTTGAGCGGAACATTAGTATCGTTCTGTAATCAAGTCAAGTGGGCTCATTTGTAATTGATTTAATTAGAATATTTAGAGCAATATTTTCTGAAGTACAATTTCGTATGGCCGATAATAATTTGCTAATGGTGGTACAAGGTGTCCGGCTTAATCGACCGCATAGTTTGTTTTCATCGCAGATTTATAATATAGTTCGACAGAACTTGCACCATCAACATTCCATACTACACCTCAGCCATCGTCGGCCGCTAGTCCAGCAGTTAACAACGCTGCTGCAAACACGGCAATTAGAGATATACTGAAAGTTATACCTCCGGCAGCGGAACCGTCACCCGCTGCTGCTCCTTCAGTGTCTACTCCAGCTCCTGTTACAAACGGCGTTAACGGAAAGTAAGTCCAGTTTTTGTTTGTGTATTTATCTCAATAAAGGTGTAATGGAAGCAAACGATCACGTAGTCCATCCCCAGTTGATGAAAAGCCGCCTGCCAAGAAAATGGCTAACGGAGTAAAAAAACGATCGGTATCTAAGGAATCAAAGGAAGACGCTGAAGAAAAAGAAACAATGCAGACTAAATCGATAAAAACAGAAAAATCAGCAGAAGAAGTAGAAGAAGCAACTAATATTATGATGTGTGAATGGGATGGTTGTGGAATGACTTTTTCTACGTCGACTGGTGTAATTGTGCATTGCTCTAAAGAACATATGATTGATGAGCCACAACCTTGTAAATGGCCTGGATGTGATGGAACTACACGGAGCAAGTGAGTTTTGTTTTGTATTTCGCTAATGGATCGTTTTATAGATGGTCTCTGGTTACACATATTCAAGATCATCATGCGCAAGAACATCAGCTAAAAGCAGCCGCTCAAAAACGAAAGGATGGCACATCTCCGGCAACTCCTGCGCCCTATAGAACAGATATTCAAAGAGATACTCCTCATCATCCAGGATATTCTCGACATGCTGCTTATGATGCTATTCGTCGCCATGCTTTCAATTATCTTCCAAGAGATATAACTGTAAGTATACAGATATATTTTCGAAATTGATGTTTTCAGGATGAACCTGAAGGTCCTGTTACCAAAAGTATACGACTTACAAGCTGTTTAATTTTACGAAATATGGCTCGATATTCTGCTGAAGGAAGACAGTATGTTTTTTTTTATCTAATTTAACCTTTTTACTATTAGTTTACTCCGTCGTCATGAGCGGCATCTTTGCTGGCTGGCACTCTCAAGGTTGGAATCATCTCACGCTTTAGCACAGTTGTTATCTGAGCTACATCAAGAAACATCCACTGAAATGGGAGAAGATTCACAACCTGCACCCATGGAAGCTGCACAATATCACTATGCGTAACCATCATTTTTAATTATTCACGCGTGTATTGTTATATTTATATTATTACGGGTGGCAGTTTGATACTGCATTTTATTTATTGTGTACTATGCATTTTGTTCTCCAATTTGATCTTTTTTAATTCGCCGGTTGTATTATTTCATTTTCTTTAGTTGGTGCCTCTGTGTTTACTACTTCCCTGACCAATGTCATTTTCATATTTTTCGCTATTAAAAATTTACAATTTTTTGTTGTATTTCTTTTTAATTTTTCTCGAGTTTAGTGTTCTTCTAATAATATCTAAATATTTTTACAACAGTATAATATCACACAGAATTTAGTTAGATGGCAGAAATAGATAAAATTGAAACGAATGTGAAGCGCCGGATAACTTACTTCTATCATCCCGAAGTCGGAAATTTCCATTATGGTATATAATCTCGAGGCATACTTGTTTAAATAAATAATTTCAGGACCTCGTCATCCAATGAAACCACAACGATTGGCAGCTTGCACTAATCTTGTTGTAAATTATGAAATAGATAAAGAAATGGAAATGAGAGAAGCTAGTAGAGCAGAAAAATGGGAAATGGAGTAAGTTAACAATTTATCATTTATTTATCTATTTTCAGACGTTTTCACTCGCGAGAATATATAGAGTTTCTGGAAAAAATATCGCCATCCAATGCAGAACAATGGGAAAATAAATTTATAGATTTTTGCATAGGAGATGATTGGTAAGTAATTGCATTCATTATAAATATATTATGTTTAGTCCTGTTTTTGATGGGATTTTTGATTTTTGCTCACTTTATTCCGGAGCATCATTAGAGGGCGCAGCTTTATTAAATATGAAACAATCGGATATTGTTATAAATTGGAGTGGTGGTCTTCACCACGCAAAAAAGGTTCATCCCACCATTTTATTATTGCATTATATATACATTTCAGAGTGAAGCTAGTGGTTTTTGCTATGTAAACGATATTGTTCTGGCCATCCTTGAACTTTTAAAGTATCATAGACGGTGAGTTGTGTATCAGCTTTAGCTTTACAGGCTAGTTCAGAGTATTGTACATAGATATCGATATACATCATGGTGACGGTGTTCAAGAAGCATTTGAATTCACTGATAGAGTAAATGTACCGCTTTTCACTTAGTATTTTAATTTTTTAGGTAATGACATTATCCTTTCACAAATATGGAGATCATTTCTTCCCTGGAACTGGCAGTATGTATGATATTGGCCATGATCATGGACGACTTTTCTCAGTTAACGTGCCTTTTGCTCAAGGAATTGTAGATGAAGGTGAATAATTTAATAAAGTAAATGGTTTAGCGTCTATTCAGAATATTTAAATGTTTTCAAGCCAGTCATACAGCATGTGATGGATTGTTTTCAACCAGAAGCGATAGTGCTTCAATGTGGTGCTGATTCTCTTGGCGGTGATAGATTAGGAAACTTCAATCTATCGTAATATTTTCTTCTTTATTCATCCTATTATTTTTAGATTTGATGGTCATGGTGATTGTGTCCGTTTTGTTAGAGATTTCAACGTCCCCTTGATGGTTCTTGGAGGTGGTGGTTATACTTTACGTAATGTTGCTCGTTGTTGGGCCAATGAAACTGGAATTCTTTGTGGTAAACGTTTGAAAGATGATATTCCCGATACCACAGGTATTTTATCTATAAATATTTCTTATTTTTTCAGAATATATGAAATTTTTTGAACCGGAGTTTACCTTACGGCCGACACTTGAAAAAAGACATGAAGATCAAAATACCAAAGAGGTTTGCTTTTATTCTGAATTTCTAGTATCTTTATTATTTAGTTCCTTCAAGCTATACGTGAATATGTTTGTGAAAATCTTCGACGAGTTCAGGGTGCTCCTTCCGTTCAAATGCAACCAATTCCAGCGGATTGTCTTGACAGAAGTACTCTATTGGCACCACCAGAGGTAATTTTCAAATTTTATATTCATTTACACTATACAATTTCAGTTGCCACCCGATGTGCGGAAAGATCTGTCTAACGACCATTTGTCTACCACATATAACGGCGTATGATCTCGAATTTTCCGGTTATTTACTATTACGAGTATGCAAACCTTTACCTCATAATGAATAGTTTCTATTTATGAATCTGTTTTTTTTTCTAGGTATTTATCCGAAAATAATCTTCATAGAACAGGGAATATCTCAGTGACATTTTTATTTGATCTGAGCGACTGATGGCATATTACCGTTGACAGAGCGCGGTGGAACCATAGAAGTTGTAGCGTCAGTAAGGAGCGAGTGTACTCCAAAAAGCGTGTCCTCTTCTTCATCGTAAGAAGCACTATCTGCAGCAGAATAATCAGCTCGTCGTTTCTTTCCTGCTTCCAAAACAAGACGATAACGGGCATCGCAATTTTTTTGCTCATCAGTCTTTTTAGGAACAAGGATAATCCGGGCATCGGTAGTGAGTTTTAGCGATTCCGGAGAGGGCACTTGAATGATATCTCTACTGCGCTGCGGCGGGCAATTGGCAATAGGAGTAGGACTTTTCTCTCGAGCCGTTTTCATCACTTGTTCCTCATCAATTTTCTCAGATTTTTCACCATACGGTTTCTCAGATGGTGGCTCTAAAATTATTATTATCCAGTAAATTAACAAAATACTTTTTAAAATGGCTTTGAGACAAAAAATCGTGAATTGTGCAGAAAAGATGGAGACCACAATGAAGAGATTAACTAAGACTAGCATTGAATTGGGGAAGCAGTAGCCAGGACCGCCGGAGTTAGTTGGGGTCAGTAGAAAAACACAATAAATTCATTTTAACACGATTTGATGGAAAATTACATGTTTTTTTCAGGAAATTATTGTATTTACCCGTAAAAAAAGCTATTTTCAGCGGAAAATGTCTATAAAAATAGTTTGCTTCTCTAGGAACAAAGAAGAAAAGAATAAGGCGGAAAAATTGATAGAAACAGCTTGGAATAGGATAATTAATGAAGTTAGAAAGCAATGGAAACCGCAATCTCAATTGTAAGTTGCTCAAAAAACAATTTAATGCTTTAGACACCCAAAAGAGAAATATATTCATGCTGTAGTTGAATTATTACCTGAAAATACTGTATCATTTAATGAAAATACATCAGATTTAGATATTATTACCGTATTTAATCAAAAATTAAGAAAAACACGGTAAAAACCCTCTAAAAATAGGAAAAACAGCAAATTTTTAGAATCGACACATTAGTTTGTATATCAAACAAATTGGAAAGAAGTTATACCAAGAAAAATTGTGTTTTTATCCAAGGAGAAATTTTTAAAGAACCGGAAAATAAAATTATTTGGGAAATTTCTCATGAATTATGTCATTCGGTAAGCTAACCATGAAAAAAAAAAGAATTTTTAGTTTGGAGCAGCACATTCCTTGGAGGGAATTATGAGCCGGCCCTACAGTCAACAGGAAATATTTTTTCTAGATAATCAAGCCATTTCTACACTGCAATTCACCGCTTTTTATCTTTCAGAAGAAACGCAGCTTATAAAAAATATTTACACCGATTATTTGATGGATACCGCCATCAAATGGACAGAAAATGTTTGTTTTTACCCCAAAAAATACGAGAATTTATATTTTTAGGGTAATTTGCTGTTAAAATTTAATTCTTTTCGCAGTGGAATAAGGAGAATTTATTTCTTGGATGCGAGTAACAAATACGTTGACATTTTTTGTTATAATTCAAATGAAATCAAACATTTTACGCTTGAAATACAAAATAATATTATTTCATTAGTTTTTATATTTTTTGATTATAATCGAGAATTTATTTCATTGCCAAGGGGCTAAAATAAATTATTTTTATTGTGAAATGTTGATAATTCCCCTTTCAAAAATAAAAAAAGCTTCCAAAATTTACAAGAAAAAAATAAGTGAATTTTTATAACAAAAAAATATTATATACAAATATCCCGTAAATATTTCCGTGTCCATTATAATTTTTATCACCTAAATGGAATGCAGCTGTTATGGCTTCTGAGCCGTCCAACAGCTCTTGTCAACGCCGCAATTACAAGCAATTTGAGCTGGAATGACAATTCCGTTGAGAAGTGTAGATTTCCGTCTTGTGCACGGGCGATTTCCCGTCCCGTGGTCTCCAACAGACATTGCCAATTATTCGAATGTTGGTCAATTCGCTGACAACGAGCCACCGTCGATCTTGAGCCATTTTGAATTATTAATGGATCACCTAGAAATTATAATTTATAAAAATTGGACAAATGTACCGGGCAGAAGAATTCCCATAATGTCCCCGTTCCAATCCAAAATATTTGTACACGGGGCGGATACTCGTCGAATTCCCAAAAGAGCAGCTATTGGCCTCGGTAAAAATGATGACAAAGTCGAGGAGAATCTTGTCTCGGAGAGGACCAATACCCGTCGACCGTAGGCTTCGACGACCCATACAGGCGCAGAACAACACATCGATTCGGCCCAAACATCCAGCAATGGAAAGTCGGAAGAGTCCGTTATCTAAAAATAATCGTGGTAAAATGGTTTTGGTCGGCTCGAACAAAGGATTAATTCCACCCAAGATTACTCCATGCTCCAGAACCAATTCCCAGTCAATTTTCTGCATTTTCTGCTTCATTTTTCATCCCGAAGCAATTTTCCCCGAGACCACCAATCGCCTGCCAGCTCGTGTCATCCAGCTGACAGCTGTCTTGTACCTTCTCCATTATTAAAGTAAGCCCTCCCGTCGGGATCATTTGTCCTCCCTTTTCCTCCTCCGAGAACAAAAACAAAAAGTAAAATTAATGGAAGCAAGAAAGGAGGAGATAAGCCCCTCGGGGGAGCCCCCTGAGGTCTCGTTAGCACATTCTTCATGCATTGGTAGGAGGACGGGATCAATGCCCAAAATGAGGGGGGAGGGCCTCCGAGAAATGACGAGATCCCATTAAATATTTTAAGGTATACATACGGATTTCGTAATAAATGGCTTGCGTTCAGTCTCATGGAAAATTGGCTGAGTGGAAATGCGATCCCTTTGCTGCTCTGTTGACCACAAGACGGAAGACTCGAAAGAGAGGCCAATTGACACGTTTATACCACCATGAGCCTTTAATTCTCGTTGTCTAGGCAGGGAGAATTTGCCATAAAATGCAGTAAAATTCACGAAAACCTGGCAAGTCAAGCCACACTGGAATCTGCTCAGTCTACAACTTTATCTCATCCCCTGATCTCAAAGTTGACATTTTTCTCTAATTAAAATGTGACAAACCTGCAACTCGTGGCCAGTATGGTGAATTTTTAAATGACTTGAAGATGAGACATAGAATAGAACTTGGCTCTTTGTCGGGATGAGCTCGGTCTTTCTCATAGTCGAATGTGAGACTTCTTCATCAATATCCGTTCCTTCGGATTCTGGTGACGGTTGTTCTCCTCTCTAATTAAGTCATCTTATTAAAGAGAAAATCTCCTTACCAATTCTAGTTGCTCTTGGCCTCGTGGCTCTTGTTCATTCACAGTGGCTAGGCAAAGATTCGATGGAGGGGCTGGATATGTCTCGGTACAATCGCTATATCTTTGTGGATTTGGATGCATTTCAGCCAGAACACTGCCATTCTCACAGAATTCTGCAGAAGTCGATGGTTCCATTAACGGGCGTCTGAAAATAATTGGAAACTAGTGGGGAGGAGAATGTTTAAAAGGGTGGGAAAGGGGCAGAGTCCTGTAATCCCATCTGATCGAATTCATTACAAGGGCTTATTTTGAAGAAATTAACCAGAATAATGTCATTTCCCAGGTCAAAAAAGCCTGGGGAAGGTTCGCCCATCCGTAAGACCTCGGCAGATAGGTGTCTCCGAGATTTTACGGGTGCGCAAAGGGTTCAACAGCTGGTTTCACTGAGACAAAGGTCGACTTTTATTATAGTTTAACCAATTTATGACGTTACAATGACACCCGCCAGGATTATATACGAGCAACCGAAGAGTGGAAATGGCCTTGAAAATTAGGGTTCCCGGGCGGGATCGTGATTCCAGTCCCAAACATCTAATTATGAGCTCCAACTGGCAGCTGGCTGCCCTTTAAACGAGAAAAATAACTGACCGTAGAAGAACCTCGCCGTAACCATTCCGCTGCGCCTGCCGTAATCTATTAACTGAGAGTGTTTCCCCAAATGTACGCATGGCCACAGCTGTAGGCCCGATGTCCATCGACGATGGGCTGAGAGTAGGTTGAGGGGCTGCGTCTCTGACCTCAGGATTGGGGCGGGGGCACACGAGGAGGAGAGACAAAAGCACACACACAAGCAAATTAGACGAAAAATCTAAGCGGAGTCCCTCCTCTCCCGCGCTGGATAAACATAACTTTTCCACTTTAAATAAATATTGTAGGTTCTGATCTTTATTATGAAAATTACACCGTATGAAGAGGAAGAAATTCTGCATCGACACCCGTAAAATCTCGTCAACTTGGGATCCTGTCGAAGTCTTACGGGTGCAGGCGTTAGAAACGCACAAAACCAAATTACCCGTGAATTATTAGTTTCAGACACGGAATTATTGCAAGTAAGACTTGATGAAGTCGCCATTATCACAGGAGGACTCCTTCTCGTACCAGCCAAAAATGTCAGAATACTGAAAATTGCTCATTTGGAATCGAAATAACTCTAAAATTTTCCGAAATCCCGTTTAAAATAAGGTCTACAGTAGAAAAGTGCGCACCCGTAAACCCTCGGAACCTAGAAAACCTCGTCAGAACTTCACCACCATCGGATAAGAACCGTCGGTCTCGGTCAGTATTTCCCCTGACCCGATTCCTTGACTGTAAAGGTCATTTCTCCCCATTTCCTTGTAGGATATTACCCTTCTTTTATGACTTTCTATGCATAAATTCTCCACTGCCTGGCAGTTGTTTTCGCAGGGTAAAAAGGCAAGAAAAGTGAGCCCGAGGTTTGTGGTTACCTAAATTGTTTTTCGCCGCAGCTGACTGCTAATGTTACTATAGCAGCCCGAGAGAGATAGATATTTCCGGAAATAGCATATAAAAGTCAACGGAGAGGATATGTTACGCCATATTGGGGAATATAAGAGAGGGAACAAGGGACCGTTGGATTGCAAGCCCACTAACCACACGAGATTCTTGCATCGTCAATTATTTTAATTTTGGAGCTCAAGAGAATCCCAGGATCCTAATCTGTCCAAATATTGGCAAAAATCCTATCAGCACATCTGTGAAATCGAGCCTATAACCCTTGAATGCCGCACAAACAGCCGGTCAGTCCACCGACATACCGATTTCGGCTCATGTGGTCCATCCCAAAGTCTTTCACACAATCGGCACAATCCGTTCCGATATCCTTTTGTATTCCAAGGAGCCAACGTCCATTGCTGCTTAAATCTCCAAGTAAAATATTCAGCATATTCTTTTCTGAAATTGAGACGAGATTTCAAAGGGAAAAGGCAGCCACTTACGGATCCTGCTCCAATTTTACCAAATAGTTGGCCATTTCTTTAATGGATTTATAATCATCAATGGCGATAAATGATTTCGGTGGGGCGTTACTGTAAAAAATAATTAGGGTTAGTAGTGGAGCTGGCTTACGTGGCTTCCATAATGGATCGTTTCCAAACGATGGGAATACTCGCAAATTGGATACGATCCCAATATTTTTCAGTCACGTAGTCTTTACAAATCTGGAAAAAATTACAATATCCAAGTTAAAAACAGTACCGAGTTCTCGAGAGCAATATAAAATGGATATTTCTCGTACAATTCCTCACATCGTTTCCCTGGCGGGCAGATATTCCTGTTCTCTGGCGAATTGGCACATTTTCCGCCAATTGTTACATTCATATATCTACAAAAATTACTCAAAAAAGGGAAAATTACTTGGATAATGTGTCCAAAAATTTAATTCGGTCTTTTGATTCTTGATTGAAGCCGCAATTTGAAATTAGACCGAATATTCCCGATTTCGTCTTTTTTAACTTCGCCGGGTCGATGTGAAAACTCTGAAAATGATGGAAACTTTAAAAAATTCTAATTTGAAGGGCGCCTCCCCTGGATGAAAATAATGCCTACAGTCATTTTAAATCCCCTCTGTTCAGCTACAGTACTCTCAATCCAAAATGAGCCATATTTCCAGACAACGTCAGAATTCAACAGAACGGTCATCGTCCAATTGAAGAAATCAGCTAAACCCGTAATTTGTGCCCAATTTAAAGGGTTTCTTACCGTGTTCTGGACCCATTCTCTTCGTATGGAGAAGAGTATTTGCCGGTGTTTCCATGCTCGCCCAAACATAAAGCTGAGAACTGTTCCTGGTGGTCTGGTCAGGGAGATCCGTCGCTTTGACATCCGCCCCATGGAAAAACACGGCATCTGCCGATCCAGCCAAAGATCTATTCGTCACCAAAATACAACGATCCTGAACATTTTATTTTATTATAAAGGGATTCAGCATTAAATTTCGTATTTTTTAATACGAAATAAATTCATTCCAAGGAAAACCAACCTCCAAACCGCGACATTCTCTAAAAGTCTCAGCTCCCAGATAATTTCCGAAAATTGATGTCCATTGGAGGATTCTCTTCGGTGCCAGGTGATTAAAACGGTCGGCGATTCTGAAAAGTTACTGCAATTTATTCATTTCAACGAAGTATTTGTCGGAAAATCGCTTCTGCTGGTCTAAATTGCTGTCATAAATCAGGTGTAAAATGGTAGACGGCAGGATGCGTCCTATTTCTATTCAAAATTTCGGGTCAGAAACGGCTTACAATCGAAATTTTCCCTTTTGGAGGGTAAAATTACCATTTTTAGATGCTGCCGCACCCGTAAAATCTCGGCCGAGCATCCAGCTGCCGAGAATTTATGAGTGCGAGCACAAAGGTCATCATACCAAAGAGGAGTTTTACTCGTTTAAAAAAACATTTTTTTTCCACCCTTTCAATTTGTAGCAACAGACCAGCCAATTTTTCTTCCCTTTTGGTCATTACTCACCGATCCTTCGACACAGTCAAAAATAAATGTTTCTGTCGTCTTGGCGAATGTTCATGACTTCTAGGATCATCATATCCGATGATATTATAGACAAAATAGAAGATGAATAACCCTCCTACCAGATATAAAAGATTACGGTAGACAGATGCTGGCGCAATTCTCATAATTCATTCGGAAACTCAATTCAACATAATATTGCAAATCAATTGAACAGAAAATTATTGGAATTGACCCCCAAAACCCTTTGAGAAAAGAAAAATAATAAAATAATTTATTTTTAGAGCCACAATTAGACAGCCCAGTAGATTTCTTTTTGTCATTTTAGAAGGATTCCCTGAAAAAATGGGCTTTTCTTTCATTTTTGGGAGATAAATTACTTTTCGAGAGTCCATTCTTCTCGCATTTCTGTGCATAAAGTCGAGTAAAGATAATCCCAGCTCCAGGGAACCGATTCATCACGAACTTCTTCTTCTGTACAAAGGAAACGCGATAATAATGAAATATCTGAATTAAGCACATTTTCTAATTTATTGCTTTTATTAATTTCATTTTTATAGTCAAAAAGGACAGAAAGACAGTGAAAATTGAATTAAATCTCAAAAATCTCTTAATTTTCCCCACCCGTAAGACTTCGGCAGCTGGAGTATTTTCGGAATGACGCTCAATTTGAGAGACAAAAAGGTTGAAGAATTTTGCCTTTTTTTTCAGAAATTTAGTATTTTCAATGAATTTTTATATAATTTTTAGCATTCTCCTTATAAAAATAAGACAAAATAAAATATTCAAGGAATCTACATACCAACATCATCAATTGCTGCTAAATATGGCCGTTTAGAAGCCATACTCTCGACATTTATAAATCCATACGAAGAAAAATGCGACGGTTGGGAAATCAATTCCCCAGCAGAAGGGGTTGGGGTCACATTTCGTGGTAGAGGTTGGGGAGAAGGTGCTCTTTCTGTATTTATTTATCTTTAAAAATATTCAAGGGACATCTCACCGGGAGCATAAGCCGGCTCCTCTTGTTGATCTCTTTTCCCTGAGCGGGATCCCGGTCGGCGGAATAAATCTAAACGGACGAATTTATTTTTCTGTGATCAAGGGAAACTCACTAGAAACTCCTGTCAGTGGCCGTTTTAGCGTTTCCGCTGTTCCTTCAGTTAGCAGGCCTTTTATAGGTGTTTCCCGGAGTAATCCACCAATTCTGCTCTTCTTTCCTGTATCTTCTACACGTTCCTTTACTCTGATATTTAATTTCTCATCCACTGAAAGATTTTGTGTGATTGTTGAATAAAAATATCAACAAAATAAATAAAAACTGACCGGTTTCCTCTGGAGCAGTTTGTTCTGCTTGTTTCGAAGCATCTTTCCTCCGTCCTCGAGAGCTTTGTGCTCTTTTAGAACGGGAATCTAAAGCGTCGCTCATTTAATCAGCAGAGAAGGAGAAAATAGAATCGAGAAGTAACCATGGAAACCAGAACGCTTCCATTATTACGGAGAGAAATCTAATTTGCAATCAGAAACAGTAGCAGGTTTCACTTTCTACTAACGGAAGTTGTGTTTTTTTTTCAAAGAAAGTGATTTCTGATACGCGTATTAGTTTAAAAATTCCACAAATCTTATTTCAACGAATGATAAGCTGGAGACAGTCGGTGAAAGAAGAATCAGAGAACAAGCAAGGTTGAAAATAAGAGAAAGCAGAAATCGAGAATTAGATCTAGCGAAAAAATAATATAAAACATAATTTCTGACAGCCTCGAATTTTTAGAAAGTGTTGCGTATTAGTCAGATGCATGTTCAGTGTTATTTTGATGTAAATAATTGTTACAACAACATTTACAGCATCTATTGCCAGAAAAAAACCGAAGTTTTATCGTTTCCAGCATTTTTTTTACGTGAATCGTCTAGTAACAGCGCTCCCATAATATTTTGCCGAATATTTTCCATGTAAAATACCACTATTTCTAAGTATTCAGCTATTTTCGCCTTGATTCTTCTATTCCTCTTTATATTTTTCATTTCCAATTTCATAAATAAATTTATGAAAATATTATAACTCTCTAATATTGAAAAATGGCTTATTTTCTTTCCTCTGATAGCTTCCTATCTGCTAAACGTATTTCTCCAATATATCCTTTTGCGTAATAATGAAAGTCAATGAAAAAACAATGAGAAAAACTACGAACAGGTGGAAATAATAAGGTTACAACCGCAACGCATTGACCGGCGAGCGGTTGAGAGGCGGAATGAACCAATTATCGCAAGGCAATTTTGCTATTTGACCAATAAAAGCGCGCCTATTACTCTGCGTCCCTGACTGGTGGGCGTGGCTTTGCCGCCACTCTGTGTTCGAGCAGTCGCCGCTGGGGCTGCTTGCTTGGATGGTGGCGTGCGCTGCTGTCTCTCAGTCCCAAGTTCTGCTGGCGGTGCCGATGACAACTTGTACATTATCCATTGAACATCTCAAGGAGAAGCTTCTTTCCGCAGTTGAAAATGTAAGAAATCTTGTTAGGGGTTGCGGAAATAAGCTGTAAAAAAATAAAACAACAAAAAATTCAATCAATTAATTGTCTTCTGTGATATAAAACTAAAGGATAAATGAATTTTCCCACGTCTTTATTTTCTTCTAATTTGTTTTATATATGCCAAGCAAAATTTTTTGCTTTTTGGCAAATTAGCAACAGAAATGGCTAGAAAATTGCAATAAGCCCGTACAACGAACAGCGCTCTTGAAAACGCGTCTGATCTCGTTGTTTTAGGGGCAATCGACTGATGTTCAAGAAGTCCTTGCCGAGTTGGAGAAGGCCCCGATTACCAAGGACATTTTAGAGGTAAGGATGATGGGGTTCCCCCTATTTCTGGTGGGGTCGGCGCTCCGTCGGCTGCCGACCCCGCCGACTGAGGCGTCCCCCGCTATTGCCTGTCTGCATCTCTGCTTGCTTTGCTCTCTGACTCTGCCAATCAATAACCAGCCAGCCAGTATGTGTCCCGCTGCCCGCCAGACGAGGTCGCTTGTGCCGCTTGCGAAATCGAAACGAGAAACGAACGCTGGCGAGGGGGTTGCGCCAGACTATAGCGGGGAAGGCTGAAACAATATTTGTCTTTGTTATACTTTTAGCTTTCTATAATAAACTATTTTTATAACCTATTACTTTAGCAAATAATTAATACAAATTCAAGTGGAAAAGCTGCGTCATATAAAATTTATAAAGAATAAATAATTATTAATTTTATTGTTTTTTAGGCAACTCGAATAGGAGCCTCTGTAAATGATGTCAGAAGAAAAATTGCCGAGAAATGGCCAGATATATCAAAAAGATGTCGTAATCTTATCAAATCATGGCAGAGGATGGTTGAGGTTTGTAATTTCATTTGTGTTAATTATATTTATTTTTGTAATAATCATGATCTCTGTTACAGGTTCGACCACCAAGCACTGCATCATCAGCAAATGGTACGCCGAATCTTGTCTCTCCCGGTATCGCTAGATTGGCGAGAAGAGTTACACCTGGCACGCCTGTGAACCGCCGTGTGACATCTACGGGATTGAGTAATGGTTTGTTTTTAGACGTTTCATGTCGTTTTTGGGAAACGACAGCGCTAGATAAGCAATAAATGTACACGGACATTTTGTCAATACACTAACAGCGTCCGATTGAAAAACAATCCAGTACATGTTTTTCAGGGCGAGGATTAACCGTATCACCAGCAAATGGAAGTTATGCACCAAAAGATCATGTCTCTCCTAATGGCGCTGTGCCAATACATAAATCTCAATCTGTCGGAACAGAATTATTGACAAAAGGCGAAGAAAACAAAAATGGAAAGAGGAAGTCAGAAGAAAACGGTTTGTTTGATGAATCTTCTCAAAATAAAACTGTTCTAATATTTATTGCTGCGTTTATTTTGCACTTTTAGCCATCAAATTTTTTCACTGCATCATAAAACAAACCTTTTGAAAACTAAAACATATGAGAGCTTGCATTAAAGTTAAAAAAATGATGTGTAGATTGTTTTAAAACGTTTTAAACAAAATAATAATAACCGTTAATTTTCAGCATCAACGACATCATTAAAAAGGACTAAAACAGTAGTTGGAATAGCTTCTGCTAATGCTCCAGGTGTTGTTCATTCAGTTTCGGCTGCGAGGATGGCAGTACAAAGCACAAGCGAATTGGTTAGTTTTTATCATTTTTATATTATAATTAATATAATTATTCTAATATTACCATTTTAGGTAGCACAATTAAGTCAAAATTTACCGGAGCACATGAATATTGACTCTTCCCTGCGCCAGCACGAGGAAAAAGTCAAACGTGAACAGCAGGATGAAGAGGTTGTATTGTGGCTTCACTTAGTAGTGAACGTGGCAATTATAGCTAGCAATTTCGCTACATGGTACACTGGCCACTGCTCAACCAGAGAGGAAAAAGAGGAAATATGAAAGGAAAATTAAACCAGAACCAGATGCAGCGAGAGAATCTCCTCGTAAGTTTATTTTATTTTTAATTGCATTAAGTTTTTTTAGCAAGTGATGAACGTCGTGGAGGTTTGATACTTCGTCTACCTAGAATACACAAGGAAGAATCAATCAAAGAGGAGCGACCAAGTACACCTGCGGAAACATCACATCAATCTACAAGTCAACCGGCTTCTCGGCCGGAATCTCGTCCTGAATCACGAATAGAAACTAAACCAGCAAGGAAGAAAGTCAATTGGCTGGATATGTTGCCTTCGATGAGTGAGCTTCAAAAGAAAATTGATGAGAAAAATGCGAAACCAGCGCAAGTGTTGGATGATCCAAAAAAGGTTTGTAATATATTTTTTAAAATAATTAGTATTTTTTTGCAGATTTATTTGATACCATGTGGAGAAGAAGAAATTGTCGCGTTACCTTATTTGGAGGATCCTTCAATACCTGATTTCATAACTTATAAGTCAGTTTCTTTTTTTATTTTATTATTATTTTAATAATTTATAGATATCCTGACGCGGCGCAGTTCTATGCCGAAGAGCCAAATAGAAACGTGTAACCAACCATTATATCTATTAACGTGTCACTTCTTTTTTTATACAAATTACGTGTAGAAGTTCTTTACAGAACTTCCAATTTAAAGAGATCTCAGCAGAGTTATTATACATTCAAATTATATATCAGAGTCAGCAAAAAAAGACATCTATCACCTCATATCTTTATTCTTTTGCAGATATAATTTTTGTTTATAGTTTTCTTCCTTTCATCACTGGTGCATTCATTCGTTGTTGCCTTGTTTGTTTTCTGTGATTCTCATTATTGTATTGCTCATACTTTGTTGAAACAAATACATTTTTTTTCTTTTCAAATGTTTATATTATTGAAAAAATGACCATAATTAATATAATTTTACACAGGGATTTCAGAGTTTAGACGATCATTTCCAATTGTTTAGCATAATAGATCATCTGCTCAGCGATTCGTGTGGTTTCAAGGCTTTGTTTTTCTGGAGCAGCTGCCGCTACTTCAAATACGAAAGAATTTCCTTCAGTTTTCCATTTATGCTGAAGTGGATTATTTTTATTGGAAAAGGATGAAATTTACCTGATTAGCGAATTCAGTCGTCTGTGCTTGATTATCAAAAAGTAGCATAGTTGTGGCAGCTGGGATGCTCAGCTGCTTGAAGGATTTCTCAATCGAATAGGCTATGTTTTCTCTATAATTGCTTCCTTTTTTCGACTAATTTAGGAGATTTACCTCACAGCATCCATCATAATTCGAATAAAAATTGTGTAAAATGGACTGGGGATGTTTTTCTCAGTTAGAACGACTTTATTATACGAGCCTTCCATTAGACATTGCTCTAATTTTACAGGAGTTGCGATAAAAGCATTGTTCAGCTGCTCCGATTGTGGGATTTTCTCGAGAACCTAATAGAAATTTCTTTTTCCATTTTAGGACAAAATAATTTACCATGTGAAAATCAGAAAGACGATCCTTACTGGCTAAAAGGAACATTAAATAAAGGCCCAGCATTAGATGCTTGTTTTGTTGATCCTGTGGAGCCACTTCGTAAAATGACAATACCTACAAAATTTATTTCTATTTCTTGCTCATAGAAAATACTACTTCTCCGATTAAAAAATAAAATATTAATTACCTGAAGAATGGCATTCTCAAAAGTATTCATATCAGCTTTCAAAACGGCAAGGAGGGCAGTAATCTCGAAAACATCTCTATAAAATTTCTTTCTTTTATTTTTTCGATGGGTTCACTCACTTATACATGACATCCAAAGCAGCTGCATCCTGAGATTGACTGCTACCAAGAGCTTCTCTCAATTGATTTAATATTTGCTCAATTGTATTAGGATTCTTGGGATTTTTATTGAATTCCGAAAGAAGGGTGCTGTGCAATTGTTGAAGATTCGCCATCTGAAGCTATTTTTTTTAGTAATTTTCTTTGACAAAAAAATTATTTACTTTTTCCTAAGTTTTATGAAGAATTTAAAAAAAACTGAGAAGGAATGGTGAAAAATAAACAGTGACAAAACAATTTTGCTCTGTTGAGAAAAGATTACGGTAGAAACTCGCAATCTAGCACAAATACTGCCGAAATTTAAACACACAACCCGCCGCCCTGAGCAATATCTGGACTTCACGTAGGCATTTCGAAACTGACGCAAAATTTTTCGGATATAAAATGTCATAGTTTGCGCAATCAATTGGAGAAGATTGGCTGAACCGATTTTTCTGAAATTTTGCCAACTAATAGAGCACATCAAGCATAGTGAAGCTGAGTTTTGGCAGTTAGATCGGAGAAGAATAAATACCAATATCATAGAAATTAAATTTTAGGTAGCTCCCATTTCGTCATTTTACGCTTATGAGTTCTGAAAAAACTCAGCTTCACGCAGCCTCGTGTGGTTTATCAGCTGGCAAATTTTCAGAAAAAACGGCTCAGCCAATCTTCCCAAATTGATTGCGCAAAGTAGGTGGTGAAAATCGCTATATAAAATTTTAAATTTTTCTTTCGCGGGTAACACTTTCATTTCATTTAAACACTTTATATGAGAAAATTATTAACGCGCAATTACGTACTTTCCAAAATTTGTTCAGAGTGGCGAACTGTGATTATAATCAGAATTCTAATATTAGAAACATGAGAAATTTGCCCGAATTGACGGTAAATCTGCACTGTCACAGTCGAAATTAGACCTTTGAAATGTCGTCATTTTTTATGACATGTCTATCGACAGACTATACAACCGTGTCATAACATGTTACAGTAAACCATCTTGCCATTTGTTTCGGTTCTATTTCATTCAATGAACTTTCTTTCCGCAAGCGGTCGTCTTCGTTCATCTCCTGCCGACCATGATCGACTCTACTCCTGGCGACCAAAAGATGACCAAGCATGGTGGTGATGGCAAAAAGAAGAACCGTCTCAGGATTACCAAGGCACCGAATACGATCGTACAGAAGTACGGGTTCGAATACATCGACTTCGCCTACAAGATGGGCGTCACGCACAGCACCAAGAAATTCTTCCGACAGGTGTTGCCGTGCCACCACAAGGCTGTGAGGGGCATGATTCATCATGTCACCGAGAGGATGCGAGTTAGTTATTTTGTATTCTTTTGTTTCAACAGAAATTTCAATGGTCACGTAAAACAATTTTTTTAAGGACAACGGTACGCCGAATTGGTTGAAAGGTACAAGGTATGAGAACTTGTACAACTTGGCCAAAGACCAATACCTGCACGACCCGATCTTCCTGGCAAAAAAAGGAAGCAAAAGAAAAAAAGGAGGAACTGAAGAAATTTCAAGCGGCCAACTCCAAGAAGCCGATGAAGGACGGCAAGAAAAAGACCGATGTCCCCGCCGAGGATAACCCGAAGTACGAGGACGCCAAAGGAATGACTGGTGCACCCGTTGAGGAGCCCGTTATCTTCGCCATCGTCTTCTTCGTCTGTGTTTTCATTTGCGACTTAATTGTGAAGAACATCTATATGGCCATCTGATAGACGAGAATAAAAATTCTGATAAGGCATTGTTTCCATATTACTTTCATTTACTGCTTTTACACGTCCTCGTCGACTGCTATTTTTTCTGTATTCAGCCTTCTTTCTATCATTTCACCCTGTCTATTTTATGTCTTTTTATTTTCAAGCCTATAGGTATTAAAAAGTCCTTTAAGAAGTTTCTGTTAACAGAAATATAGCAGAAAAATATCTTCAGAAATAATTTATTTTTATATAAATATTTTTTTAAAACATAAAAAAGGCGAGATTTTTGTGAGCCGTGAAAGAAAGAACAATTTTTTGGAAGACGAAGAAATACTCGGTTTAGAATCGCCGCGATTCTTCAGCTGGTTTTTCCCATACTTGTGGTCTAAAATATAATTTTTTTCTGTTTTAAATAGCTACAGTATACCTCCGTTGTATGGCATTGTTATTATCTTGTGGTTGAGCTGTAAATAATCTTTCTAATCGACGTTGTGCCGGACCACGGGCCCCGCCCGTTTCAGCGTCTTCGGCGTCTGATGCGTACGGATTATCCTGGAATATTAACAAATTCTACGGATTTTTGCCAAATCACATGTCGTTTGTCGATTGTGCTGCCGAAATGTGAATTTCTTCTTTGTTCCAGCGCCCGTATTGTTCCTTTTCGTAGTGTCAATCGTCTGGCGGTGTCCCGCTGTGAGAGTCCTCCTTCCGGCGGCGTCGCGTCACTCGACAACGCGAAGAATCTCTTTTTAAATGCCGCGTCCAATGTTTCGGTCTTCCTTTTCATCATCGAACGACGACTTGATTCCAAATTTTGAACTACTCTTCGGCGGGAAATTCCACGTTCTTCCTAGAAAAGGCAGAAGTTAGAAATTGTGAGAAATCTTACCGGAAGATCTTGGTCATCTTTCTCGTCGACTCCCCTGATTGCTTGCAATTCTCTAGCAATTTCCACCGCATTCTGAAAGAGAAAAATGGTTTCTAAGAATGTAAAAAAAGATAAAAAGTTTGACTATTGCTCCATAAGTGCAGAGCGTCGTCGCAGTTTTGGGCCCGGTAACAAAACGAACCTGGACCACTAATTCATCTTCATTCAACTTGTCAATAGTTTTCCTGAAGCAGAACAACTCGGTAGAGGCGATGATATGAGCCAGAGTTCCGAAACGATGACATAACATCGCGCAGAATTGAATGACAAGAATGCTCATGAAGAAAATGAGGAAGACAAGGCCGATAGGTTCCAATTGAAGTCGAGTCACCACCCAGATCTCCTCTTTTGTATCGCCATGACATGGACGGACGGTGTGGTTAAATTTCGGGCCAATTGGCCATTCGATATGGAGACAATCTTTTTGTAATTGCAACACGAGGACAACAATAATAAATACCAAATTCAACATGAAGAAGCCGGATGTCACCTGGAAATTAGCATTTTTATTGGTTGGAAAGCGTCGACCAGCCGTGGCCCACTTTCAGTGCTCATTTCTTACCTTATTCCTCAAGTCGTACAATCCAGCTCGCAGCCGTTCCTGTTCCTTGTTATCCAAATTAAATGGCGATAAATATTTGTCGATGACATCCAGCCAGAATTTCTCTTCATCGCCGTCCATTGTCTCCCGTTCCGCTCTTTTCAATGCTCGATCCGATAGCCAAGCTTCACTTTGCGCCTGTTTCCATTTTTGATTTTTCTTAGCCGCGTGGCTTTGTGTTGTCATTTCCAAATCATCTTCCAATTCTGCTTGATCATCATCATCCAAAATTTCAGAGCATTTGTCTCCATTCCCGACATTGGCTGAGATTATGCTGGCCCGTCTGGCCAATCCCGGCTGGGTGGTCTTCCTTTCTAAGCGGTCGATTTTCCTTGTGATTTCATTTAATTTTTCTGATAATCGGAATATTTGTGGACTTGATTCGATTGGATCGGGCTTCAAGCAGCAGAGCAAACGACAGGCGGACCCACAGCCGAAAGAAAATGAGCCGTCAGCGCCTTCGCCGATGTTATTGTCGATTAAATCCAAGTGAGTTCCCGTGGATTTTCCTTTGCTCTTTGCCAAGTCATTTTTCTCATTTTTACGGGGATCTTCTCTCGTGCCCCAGGTTACCTGAAAAATGAGAGACGGTTATGATTTTGCTTGCAAAAAGGCCATACCGTATTCAAATTGCAGACACTGTAGATCGGAAGCAACATGTACATGCAAGGAATAGCCAAGAAATAGAGGATTCCCGGTATGACACAAGTAAATTCCAATGGATGAAGAATTGCAGCGGTAAGGAAACTGAAATGGGGCTTGTACATTAAACCAAGATTACAGTACCTGGCAATGACAGCAAATAAGAAAATTGAATGCGGCGATAGGATACCGTCCTTTTGGATTTGGAGGGAGGTTCCCACGACGACAGCAGTCATCAACATGGCAAACAAGGCGCCGATCACTTGGGCCACGAGAAGTTGCTTTTCTTGGGTGGCAGTCAGACAGACGATACAGAAAAATACGACGGGCACGATGACAATTATCAGGGAAATACTGGTATCTGAAAATTGGATCAAAAGTTGAGATTGTAGGGGATTGGTGTCAAAATAGGATGGCAATCCAAATGTCGCAGGTTCGAATCCTTGTCCAGGGACAATGTACTCCGACGGGCAAACTCAAAAATGATAAAAAACCTACCAATATTGAAAGAAATAGAAATGGCTCCAACAATCATCAAAAATATAGTTCCAGGTCCAAGAATTGACGAGACGAGCATAATTATCTGATAGAAAATGTACCAGATGGAGATGCTCTCATTGACAGAAACGACATTTTTGTAATCTCTGAGTAGATCATAAATATTGGCAATGGTCGACGGGATCCATCGTCGTCGCTGGTTGAAGAACTCGTTGAAACCTTCCGGAGCAAATGTCAGCGCGTCGGAGGCGGCACAATATTCTACTCTGAAAAAGAGAAATCCCTTCCTGTCTTTTGAACATTTTAAACAAAAAGTCAAAACACACCGATATCCCCGTTGCAGGAGAAGTGTGCAGAGCCATCGATCTTCTCCCTGATCCCATTGGATATAATCTTTTGGCTCTTCCGATTTCGATGCATATTTTCTGGTAACATTGTCGTCCATCAACGCGTAGCTCCGAAACAGCGAGAAACATCCCGGCGAGCACATGACACATCCGATCATATGCTCGGTAGCTTTTTGGAGCCAATGGCCAACCGCGTATTCGAATTTCTGATACCAAACCTGAATTTCTATGTATTTTGATCAATTAATTTTCATACCATGAGGCCACTTCCACGGGGATGGATACGCCCACAGGCGGCGCCTAATCTTCTGTTTTTCTTCATTAAATCCACCAATAAATGTACGCACGACGGGGTAAAATCGACATCTCCATCCAAAGTCAAGATAAATGTATTTTCTGAGATCACTTCCTAAAAAGAAAATGCTTTGAATTTTATATATTTTGGCGGGAATCCGAGGGTTTAGCCTTTTTCCGTCCGACAATTACCGTACCTTTCTGCCCTGTTCCTCGACTTTCATCATTAGTCTATATCCCAATAAATAATACAAATACATCACTTGGCTCCATCGTTTCCTATGTCGAATCTTATTTTTGTCCTTTAAATGGATTGTCAATTTATTCTTTCCCGGTAAAATGTACGAGATCCGTCCTCCGTACGGGGTTTTACATTTCTTTGGCGGTTTCAATCGCATTTGTGTTTGATGTACCGCGCTATAATTATTAATTTACAGAAGATTTAAAGGTCTACCTGGCAGCTTGGTCAACAACATCGACAAATTGCTTCACAAATTTGTTTATGACCGGCTCGCCATATTCATTGATCTCAAAAGCATCGTCAAAGAAAACGTGGGCTTCAAATTCATAATAATCGGGGTCGATGACCTGAAATCCAACATTTTTATCAGTTTCCCTTTCTTACTTTTAAATATTTCTGGGCATTTCTTCGGGCGCATTGATCTTCATCCATACGGAAAATACTTTTCAACATGCACGTCATCTCGTGAGCTGTTTCATGCCACATGGTAGCACAGACATAGATTTTGGTAATGGCATCGGCAGCAGAGGCACTGTCTCTGAAAAAAGCTGAGATTTTTAGGCGACAATCCTTGGATTTCGAACTCGACACCTTTGCATTACAAATCCGGCTCCTAACTGCAGTAATCCCTTCAAAATATGCAATATCCCACCTGATAAGCCCGTTTTCCAGTCGAGAACTGCTAACCGAGCAGACAGATGGCGGTGGCTTAGCGAATCCTCCCGGAATTGTTTCATAAGTCAGCGAGCTGTCCTCCTGCTCAAATTCCAAATCTTCTGCTTTGATCTTGGCCTTGTCATCACGTCGTCGATTAAATGCCAAAGATTGGTCGACAAATGCTCCGACATAATAAGGCAAAATAAAGAGTTTCTCTGATCGAGCCAGCCTTTCATGTTTTGGTGTCCAAAGATGAATTGTGATCCAAACTTGGGATATCAACCAAGTCAACCAAATCCACGTCTGTGGGGTGAAGGCAAACGAACGGAAGGAGATGTAACTATTTGAACAACGCCAGAAGAGCTCCTTTGTTAGGAAATTTGTCATGTGACAGGAGTCGACCACACGAAAAGAGCAGACGGATGAGAGAAAGAGGACTGTGCCCGGAACCGAGAGGGCTATCGGCAGGGCAAAGCCGAGACGTTGCATCATTACCTAAAGAAATATTATATCGGGTAAGTTATTAGCACTTACTTTACAAGCAAATTTACTGCTATGATAGCAAGTGAAAACGGCGGCAACTTGTACCAAAACAATCCACAGGGCGTCATAGGGGGATGTAAATTGATTCAACTCGACATAACTACCGTAGACATTAAATGCCGACGGGAGGATTTCTTCTTCTTCTTCGACCATAACTGCCCGTTTTTTTAGTCGTCGAAAATCTCCAGTATCGACCACAGTCGGCCCGTTGTCTGGATTCCATGGTTTCTTCGTCGTGTGCACCGGTCTCTCCGGTTCGGATTCCACATCCATGGCTCCCATTTTATTCATTCGATCCACAAATTTATCGGCCATTGTGCTGTTGAGATTGTGTCCAGTAATTGTGATCAGCTTTTCTCCAAATGGATCTTTTTGGAAAAGGGGATCTCTTCCCATTCTGGCTGTCATAAAAAGGAACATACAAGCCACATAAATACACATCTTCCATAAACTGACGAAAGCGTAGGTTTTTGACCGTCGCTCAGAGAGGCGACTAGCAAAACGAGCCAACCCTCGAATTGGCGGGAAAACACTCTCACTATGGACGAAATTCTGCCACCAAGCCAAGGAGATCAATGTCAACGCCACCGGAATACTGTAGCTGTGCTTTTGAAGGGATGGAATGAACGTGGGAAGAGCCCAGAATCCTGTGGACTGCGCTCCAATTGCCACAATGTCGATGACCACGAGAAGAAGGGAACCCGCCTTGGCTGGTCGACTGATCAAAGACAAGACAGCCGGGATGAAACACATACCATTTGTCAATTGGGAGGCTAAAATGAGCAGATTTCCATGGGAAATGAGGAAAAATACCTGTGACAACATCCAAATCAGGAAAGACCTTGAATACAAGAATACCGACACCGACAGCATGAAGAGATTCAACTATCAGCACCTGGAAAACTCCTATTTGATGGTTTTTCTCATGGAGTTTGACGAGCTTTTAGGAAATAAATTATATCCCCTTGTGAAGCAGGAAAAGAGCTATTGAATGGTATCAAAAACTTGAGAATAAATGTTTTATCGCGGCTGTGAATCCATAAAACAAAGGAAGAGTCGATTGGTACAGTTTTTGATTGAGGGTGCGGCGTCAATTTCATCCCGTGGTAACAGGAGTCAAGATTTTTCTGGGCATGTTTAGTACAATCTAATAGTATTTCTTCTGTTCTACAAGGTGGTATATACAGCATCGAAAGATATGCCCTGTTTCTTTAACCTGCCAAATTGCCACTTTTCCAATTTTTTTCCCCGAAAACAGATTTGATCCCAGACTGACCACAACAAATTGCAATAGAGTCGGTCGTTTGACATTTTTGAAGAGCGTCCTGTGAAGAGATCTGACAAAACACATGGCCTCCGGCGCGCAAAGAGCAAGCAACGTAGCCCAGACCCACTTGACCACGTGGCGTTGTTCAATATATACCTGAAATCGTAGATATCTATAAATAGAAAATATCTACCGTATTCCATTGAGCTTCGGGTATTTTATCCCGACAAATTGTCATATTTTGACCGCCCCAACCGATTGCGGATGTCATCAAAAGGAAGGCGCCTTTGGCCACGACAGCCGAACTCAATGTGAGTAATAATAAAACAATAAATGTACATAATTTGAGCACTTGGAGAGAGGCATCATGCCAGAAACCTGAAATTATAAATATTTTGGTATTAGGGGGACACGTACCATGACCTATCCTGTCTGGTTTTGGTGGTAAAAGACGAAATATATCCCAGCCTTTACTTTCTATGACGGTTCTGAAAACGGCATTCTCTTTATTAAATTCCACTTGGCTTTTTATAATTTTATTATATTTTGATAAATATTGGGAACTTTGGCCGTGGATTGGAATCGAACCCACTAACTTTGAATTGTAATCCGACGCGCCGACTGTTTCATGCTTTCCTGTGAACTACCCCTTTTACTGGCAGATTCTCCACTAAAATATTCTATTTTTTTTCACCAAAATTGGCCCTTTGCCTCATGTTTCGACCCCTGCAACCCTTCGATGTTTGTCTGTTGTCCTTTTGCCAAATGGGACCACTTGAAACTGTCTGTATGCCTGTCCTCTGCTGGCGTAAAAAAGGTGCCGCCACTTATAAAAACACTAGTTTCTATCGCCAATTGAGATGGCCATTTTTCGGGGGTAGGGGCACTTTCGTAGCCACCAAAATTTTAAAAGGGAGAAGCGCTTGCCGTTAAGATTAGCCGATGTTTGCGAACGCGACGTTCCAGGTGGACTCGATTGTATCGGAAGGGATAGCCCCTGGGTTCAATCGAGCCAATGGCAACCTGATTTTTATATCAAAATTATCAGAATTTTATGTTGAACACTGTGAACCAGCTTAGAAATCAGGAAAATGCCCAAATAGGAGAAAAGAGCAAATGAAGTTCAAATGGCGGATGCTCTCGCTGTACAGTAATTATTAAAAAGTCTTCTCATAGTCCCCTCTTCCCTTGAGACCAAACAGTTGGTCCTTCGCCCGCCGCCAGAGACTAAGTGACCGCACTAAGACATTTGTCCTGTAGACGGGTAAACATCGAGGACCAGGACAAAAAAGCGGGAACCGTTAGGGAAAGAGATCAGCCGCTGTTTTAGGCTCCTGATGATGAAACATCGCCCGTTGGACTGTCTTTTGCAAGGGAGAAAAAGGGGAATTGGAGAACAGGAGACAGCCCAGGAAGGCAGCGGGTAAAAATGAGGATAGGACGGAAAAAAGGTGACTGGTGATAGGAAATTATGCCATTATTGTAATTTCGGAAGGATTCTACCTGTGGTCGGGATAATTCTCCTCTTACAGAAAATGTAGGGTAGTAAAAATAAAAGAAAACAAAGCATCGAGTAAAAGGAGAGGATCAGAAAGATTCAGAGATATTGCAATAAGGGAAATAGCTCACATTTGGTCAATCCTATCCATTGGAAAACGGGAGAAAAATGCTAAAAATTGACATTCCCGCCCCTGGTCAAGTTCTTATGCGAAATATAAAACATTCAGATGTCAAAAATGACTATTTTTAGTTAGGACTTACGTCTGCAAATCGGAGGAACTATCCCTCGGCTCGGGTTCTTTACTCCCGGGCTCATCAGTTGTGAAGTAATAAGTATCTTGGGGTTGATCCTTACTGTCTAAAGTGGCCATTCGAGCCAATCGAGAGTGGCCACCATCCAGCGTATCCATGAGGGATTGAACCCTCGATCGATAAAAGAAAACGGTCCGAGATTGGATACTTGGCTGGCTAGAGAGGACCCCCGAGGAGGAGCAGCAGAGGCGGAGCGGTTTCAAAACGGGAGAGACTCGGCTAGCGAGAACCGGCTGCTCATTAGGAAATCGGAGGTCAGGAGCTGGTCGGAGGGGGAAGACGGTAAGGAAAATAAGGCGATAAGCTGACAGGATCGGTGCCAGCGGCGATTTGAGCAAATGAGCCTGGCAAGGGGCGAGGACTTTAAATTGATTATATCTCACAATATAACCCGATATCAAAGGAATTATTGGGGAAAAGTTTAACATCTGAAAGATCCCGGCAGCCTCTACAGTTTCCAAACTACGCGTAAAATTGAAAATTGCTGTGTGTCATTGTATTTTTGAGCGGATTCTTGATATTTTTATAATTTTTAATGGCTACATTCCGGTGTCCCTTTAACCCCACGATTCTTTGGCTTTTCAAGTGCTCAGACATTTTTTGCCGGCCAAGTTCGCAGAAAAAATAAGACGAAAAAACGGCGCGTCCCTTTTTTAAGTCGTCAAAAGAGCCAACGACACTTGAAATGCGCCCATTTTCCTCTTCTTTTTCTCTCTTCTTTAAATAATTTTGGGCCCTGAAGGGAAAGGAAGATGTCACCATCGTCTTCAGAAGTCTCCGAACGGCAACAGACCGTTACGTGCTCGCGTACTCATCGCCCACTTAAGCGCCGCTAATTCTGTCAACACGGGCGCGTGCCGGATCGGGTTTCCGGCCACGCATCTCCCAAAAACGAACTACCTAAGAATTTCCATAAACTTAGAATCTTCTTTTTTTTCGTTGTAGGACCTACCCTTCAGTGGCGTAGAGAGGACCGTCATCCTTTTCCATGCCAGCGGCACTCGGGCCGCGTCTATCCATAGATTTTTCCACTTCACTGTCGTCGTCCTGAAAATATTTCAAATTATTAAAAAGAAATTCTGGAAGGTCAGTCAGTTAGGGCAAAAAGTCAAGTGGGATCAGTCAACACAATAGGCGGGCAACAAGGCGAGGAGAAGAGACAATGAGAAAGAACATTTTGATCCGTGTTTCTTTGCTTTAGGAGGAGGGGAGAACATGGCCGACGGCTGCGATACATCCTGGCTGGTCAGGAAACTTTGACAAAATGCCTCTTTTCCAACATTATTAGAAGTACAGTAACCATAGGAATAACTGAGAATTGGGGCTATCATACGAATTGATACAGTAACCCGCTCTTTTAAAGAATTTGAAGGAGTATCCTTGGTTCTACAGTAACCGTAAAACTTTGTGAAACTTTTATGGAAACTAAGATGAGGTCCGCCCCAAAAATTTCACACGCGAGTTGCGAATTGTTTAGCCCTTCAGGCTTGCAACCAAAGATTCCAAGTTCGGACCCCGGGTATTTCCATGGATTTTTGTCAATAATCAGAGGTAGAAAATGCCCCGGAACTCGAAGGTCGCGAAAATTTCCAAAATGTAACGTTGATCGGAGGAGATTTCTGGACGATTTACCGGTAATGCTTAGAAAATATAGTAAAGGAACTTATAAAAAAATAAAAAGTGGAGAGTTAAGTTTGCTAAAGAGGCGTCATCAGCTGCGCAAATTGGACAGTTTGACAATAAGGTGTTACCTTGTCGGCGGGACACACGGACCCGAGATGAGCTCACAGCTTTTGGGGTGCGAGAAACGACGCGCAGCCAGAGGGACGAGGAAACAGTAAATTGGCAAATAGAAAGTGGACAGGACAGGACACAACTACAATGAGCAGCAGCAGAGACGTGTTCTGGTTCTGGGCACATGCGTGTACTTTTTTGACTATTGAAACAGCAAACAGCAAAATATTCTCAAAAAAATCTTCTGGGCAACCAGTGGAGTAGAATCCACAGCCGTTGGATCATAAGTCAACAAATTAGAATTGTCTTTAAAGGATGAATTGGAGATGCCCGTCGACTACAGTAACCCAAGACTCTTCTACGTCAAAATTACGTCTCAGTTGGGATCTTCTTTAAAGGAAAACGATTACAGTAACCAGTAATACAAGGAAATAATCTGGTTTAAATGAATCTAAAACCCTAATCGAAACACAAAAAGGACAGAAAGTGCCTAGGCCAGAAATTCAAATAGAAAATGAGCCGGGCCGTCACATCACTTTCTGGATTTAGAACAAAGGGAAAAGTCTGAAAATTGCCTGTCGTCTCCGTGGTCGACGACACGTCCGAAATATGGCTTGACAGGGACGTACACATCACGCTCAAGGCTGTTTCTCTCGCCTGTTTGCACCTCGGCCCCCTGAGCTCCCAGCTTAACCAGCAGCACTTTTACCTCGGTTGTCCATCGGTCGCCGTACTTTTCTTCATCTGCCACATCTTCTGCTGGACAATTATTATCAACCAGGCCAAATAATGCATAGCCATATTTATTTTCCTATAAAAAATTGGATAATTAGAATCTGAAATTGGGAATACTCACCAAGTCGTCAAATTCGGCCATCGAATGAGCTCTCTCGGAGTCTGTTTGTTGTCACTTTGTGAATGCGACACTCCGGTTATGGTCTCTTCCATATTGAAACACTCGAATACGACGGGAAAAGGACCAACTAGCCTTTTCAGGAAGCACGTCTCTGTTAGATACACGTGGTTCGAAGAAAAGATCAAGGGAACATGGGAGACACACCAATGGAAATCACTGTGAAAATGGTCTTGAAACAACAAAAATTGAAGTAGAAGAAAATAGACAAGTTGTTCAGTTCCATGGATGGATATTCCTGCACGGGTTCAGCGCTACATCCGGTAATTCGTCGGGAAAATCCAGAGGCACCGTCGTCAGAGACGTATGCCGGTCTTGTAATCCACAGGCCGCAGGCTCAAATCATCCGATCATCTTAATTCTTGTAAGGTTTCCTACAATCCAGATTTCTGCATTGGTAGAGTGCCCATAAAGATTTTCTGTCATAAATATGGAATCTGGCTGGAGCCAAGATGTGTTATTGGATATTTCCTCCCGTGGATATTTCTATCCAAACCTTGAGTCGGCGATCTCCACAGATTCGAATCTTCTTTCCCCTTGAAATAAAACTTTATTTATTTTTTTTAAAAAATTGCTACAGAAAATGCTTTCTGTATTGGTACGGTGCCCATAACATAAAAATCTAATAAATGATGGTTGTTGTTTGCAGCCGCCTAGATAAATAGCCCCGTTGACTCGCTGGCCACAACCATATCGATTTGACCCCGGTTGCGATAAGGACACTCTCTCTCCCATTTCCCTCTTATTTTTCTTTGTTTTTTTACGTGTTCCTCCTGGGGGCCAGTTGGGGGAGTAGACTTCCCGGTTCTTATCAATCACAACTGACCAGTGATGTGGACCGGGACCCGCTCTACTTTACGCCAGCTCGCCCAATTACGACAGGTTCGGTTAGATTTTTATGTTTTCTACCAGTTTCTCCCTCCTTTAAATAGAATAATCAAAAATGAACCCCTCCCGATACCAACAGCCTGTTTAAAAAAACACGGCTGTTGTTTGGCGCCTCCCTCCCTCCCCAACCTAAAATGTTGCTGTCTCTGCGTCGTTTCCTCTCCCGTCAGGTTATTTTCCCTCTATTTCTACTACCAAATGTGTTTCGACCTTTTGCAGGCCATTATTGTCAAATTTAGGTGATCAGTCCCCGAATTATGGCAGCTACTCGTCCGCCGCCGGCCTGTCTATTGGAGGACATTAAAATTCCACCGAGATGGTTGTACGGACCGGGACCATCGAATATGATCGATGCTGTGGCACACGTACAAAGTCGAAATCTCCTCGGACATTTACATTCGGAATTTGTTAAGGTAGGTAGAAGTTAAATTTGGATAACCGCCCACTGTGGTCAAGTGGCCAGCGCAGACTTACAGTCCAAAATTCAGGCCATTCTCATGGATTTTTTTGCCAACCCCAGTGGCTTTTTCCCCAAAATTTGTACATTTCAGATAATGAGTGACACTCGTGAAGGCCTACAGTACGTGTTCAAGACCAACAATTCCTACACGATGGCCGTCAGTGGAACAGGTGCTGTACCCTCGGAGTTACCAACATTTTCCCGTATTTTTCAGGACACGCTGGAATGGAAGCAGCTTTTGTGAATCTCCTAGAGCGAGATCAACGTCTCCTGGTAGTCCAAATTGGTCTTTGGGGCCAGCGGGCTGCTGATCTCGGTCGACGGATGGGCCTCGATGTCCATGTTATTGAATCCCCGCTAGGGACGGCTATGCCCCTCGAACGAATTGAAAAGGTTACAGTAATCCTTTCCTTTAAAGAGAACTGATTTCAGGTCTTGGAAGAATTGCGTCCACAGGTGATTTTTGTTTGCCATGGCGACAGTTCAACGGGCGTCGTCCAGCCGCTAGAAGGAATTGGCGCAGCTTGCCGAAAAACTGACACATTATTCTTGGTGGATACGGTAGGATTTTCTTTATTTTAAAGATCTGTTTCAGGTAGCCAGCCTGGGAGGTGCTCCATTTAATGCTGATGAGCTCGGTGTCGATTGTGTCTACTCGGCAACACAGAAAGTTTTAAACGCGCCGCCCGGCCTGGCACCCATTTCTTTCTCCGACAGAGCGATGTAAGGAGCTTCTTTAAAGGGAAATTACCGTAACTTTAGGGAAAAAATCAAGGGAAGAAAGACCCGAGTTGCCAGTTTTTATTTTGATGCTTTGGAATTGGGAAATTATTGGGGATGTGATGGCCAACCCAGGAGATATCACCATACAGCTCCGATTTCAACTGTTTATGCTCTACGTGAAGCTCTCGCTGCTATGGCTAAAAATGTAGGCGAATTGTTTTTCTTAAAATTTTTGGTAAATAATGGATTACGATGGAGAGCCGTGAATAGCGGGCAATTTTATGGGGGAAAAGATCAAATTTAACTATTTTCATCCAGCTTTCTGCCTTCTTCTCTGTTTAAACACAATTACTCTCATTCAACATTAAATTCTGAACATTTTAATATCAAGAACCACATAATTTAAAAGAATTTCAGGGAATAGACTCCATAATTCAACGCCACGCCGATAATGCCGCAAAACTTTACTCCGAATTAGAAGGGGCTGGTCTCCAGTTATTCGTTGACAAAAAAGAATGGCGACTACCCTGCCTGACGACGATTCGCGTTCCCGAAGGGATTGACTGGAAATCCGTTCAAGATGAGCTGATGACCGAAGGAGTTGAAATAGCCGGCGGATTGGGTGCAACTGTTGGAAAAATCTGGCGAATGGGAACATTTGGAGTCAATTCTGATGAGCAACGGATTCAACACGTCACCAAACTTCTTATTTCTGCTGTGCAGAAAAGAAAAAGCAACCTGTGATATTTTTGTCGGGTTTTTTGAATAAAATATCGTATTTTTGGGTATTACGGACTGGCTGAGGGGGATTAACAGCCCAAAAAGGCAGCCCAAATCCATTTTTATTATCGTTTTTTTTACATAGAAATAGACTTTGTCTCAAATTTTCTACTTGACATCCCTAGCCTCTTCGTCTATAAATTTCATCGCCTCATCCGTCGTGTTCTCCTCATTCTTCTCGATCATCGGTATCGCTTCGGGAGTCTTGTCTCCATTTTGCTGCTTGGCAGCCTGTTTTGCTTCCCTTTTCTTCGGCGAAAGTATCATATCATCAAAGTGGAAAAACGGTCGTTCAAAGGCCATTGAAAAGAAAAATGCCAATGTATACGAAACAAAGACGGCTTCCATTGTATGGCGGAGCTAAAAATGCCATTTTAAAACAGGAGAAAGAGACAAAAAGCTGACCATTTGGAAGAACGTCGTAAAATGGAAAGGTTGAGGTCTCGAGAGATTATAAGTTTGTAACAAAATTGGATGCAACAAATAGGCGCAGTAGGTTATTTTCGACAATGGGATGAATAGTTTCCAGCCGAGGAAAGTATTCACCGGTCCGCCATTCCCAGTAGCACAGGCGAAGGCAACCCATCCCAATGCCACCGCGTATGCCGGTCGACCACATAAAGTATACAAAATCCGCCACCAATCAGAAATATCGCCAGTTTTTGCATAAACTGTCAATCCAAAAACGGAATAAAGTCCAAGAATTGTGGACATTGTCCAGCCGAGGAGCACTTGTTTCTGCAAATTTTAGTACTAGTTGGAGGAAAATCTTACCTTGCTCATTTTTACTCGCAGGTCATTTTGTTTTGTCAAATGGTTCAGGACGTAAGCCACACAGACGCCGACAATGAATGGGCCACAACGGACATACGGGCGGATGTAGACGTCATTCCAATAGGCGTCTAATGAATGGACACTGTCAAGATGGGGGGTTTTCTGTAATTTCCCGTAGACTCACATTTGTAATTTGGCTGTCAAAATGGGAGCCGGTGGGTAGCCATAAATTGTAACAATCCAAAGATGAATTATCGACGAAGTTGCCATTAAAACGCCGCTCAAAATGAATCCCCATTTCATACTTCTAAATAATCCGTGATCATTTTTAAGAAAAAGGAAAAAATACTTGCAAAATGTGATGATCAAGATTGGGGCAAGAACAATGTGCAATTGCATGTCGTTGGCCAAATACCAGGTCCAGCACATACACTAAATGGATTTATAATCGGCGGGGGAATACAGTAAACTGACACATTCCTGATCTTGAAGGAGGAAATTATTCAAATAAATGAAATTTGTCCAGCCACTGACACGGCAACCCTGGAAATTGACACTTACGTCAAAGTTACAAATTTCTATGATTTCCAATCCTTGTTAGCATTTTACCTGTGATTCAATTGGTCTCCAGAATGGTCCTGACGAGATATAAGTGAACAAAGTCACATTAAATAACATAATAACCGCGTATGTCGGTGTCAATCTTGTGTATCTCTTGAAGGCAATCATCAACCAAATTATGGGACTTGTAAAATTTCTCAGAGTTTTTAATTTCAATACTCGTTTAAAGAAAAGATAAGAGGAGAGCATTCCACTGAAAATCGACAGTTTTTAGGCAAAGGAATCAAACCTCAAAAAGAAGAAAGAGTCGACAGCCAGGGGAGCCTGTACGATGACTTGGGTATAAAACATTTTGGGAAAATTGATTAGTGTCGGGATCAAGTTGTCTGTAATCGGCACATTTTAAAGGAAATTCCCTTGAAACTTTTAGCTACCCCATCCAACACAAAATAGGCACCGATATTGGCAGAAATCTTCCGGCGAGAGGAGGAGTTGAACCCGCGACTTTTGGAGTACAAGTCGGCCAGCCATCCCATACCAGTCCTCGCTACTTACCCGTGGTCAAACTCTTTCCAATATAATAATACGTATGTCCCAGAATAATCCAACACATGCTGAGTACTCGCATTCCGTGTAGACAATCGATGTCACCCTGGAAATGTTTCTATTTTCAAAATTTCCTGGGTTACGTCATTTTTCTTTGCGTTCAACACCCATTGGCCATTATCGTAGACACTGTAGGCCAGAACAACTCGGACAAAAAGATCTGTAAATTCATGAAAAATGGCTGGAATTGCCGGAAACTTACGGGATTTGTCCCTATGAGTCTTGGCCACAGCTGGAGACAATTTCTCCAATTCAGCTTGGAATACAAAAAGATCATAAAGTGTCCCGAAAACCATCATGACTACGGTAAAAATGACAAAATAGAGGGCCCACATGGCTAGGCGATTATTACTCATCGCTGTTTCTTCAGTTTCTCGGCGACATTCGACTGCAACCTCGCAGACAATATCTCGCCCGGTTGCACCTTCAGCTGCTCGAAGGGCTGAAATCTATTCATTTTTTCGCTCGCGGGGAGATTTCTGTGCGATTTTTTAAAACACGGAAAAAAAGTACCGTGGAACTGGCAATTTTGGTATTTTTTGAGGATCACAAAACTAACCATAAGTTAACATCCTTGTGACATCGTGATTCGTACAAGAATCGGGCATACACACTCCAAAATTGAGCATAGGAATTAGGTCGAAGCATTGCCCATCATCTACGGGTTCTGTTGAATTTTCATCAGGATTTGGACTATGATTGGATTACGGTAGGGAGATGACTCGACTTACAAGCAATGTCCATCGACTGGCCCTGTTTTAGCCAACGCTTTCAGTGGATTGTCCCGTTCGTAGGCCGATAAATGGGCCAAACAATATTGGCCATTCCACTTTTGCCTAAAGAAAACTATTTTTGGTGGGAATTTTTCCTTACCCTTGTGAATTTTTAGTGACGTGAATTTTTCTACAAGTTGTCCATGAACCGACCCAGAGATTATTACCGCCCAGAATTCCCGAAGGCACTTTTCCTATTGAATCCAGTACTGAAATATTGGAATCTCTGTCTTTTTTTCTAACTTGCCATCAAATATCCATGCTCTTTCATTCCTTTTCTGTTGATTCAACGGCGTACATTTACAATCCGTGCAATTTTTAGTCTCTTCGACATAAGTTGCATATTCTACGGCTGTCCATGTCAAATACATCATATCGTATGTGCATTCTATTGTAAAAATTATCATTTTTCTTCTAATTTATAAAAAACCTGGTGAAATATCATATTGTTTTAATTTTTGAACCATTTTAAAAACTAATTTGACAAAATCGATTTCTCCTTTTTGCATTCCCAGTCGATATGCTTCGGCATAATTGAAGAAATGTTTAAAAAAATCCAAATCTAGCACTAATTGCTTATCGGAATCGGCTAACATATGGGTAAATAGGGAGCCCATTATCTGAAAATTATAATTAGAATCTTCTTCCTAAAAATATATCCGGATATCTATCTTTTCTTCCTTTTGAAACATCGAAAGTGGTCTCTGATAAGAATTCTAATCCCAGTAGTAGACAACTTCTACTTGAATGACAGCCGGGAGACATAATCAGCCGATAACAACTGACCTCGACGTCTTCCTCGTCATATTCTGGCTCACTGTCAAAGAGATCTCTTTTTAATCGTCGATGACTTTGACGCCTGTCAAAAAGGGATCGGGCCTCGGTGGCAAGACGACTCCTATCTGCCTGACCAGTCCATGATAAATCTTAAACACAAATTCTTTCGGATCGACATTGATTTTCAATGTAAATATACCTAAATAAACATACCATGAATAGTTGGAAGAACAACAGCTGGCAGTAGAAAGAGGAGGCCAAGCATAGCACTCACTCTCTCTGCGTCTTATCAGGCGAGATAGCGAACGACGGAAAGGACGACGGTCGCGCCTTTTTTCCACCCGGCTGGATGGTTCTACTATTCGGGGCGAAACTATTATCGACTGTTTAGTCGTTCGGAAACAATAAAAAGAATCTTTACTAGCCACTGAATAGAGAGAGAGAAATGTAGATCAATTTTTGGAGAATTAAAAGAAATAAATAAAGTGAACAACATACACACAATTTGTCACTTTTTACATAGGTGGGGGTGGTGGCATTGGTGGACGACCATAATTTCCTGGCATTGGAGGTGGCATCGGAGGACGACCTGGAGGAGGGGGAGGTCCAGGCGGTGGCGGAGGAACGCCGCCAAAACGACTGAAAAAAAAGGAGAATATTATCAATAAAACAAAGGATATACCCAGGAGGAGGAGGCGGTGGAGGGACACTTCCAGCCGGTGGTGGATATCCTCCGCGTGAAGGTGGCGGTGGAGGAGGTGTTGGCATTCCTGGTGTGAACGGCGGATGAGGAACATTCCATCCAGATGAAGGTGGTGGAGGAGGACGAGGAGTCGGTGGCACCGGTGGAGGTGGAGGAGGCATTGGTGTACCGCCAATTTGAGGAACACCCAAAGCTGGGGCCACCATTCCATAGTTAATACCGACATGACCTCCAAGTCCAGCCATTTGGGCAATCATTGAAGTCGGCACATTGAATGGCTGACGACCAGGCGCAACATCTGAGAACATCTGAAATAACATGTGCAATAGAATGCCAGAAAAATGTGACATACTTGATTTGGTCTGTCTTTTGCTTGGAATAATGGATTCTGTGCAGCTAACATACGCTCAGCAGCAGTACCATGTCTCTCGCCTTTGGTATCTTTCTTGAAAGCATATGACACACTTATCGCTCTGAAATATTTCAAGAATTTCAGTAAAATAAATGTAAAATTACCTGTTACAAAGAAATTGTCCATTCATAGCTTCCATTGCAGCATCAGAAGCTTCAAATGATGCAAAATTAATAAAAGCAAATCCTTTACTGTTGCCAGTATCGGTATCTCTCATAATTTTAGGTACCTAAACATCTGATTAAAATATTGATGGAATTCGATAACCTGTAAAATCACACCAAATGCACTGAATGTATCATATAGAAGCTTTTCATCAACTTCAGGATCCAAATTTCCAACAAAAATATTTGCTCCAACATCCATATTCTTTTCATGAGCACTTGCTTTATTTACCTAGAAAATATAGCTAAACAAAGAGAATTATTCTTACCTTTATCGGTTTACCAAATAATTTTATCATATTTAAAATTTTCATAGCATAATCAGCATCTTCTTCTGACATAAATTCCACAAAACCGAATCTGGAAATATTACATAAAACTCCAGTTCTCGCGTTTCAGTCGTCAAGTCAAAAAAAAACTGTGTCACCTGAGCATAAGCAAATGAAACTAACCCTTGATGATTTGCTGTTACTCTGTCTTTAGGCATATTGACACTGGCTACTGGGCCAGCTTGTACCATTAATTCCCATAACAGTGCTTCATTTACTTTTTCATCCAAACCTCCAATATAAATTGTAGCATCTAAAAAAATAAAAATTAATAATTACCATTAAATATAATTTATACCTTGATTTCGTTCAACTATTGGCCCAGCTGACATGACAACTATAAATAAGTAAACTTAAAAAAAGGTTTGTTTATAAATAGAGATATTAAATGGTTTAAACCTTATGAAAAATATAGAAGAAACACTTTACTAATGCGGATACATAAACTTACAAACTTAACAATTTGTATCAACAAAATCATGAAACCGTTTAGAAATAGCATCGCCTTCTTCCTCCCAATCGGCTTGGCTAATAAAACGGCCTTTGAGTAATCCTCGTTTCACAGCATTTTTTGCATTGTGCCAGGCGTGTGTTACTGGATCATTAACATCGATAAATTCGGGTTCATAGCCTTGTTCTAATAATGAGTTCAATTCAAGCTTCCTGAAAGCATATTTACAAAATAAATGAAAATATAGAACTTACAATCTTTCTTTAAAATTAGGAAATTTTGATGATCCTCCAGAAACAATGATATTTCTTGCTAAAGCACATCGCAAGTTTTCTGGACAACGTTTGATCACTTCAGCAGCAGCTTCTGCAACACCCATTTGCTCAAGTAAAATAGTAGATGGCCTAAAGAGTTTTTAGAATAATATGGAAATGGAAGATACCGGAAAAGTGCTTCTGGCAATAGGAAACGCTCATGGTTTACACTAACGAATTGTCCTTGTTCTTCTTCTGTTCCTGGTATACGAATATGGCCCCTCATTCGATCCATAAAATCAGGTAGAACATATTCTCGTTTAATTGCATTGCGCTTGTCTTTTAGTCTGGAAAAATAGTAATTATAAAAGGATATAATCGTAACAACTTTGCTATTTCTAAATCCTTTTCTACATCCAACGATACAAAACAAGAGTCTTCTTTACATTCATTTACAACATATGTTTCTTCCATTACATTCACTTCACGATATGATATCCATTCTTTTAATTGATTCGTTAATATCTTCCCACCTATATCAATTCTGCAACTTGTTGCACAAATGAATGTTGATATCTTACCGTAAAATAGCATTTTTAATAGGTCTTCCTTCAAGAAATGCAGACACAGTTGTGCATGAAAATCCAGCATCAATAACAAGAGCGACGCTATCGGAAGAAAGCGATGAAAATGCAGGAGCTGAAATACAAAATTAGGTATTGATTACATATAAAAAATAATAAAAATTTCAAGAATAGTCTCGAAAGAATTACCTGATGATTTGAACATTTGCCCAAAATCATAGGTTTCAAATATAATTTCGTACGATTCATCTTTTATAGCTGGGATAAGATAGTTTAAATCCGTTAGCACTAGTTTTGAATGTTTAGCATTAGATAAATATGGTTTTAATGCTCTATCCCATACTTGCTGTTGAACATCCCAATTCACTGAAAAAGAAATACGGCTAGTTAAAATTACAAACCTAAATATCCTTTTTCCGAAGAATATTGGAAGAAGATACCACTTTTATCATGGCATTCATTTATTTCACTGCCAATAAAGACTCTTTTCCGATCATTTTTTGATTTAAAAATACAATTGGGTATTAATCTGCAGAAAAACACATAACACAATAGAAAACACAGCAATTATAAAAGTTTCGAAAATGAGAATTTGAACGAACCTTGGCTCTGCGTCTCTGCTTGTGCCTACACGGAGTGAATATCCACCGTTATCTATAATTATGGTTTCTGAAGCAGCTTGTACCATTGAGATCGTTTCTAAATAAAAAAATAATTGAAGAGATGAAGACATAAAAATATGCAGAAGATTTGACACTAGGAGAAATACAAAATAAATAGAACATAAACAAACTACCACAATTTATTTGAGCACCCCGAATTGAAAGATCACAGCATGGCAAGTGACACGAACAAATACTAAAAATTAATTTCGCCATCCCAACATGGACGGGCCAGATTTCATTACATTAGAGAATCTTGCAAATTGAAGATCTCTTTGTTCAACGTCAGCCAATGGCGTCCAACTTTGATCATATTCAAGGCGAAATGAGCTGACGAATTCTTCATGTTTTTCAGTTTTCTGCCACTCCTCAGGAGCAAGCAAAGAGAAATATCTACAATATTTTGTCTATATAAGCAACAGGAAGAGGAAAAGTTGTATAGTCAAATTTCAACCTGTAGCCATCTGCCCGTCGATAGAGATGATATACCCGTCCAGGATGTTTTTGCATGTTGCAAGGTACAGAATGAAGATCCTCATCACGCGAGGCATCTTCTAAGACTTTTTTAGCTGCCTGCATTTTTTTTTCAACAAATAAAAAGTATTTCAATTTACCAAATGCAGGTGCTCCATTTGGTCTGCTATCTGTTTTAGACGATCACAAGCTCTCTCTTTTACTAACCCCCTGTAATTAAGTTTATCACTCAAAATATTGTCGACCCACCGGGCTGACGCTATTTGAGAAGCCAATGCAACCAAATCGTCGGGTACATGGACGCGATCGGCTTGACGGATGCTAACAACAGAACGCATCTCTTCATTTCTTGGCTGCACCAAGTTTACCCCTAGACGTTGCTTTTGAAAAAAATAATACCCGCTAACCAGAACTACTATTGTCCCCAAGCTGATGTACAAGTTCAGCTTCCCCATCCGCTTCGTCTACTTCCATTTTTCTGAAACGGGCAGGAAAAAAATACGATGAATTTATGGCCTTCCAGAAATCCATTGTGCAAACGGATTGTTCGACAAGACGATTCAACGAAAGACGGCCCAATAAATTAGCTGGATTCAACCCAAACAAAAACCACATTTTAAAAAATAAATACATATTTATTTCAATAAGATAAACTTGACGTTCGCTTAGTACTCGTCGTTTTCTTCTTCAATGCCCTCGTTCGAGTCGATACCGACTTCTTCTGAAAAATCAAAAGTTAAATGGATATATATGACAACCAACCATAATCTTTCTCCAGGGCAGCGAGATCTTCTCTGGCTTCACTGAACTCTCCTTCCTCCATTCCTTCTCCGACGTACCTGCAACATAACATATTTATCAGCATATTAAAAAAAAACTAACCAATGAACGAAGGCGCGCTTGGCGTACATAAGGTCGAACTTGTGGTCGAGGCGGGCCCAAGCTTCAGCGATTGCAGTAGTATTGGAGAGCATGCAAACGGATCGTGGAACTTTGGCAATATCGCCACCAGGAACAACTGTGGGAGCTTGGTAGTTAATACCAACCTAAAATGATTAAGTCTTCCAGAGAGAAAAATCGAGCAAATCCTTCCGTTACACAAAATGAATGTAAATTACCTTGAATCCAGTGGGGCACCAGTCAACAAATTGTACAGAGCGCTTGGTTTTGATTGCGGCAATAGCATGGTTGACGTCTTTGGGCACAACATCACCTAAATAAAAAACAGTTTTTAAAGATCTTCAGATCAAGTTAATCTATATAAAAAAAACTCACCTCTGTATAAAAGACATACGGCCATATACTTGCCGTTGCGAGGATCGCATTTTACCATTTGGTTTTGAGGTTCAAAGCACATGTTAGTGATATCGTTGACAGACAGAGATTCATGGTATGCCTAAAACACGTGAATTACAAAAATAATACCCTGGTTACCTTGGCGGACGAGATCAAAGGCGAATAAGTAGCCAGAGGGAAGTGGATTCTTGGATAGGGCACCAAATTAGTTTGGAATTCTGTGAGATCCACGTTCAAAGCTCCTTCAAAACGAAGGGATGCTGTAATCGAAGATACGACCTAAATTCGATAATTGTAACCACATGCAAGTTTATAGTTACTTGGGAAATGATACGATTGAGATTGGTATAGCTGGGTCTCTCAACATCCAAGTTACGTCTGCAAATGTCGTATATGGCTTCGTTGTCAACCATAAAGGCGCAATCAGAATGTTCCAAAGTTGTATGTGTCGTCAAGATAGAATTGTAAGGCTCAACTACGGCCGTTGATACCTAAAACACGGTAAGTTTAAAAAAAGATTAACTTACTTGAGGAGCAGGATAGATAGAGAATTCCAACTTGCTTTTCTTTCCGTAATCAACAGATAATCTCTCCATGAGCAAAGAGGTAAATCCGGAACCAGTTCCTCCACCGAAAGAGTGGAAAATGAGGAAACCTTGGAGTCCGGTACAGTTGTCGGCCAGACGACGGATTCTATCCAGTACAACGTCGATTACCTCCTTTCCAACGGTATAATGTCCTCTAGCATAATTGTTTGCAGCATCTTCTTTTCCCGTAATCATCTGTAAAAACAATGGATAAAGACGCCAACATTAATCGTACCTGCTCGGGATGGAAGAGCTTGCTGTAAGTTCCAGTACGGATTTCGTCGATAACTGTGGGCTCCAAATCCACCATGACTGCACGTGGCACGTAGCGGCCATTACCAGTTTCGGAGAAGAAAGTAGTGAAGGAGTCAGTGCTCTGCTCTTGCTTCTCATGCATTTTTCCATCGGGTGCTATGCCGTGCTGGAAAATAATAATTAAAAATGCCAAACTTATTTAGACACCTCAAGGCAGTAGAGCTCCCAGCAAGCGTTTCCAATCTAAAAACATATTTTTAACAAAAAAAAAATCTTCAATCAAACCTGCACTCCGGCTTGTCCAATATGAACGCTGATGACTTCACGCATTATGCTTACTTCTGAAAAAAAAACATTTAAAATAAATTGGAAGCAAAAATAAGAGCATAATACATAAGAGGAGCAAGGAGCAGTGGTGAGTCATCGCGCATATGATGACTTTAAAATTTTAGCGTTTATATTTACAAATACGCTGGTGCAAATTGGCAAAATCGATAAAAAGACATTTTTTGACGCGTTCACAAGGTAAGCAATGATTTTCAACTGAAATTGGTAAGCTAAACAAGCTGACGCGAAAGACATGCGGGGTGATTTGGAAGGTTCTCTGCGCCCCTCCCGCTCACGGTTCACTTGAATTTCGCGCCCATTTGACTGGTCGGCAGCCCTCCTAGCGTGCAAAATGCATTATGTCGAACAGTGTACGTAGTTGTGCGGTCATTGGATGGAACTGACCAATTTTGAGCGCGGATTTCAAAAGTGTTATTTTCTACTGAGTGGCTGGAGAGAAAGAAAGGGGTCGATATCGATAAGGGATGAGGATAGTTGAATAGATAACCGTGAATTTATCCGTTACTTCGCAGAAAGCCTAGAGAAATGGAAGAAAATATGTGAAAGGCCGTTTCTGCAAAGGGAAATGTAAAGTAGAATGGCATCAGATCAGAAAAATGGAAGATTCCAGGTTGGACGAGGGAAAATTTAGTTTTATTAGAGTCAAAAAGTTTTACCTCATATTGTATAGAATGGTGTACTATACATAAGCTTATATAAAATTGGATATAATTATTGTCGAAATTTTCACTTTCCTTTTGGGAAAATTTACAACAGAAATTTTCAATTTAGTAGAAACATTGGATGCTGAAAAGCAATCTTCTGCATTTCTTGCAAAATTGAATATTGTCATCTCATGTGACCAAAATAGAGATTAAACCGAATTAAAAACCCCAATCCTTTGTCTTAAAATTCTGCCCCTTGTTATCAACCAGATTAGAAATAGTTTTGTTCTCCGATGCCATCGTTTGGAGGGGAATCCCACAAGAAAACACGGCACTCCCGGGCTGGGCCACATGACTCGCACGCCTTGTTTTCGTCGCGTCCTTTGCACTGTGCCCAGCCCGACCCGTTCCACCTATGTTATGGGTGTGATTCAATTTGCCTTCTTTGTGTTTCATCTCTGCCTTCGTCTTGATAATTCTTTTACTTTGTATCCCTTCATTTTAACCCTCTGCTATTTGTTCTCTCATTTCCTGCGCCATAACATTTCTGTTTGTTCCAATTCTTACACCAATGAGCAGTTCTCAGAGACTGGCTGTTTCCTTACATTTTGCTTGAATTCCTCTTCCTTTTTCCCGTTAATCACCTGAAGAAAAGAAGAATAACAACGTTTCTTATCAGACAATTTGCACCATTATGCAAGCTAAGGAATATTCTAGATCAATTCATTTCTTCTTCTTCTCAACTTCTTCACATGCCTTTTTTACAGAGAATGTCTTGTAGACGATCACTAATAAGAGAACTTCGTTCTGATTCTCTTCCCTGTTTACCAACTGAAATTATTGAATATATTCTTTCATTTTCATCTACTTCTCAGGTTTGTATTGCCATAAGTGCACTTGTCTATCAAATTTCATTTCATCAAAAGGCTGATGCAATGTTTTCTCGTTCCGATTACCCAAAAAAAACAGAAAAAGAAAGGGAAATTTGCTAATCCAATCAAGAAAGAAATACCGTATGATTTTCAGTTAGTAGCAACTGGATGGAATCGAGTCAGTCACGGATTTAGTGACCTCATCACCCGAAGAATTCGGAAATGCAAAAGATATAATTTAGTCGAAGATAAAGAGCTCTACGAATTTTTAAAACCAATAATAATGTCGAGTGAGTTTTGAGGGCACTTGCACTTGACAGATTACTGTAGTCTCCCTCATTCTCACTATTCCCCAAAAACAATCCGCCTTCAAATGTCAAAAATCTTTTGTCAGACGATCTTCAATTGTTTCGTTATCAAGTCAATCTTCTTTCCCTCCTTTCCAAGCGGCTTCTACCAGCTGTTATCGATCTCACCCTTCCTGTAGGCATTTTTGCTCATTGTGAGTTTATTCCACAACTTGAATAATTTCCATTCCTCTAGTGCATTATCTTTCCGCGAGTGATTCTTCTCTTTCTGGAATATTAGAGAATGTTAAAAAGCTAACAATTATAATTGGCCGTGAAAGTGGCCATCTAAATGTCGCCCAACAACATTTTGATCATCTAAACGATGCCAAGTAAGTTGAAAATTCCTAGGAAAGTTCTTTCCCTATTCTAAATTTAGATCACTTTTTGGTACAAATATTTTGAAAGAAATTCATTTAATGGTGAACGTCTGCGATGCGGAAAACGTCACCTGTTGCGGATTTAGAGAACTCGTCCGATTTTTGAAGGAGTCCTCTGATCAATCCAGTAAATTCTTCTTGAAAAATAGAAAAAGCATTTTTTAGCCCAATGGAATCTTTCTCTCCATGATTGGACTACCCTCGGGCAGGGATGGTTCGGCCCGGCCCAATTGACCAAATACAGAAATCAGGTAAACGGCGCTCCTTTCAATAAAAATGGCTTTTATAGGCTTTCGTCTGCTATCTTCGAACTCTTCCCGATCTGGGAGTTACCATTAGATCTTTAGAACTTATAGACGAGCGAAAACCATCGCCATATATGCTCATTATGAGAGGTTCCAAACATCGCGCAATGTACATGTTTCCCGAGTTCAAGGTTCCTTGATTACAGGCGAATTAGTCTTTTTCCTTTTAGAACTGTCAGTTCCTATTTGTCCGCTATGATATCGGAGTCGTTGCCCCTACTTTTGCGCATGAAAGAGATCGTTTCTTGATACTCGAAGAAGTCGACATTGCCGAATCACATGTTCTCTACAAAACGGATCTTCTGGCCTTTCTGAGTAATGCACCTAGTGAGTAAAAAAAACTTGAAAATATCTAAAAAAATCAATAAATGGAAAAGAATAAGAGATTTTTTAGATCTCAAAAATATCAACATTCTTTTGCCAGCTTCTTGGTGTCGTCGCACTTCCGAGTGCTCTCTTGGATGCTTCAAAAATGAAGATTTTTCATGTTTCAGGTAGGTCGAACCCAGAGAAAGTAAAAGAAAATCTTTCCAGAGCAGATGGCTGGTGTACGGTAACTCGACTTCTTCCCCAGGTTCAGCTTGCTTTTTGTACATAGACGAGTGTATTTTTTATATTTTTGTACTTTTGTAAATATCAAAATAATTACTGGTAGCGCTTGTAAATATTTGTCTTGTATACATGGAGAATTCTATTGTTGACCTCAAATATAGAGCCAAATAAAAATAATTCTAATCTGATCGTTGTCCACAAATTCAGTCGTCTTCATTTTTTGTCCGTCGTTTGAATCTTTCTTCTCGAATAAATTTTTTTCTCCATATTCCTCATTGTTGCCTCAAATTGTGGTCAAAAATCTTTTCGCATCAGCTGCGGAAAATGAGCTTTTACAGGCAACACGTCCGCGTGGCATTGAGCTGAAGTTATCAGCAGTAAAAAGGCAATTAACTGTCATTCGATAGCCGTAGCCGGACGAAAGACCGACTACTGAGCTTTTTGCTTTTTTTGTTGATTATTTTCTGTTTATTTATTGCCTGACTTCCATCTATTCGGTCCTTTCAGGTAGTCAAACATGAAGCTCAGTCAACAGGATAACATCTTCCTGTTGACATCTTTATTCACGGCGGTAAACTGCATGAATTATTCCATAATGCCCAGAATTATTTTAGGCAGTCGGAGGCGGTCTAATGGTCGGCGGTTTTATCCTTCGATTTGGTCGTGGCTTTGGAACATTTGTCAAATATGCCGAGAAAGATGATGATTTTCTTGAATTAGGCCGTCTTGATATTGTTTTTGGCATGTTTACAGCAGCTGCTGGTATTCTTGTTCTTTCCTTCTTTCTTGCCCTATTGGCTACTTTGAGAAAGAATAAGTTCCTTCTGATAACAGTGAGTTGTCCTTGCAGAATTCTCCCTAATCTAAGTTATGAGAGAGAGACTTTTACGATTCCATGCAACAGATCGTAAATTCAAGAGTTTTCGCCTATAATAAAACTAAAAATACTTCCATCTGTTTCCAGTACTGTGCTCTAATTGCGCTAATGATAGTCGTCCAATTGATAACCGGTGTACTTGGATTCCAATATTCCGATTCGGTAAAAGTGCTGGCTGATCAGGAAACTCTACAAAACAGTATAAATGCCGTTATTACTGTGTCAGTTTATCCCCCAAACAGGGAAATATCAATTTTAGAATGGATAATAATAATGGAAATCCCGGAAATGACGATCAGTCGCAATTTTGGCTACATACCCAAAAAATTGTGAGTTCTCTGGTGTTTTATGTGGAAAACATTTTCAGTTCAATTGCTGTGGCGATAAAAGTAACGCTGATTGGGGAAAGTATTCAACAAATGCTACATCGATGAAAAATCTTAACTGTTTCATCAAAAATTATCAGATAGTTAGTCAATTTGTATGAAATATCCATATAATTGACAGGGCTGTGAAAAACAGATTCGTAGTAGAATTGCCCAGGATACACAATACCTGGCAGTTGCATCCATGGGTGTCCTTGTTGTTGAGCTTGTTGCAAGCTTCTTGGCTGCCTATAGAGCATATAATTTGAAATATGACGAAGAAGAAGAAGAATATTAACGCAAATTAGGTATTATTGTTATCAAGAATATTATATTAACTATAAAACATTTTATTCCAAGTTTTCAATAACAAAATATAAAATATACACAGGTTTAGAAGTAGCAATTGACCAGATGTAATAATACACGAAGTTCAATACCCACAATGATCAACAATAAACCAATTTTTTGAGATAACACATGCATGGGCTGGGCCCGTGAACTAATAGAAGTATTTCACTATTATGGACTGAGAGACAATTAACCCGCCTAAGAAGAAGATATGGAGTAGCGCTTTAGAGTGCAAAAAAAGGAGAAAGAAATATACCCGTAACAAAATGATAACAATGAAAAATAAAATATTGTACAAACTATGAGGAACTGTCGGAATAGAAGTCCTGTTGAGCTAGAGATAAAATTTGTTCCGCCAATCCATGAATAACAACATCACCGCAGTGGATAAGCCTTTCACAGTGTTCGGGAATTGTAGATTCCGTCAACATTTTTGGATACCTGAAAAATGAAAAGATAAAGGAAAATTGTAACACTTACGGCAACCCATTAGGCTTTTCCTTATTTGATATGACGTGCAATATTCCCCATAAGCACCACATACGTGCACCATCCGAGCTTGTTCCTTCCAAAATTCGTTCGAAGGGTGAGAATGACCTACGAGTATACAATGTAACTAAAAACCAAATTATGTACCTATAGGAAACCATGGCGCCTTGAAGTTGGGGCCACTTAGAAACCGCTGCATAAAGGCAACTATCAACTTCAATCACTGTTTCTTTGTTTTCTTCATTAGAAATGCTTGAACATGCCGAAAGATTAGCTAGAACACCTGCAGCAAAGTAGCTGCGTTCAACAACACGATTGCGCCCGTTATCTTCGCATTTTGAAAAATCTCCACCTAAGCAGGAGCTGAAAAAAAAGATCCTTACAATTATAGTCAGTTTTACCATAAGGTCTTAATATAATCGTTATTGCTTGCCAAAAGAACTCGCAATTCTTCTACTTCAGCAATGTTGTTTAAAATTCCAAGCACTTTGGTTTGGATGTTGTAGTGATCATCAAATTTTTTTAAAAGAATGAAACAAGTTTCAATTCCACCAGATTTATGAAACACTTCGCATGTTTTTGATGATTCATCTAAAAGAAGATGTGTCGATAGCATTTATGAATATATCTTACCTGTAAGATTCCACAATGCACTGAGAGTGAATTTCAAGGTGAATAATGAGGTTTCAGGACGCGGACCAGGTGTGCTGTCTGCATGTCCTGCAAATGCGCAATGCAACAAAATAATAGAAGAAAACTGACTTATATTTTCGTTCAACATTTCAACAAGAAACTTTACATAACGATCATCTCCTGTAAGTTCACGAGCCTCGGGTGGCCTCATTTTAGGTGTAACAATGGAGACTATAGCTATGGTCATTCTATAAATAGTATCAATACATATAAAATACAACTGTTACCGAGCAACTGATGAATCTTTGCTGGTTAGCATGCTTTCCAAAGCCACTTTGCATGTTCTATAAAAATCGACGCCAGGCAGCTGCAGGAGATAATCATTGCAAATAGTCAGCCAGACGTTTTTTTGTAATTGAACCATTGATCTCCAATGCTCTGCTGCGTCCAAACAACGATTCATGCAATCTTGTACGATTGCTGAAGATAGGCGTCGAATTCTTTTCATTCTGAAATTAAAATACTGAGAGAAATGTACCTCACATACTTGCAAAGATGATAGAGACATGCACTGCCAGCCATCTGCACACCAATATTAAGAAGGTGACGTTTCATCGCATTACAAACAAGACCAGCGCAACGTACAATCTAAAGAGGAAAAAATAGTAACAATAGAATGTACTACTTCTTTTGGAGAAAATTCCTCATAAGAACTTTGCAAACAATAGTAAACAGCATGAAGAGCATGGCTAGTATAAGCATCTCTTTCCGTCAGTGCATAATGTTCCAATGCGTCTAAAGCACTCCTTCTTGTTCCGCAGTTAATAATTTGCACATTCTTAGTAACTTCATCATAAAATGTATGTGTATCAAGGGGCGTTGCTAAAATTCGTTATGCAATTAAATATAAAAACAAACCAAGTACTGAGATGCAGACTATTTCCGGACATTTTTCGATGACGGTTTCAACGACCTCAATAGCTTGATCCATGCCGAATTCGGCTAAAGCATTTCCAGACATATCCACCTTTTTCAAATAGGGCCATGGCGGAGTAACACTTTCTTTTAATGTATCCATAAAAACAATCGAGATATCTATGATGGGATCACCCCTGAACCTGTGAAATCATTATGTTTATGAATGAAAGAAACGTACAAGCTAAGAGGATAATCAAGTGTTTTCTTGGAAATATCCAGAACCCTCAAATTTTTAAGACAAAGAAGACTTTCTTTAGTGTCACCCTTCTGGATTGGCACATTATGCATTATAAACGCTTCCAGATTTCTAAATTATCAAAGTGAACAGAGTTGTAAATTACTTACGGTAATTTTTCTATCCATTCTAAATCTGTAATTTTTGTATCCGAAATATCCAAGCATGTTAAAGTGGCAGGCAGGAAGTTCACTGTATAATGTATCAATTTTGAATCTATAGGTCTTCTTGCTAGGCAGAGACTTTCCAAAAATTTTAACTTCTCAAACTAAATGAAATCATTAGGAGAACAAAATATTAACTATACCCCGTCCGTCCTAAAAATTCTGCTTGGTCCAGCGACATTAAGATGTCGAAGTGATACATGGGATTCTTCACTGAGACATAATGTGACAAATTGGTCAAAATTTAATGATTTGAAGGGCGTTGCGTCTGAAACAGATATAATCGACTGTATCATGTAGAATCAACCTTTTCTATCGTAGGCTGTAATGTTCACAGATACAAGCCCTTTATACTTTTGCAAAGCTGTCAATGAAGCGATAGTGAACACATCTGTACCGGATGAATCAAGCTGAATAAGGTTTTGAAATAAACAAAGCTTGCACTTACTTTGGTAATTCCTAGCGGAGTTTTTGTAAACGTATCAAAACTTTTCTCGTTAAGTAGTGAATGCTGATGCATTGCTTTCAGGATATCATTTCCAACATGTGATGGTAACGGTATGTCAATTGGTGGTACGCGACCTAAAACATTTTAAACAAATAAATAAATAAAGCTGCTTACCATTTCCAATTATGGAGGCAAAATGTAGCGCACATAGTTTAGACAGCGAAGGAGTGTCGCCGTTTGCCATACGATCTCAGAGTCAATGAATTTCTGAAAATATGCTGTACAGTAAGACTTTTCGTAAGATTTGAAACTGAGATCACTAATAAAAGCACAAGAGAACACATTTCAACATAGAAACAATGAATGTTAATATTTTTTCTGCCTGCGTTATCAGCACGCAAAGTTTTTCGGCGGCGTGGTGGCGAAGTTTAATGAATCACAAAGGCTTCCTTTATAGAATACAAATTTTAGACTAGCCATCTTTACTCTAAAAGTAGAAGCTTAACGCTGCGAAACTCCTAGGTAAATAACACGTGCACTGATGAAGGTGAACTGCCAACTGCTGCGACAGAAACCTCGTGACAAACAAGTCGATGATACAAGACAGCATCGAAAGGTCTCAGGTACTTCTAATGACGAAAGATGACGGGATGGTCACAACGTCCTGACAATCAATTAGGGGATTCCCCGAACTGCTTGGCGACGTTGAAAAGCTTTCTTATCTTACAGGCATAAGATAATTTGAAGAACAGTTTAGTAGAACAATTAGAGCTAGGGAGAAAGAGCATTACGAACAGCTGCTATAAACGGAAACAAATGAATCCTGCCGATTTCGTAAAAAAGCCAAGGTTGGAATAATCAGATACGCGGAACCAAACAAGATGAACGTGAAAAGGAATAAATATGTTTTCATTACATTCGTAAACTAGACCAACATTGACGTTGGCTGAAGATTTTGCTAAAGTTCAAAGATAGAAAAATTAAAAATCACTATTACACAAGGCATGCTAAACTTTTCTCCATGAATAAAGTTTGCATAAAGTAAAGTATAGTCTGTCAAGAAAAAAGACGACAAATAAAGGTCTCATATTTTTTGCAATGGGGCAGATAAACCGGCCATTTTTTCCAAATTTTCAATTACAAATGCGCCGTATTCTTGCCCCATTGCAACAAAAAGAGACCTTTATTTGTCGTCTTTTTTCTTGACAGACTATAATGACTTGTTTTACGCTTTGCAAACTTGATACCGCATTGAAAAACGCAAAGATCATGAAAAAATGACTCGTGAGTGCTAGTCGGCCACGTTTCGACCTCAAACAGCTGTTTACTTGGCCAGCAATCGTTTCCATGGAAAATAGAAGCTAATTCCAATTGTCAGTAAGCGAGCAAACTATTAGAAAAATATGCACAAAGGGGAAAACAACACAGATATATGAGAGAGTTGTTTCATAATAAATGGGAAATTTGTTGATTTTAGCCTAAAAAATTACTTTGAAATTGGAGAACAGGGAATAGCGGGAGAGTTTTTTGAACAATTCAAAGTTTTTAATTTTTTCATTGAAAATTTGTAAAAAAAAAGGATTCATATTATTCCAATTGAAGGTAAAAAGTAGCAGCCGTATCACAAATTGCAGTTATGATGCAAATATATGCGAGGCTGCTGTTGTTATGCGACTAGCTGAAAGAGACGCTGAACAACAAGCATCATGAGTTTGGCGTTTGATGGGGTCGATCAAATTGCATTTGATAAAAGGTAAAAAAGATGGGTGCTACTCTGCGCGTGATAGTCACACGTGCCAAAGGGATTCCCCGCCCGCTATGATCAATAGATAACTGGCACCGTCTCGCTCTCTCTCCAAACATACAGGTTACTTTGACTTGTGGGAGAAAAAACCTGTAAATGAGAAGAAAGAAATTGTGAATGTACGGCTGACAACAAGACAAAGACGTTACATAAAAGAACAATTACATTGGAGGAACATTCAACGGCATTTTATGATTACTTCCAGTAGAAAAGAAAACCAGAACAAAAATCTCATATTTATTTTGTATTTTTTTGCCCAAACAAAAGAAAAATACAAAGGTTGCTGGCTGGAGATGTGTCTATTGCTTCTTGGCAACGTAATCCTTCAATTTGCCACGAGTCCATTTATGGCTAAATGTCTTCGGAATACCGCCCAGATATTTCTCATTTGTCTTTTCTGGCGATGCTGAGGCGTCGAACAGCAACTGTCGCAGATAATTGTAGAGATAGTCAAATGTCGGCCGCTCCGCTGCCTCATATCTCATACAGGCTCCAATTAAATCGCCCCAATATGAATCCACTTGATTGTGTTCACCAACGGTCATTTTCTGTCCCTGCATGAACATTTTGAACAGATCTTGAGCATTAGCTGGCTTATCATCTTCCAGCGAATATGGGGTCAAACCGTCGTGCAGTACCTAAATGTTAAATAATTATAGAAACCTTCAATTTCTAGGCTTATTTTAGGCATTTTTTATATCAAAATGTAGCTCGTGATCTGCTCTACAAATTGATATGATTGCCAGAATTTATAACATTAAATTTATAAAAAAAAAGGGTCAAAAATACCACTGACCTCAAACAAGAAGCACCCATAGGACCAGACATCACTGATGATATCAAATGCCCGACTACGGAAACAATCCGGAGCCATCCACGGCCATTCCAACTCGGTCAGATCAACTTCTTCGACAAATTCCGGATCCAATCTGGCATACGGTACCATATAATCCGTGATCTTGACCACGAGCGCATTCAAATGTTCCTGATAGACGCAGACATTTGCGGCGCGCAGATGACGATGACAGAGCAAATTCTGCTCGAGGAAACGCATACCGGCAGCTACCTGAAAATGTAAGATTGTCCAGGAAACGGTGATAGTCGCCGGTACGAATCCTCTTGCACGCAAAAGTCTTTTTCTTATTGAAAGCGGGTCAAAAATTAAATTTTTCGACTATTTTCCCAAAAATTTGTACGGTACCTGGTAGGCAATTTCCAATTTGGTACGCGGTGACATCCACCAATCATCGTAGCGTCGAATGGTCAATAGGCGATCCAATCCTACGCCAGCCAAGCCCTCATATGCCATCCAGTTATCCTTCTGGAAAGGGGAAAATTATGGAAGATATACGGGCGTCGTGGTGTGCGGAAGGGATGTGCGGCCCGGATCCGACCCGAAAAACGACCATTTCGGATCTTTCAATCTTAATGACCCGAAAAAATTTCGAGAGGAGCCGACATCGACTTATTTCCGTTTTCAGGCGAGTCCCGTGGTACACAAATTTAATTATAAAAAGGCGACTTACCTCCGTGCCATCCCCATAACAGACAATATGCGAGATAAAATTCGAACCCGATCGGAAATAGGTGGGCTTTAATTTCTCAGCATTTTTAAAAATTTCCGTATGTGCTTTGGGATAGACAGAATTGTCTGCGTGATGAATTCGCCTGTAATTATACTCTACTCCCATTTACAATGGAACTTACGTCATGTCCTTTTCAAAAGCTTGAAGATTAAAATTACGCTGTAAACTTCTCAACACGACAGGATGATATGTGCCATTGATGTGCATATAACCACGACGGGAAATGTCAAAAGTCGGCTTGGGACCAGTCTCTTTGCCACTTTTTGTCTCCTCAAATGCCACTTTCTTCTCCAACTTGTCTTTCCACAGCCTTTAAAAATATTACTTGGCTTACTGTAACTTTACCACATGGGAAAAGATGACAATGCCTGTCCAGGCTTCTGGGCTTTGACCAATTTAAACGGTTCCCTTCTATATTCTTTAAATGGCATGGGGTACAACAACGGACGAGGACTACTAAACGGAGTCAAATTGACATCAGCCGGCATACGAAGAGAGACATTTTTGAACGATACACCAAATGTCGGCAGGGGATTTTGATAATAATAATTGAGCAGCTCCTCCAGAGAATAACACTTCTTGCCAGATTTTTCAATATAAAACAGTCCGTCGTCGGTGCGTAGAATGACAAAATAGAGCAGACCAGCAGGCGGAGTAGGCGGCGGTGATGGCATAATATCATACATCTGGGGACGAGGATGTTCCAGAGGACCGGCAAAACGAAGATTATAATATTCAGTCTCGCGCCATTCGTGCCAAATTTGATCGACATCACCGGTATGGGTACGGACCAAGAGGCAGAAAGGAGCCCAGGCAGCCGGCTGGGGCTCCCATTCAGGTGGCTGACAGACGGCAAAGGAACCCTGTGACCAGGATTGACTCATCAGGCGACCAGCAGCGTCGGGGGGAGTCACACGACCGGCCCACCATCTAAAATATGAAATTATAAAAATATTTTAATTTCTCACCTGCCAGTACCGATGCGCCAATCATCATAGCCAAATTTCTGTGAGACGTCCTTCTCCAATTTGGATAGACACTCATAATCGGGTCGACGTTCCAAATAGCTGAGGGGAATGAATCCACCACGGCTGGTCTTGACCACTGGACCGACTTCTATTTTACCAGCTGGAGTCTGTACCGACACTGCCAACATCAACTCCTTGACTTCGATTTGTACTCCCGGCTGATCGATCTTCTCCAATTCGGGAACTTTCAAAGGCCAGCGAACAGTGAACACACCTTGACCCAGGCAGAGCTTCCTCTCCGTTAGATTCTTGTATTCCGCGTCCATTTTTGGGGAGCCAGCTGCTCGAGGCCACGGACAGTTGAAGGAATGAGGTGGGAAGCTGGGGATCAAGCCATGACAACTTTTAGACATGTAAAATCTCTTTAAAATTGCGGAAATTGTCTTGTTCCTTACTTGACATGTCAGGAAAGGGCGTAAACTGTGGGCGATGTGTTTGTCAAAATGTTTTTCTCGAAAAAAGTCAAAGGTGGCGAGCCAGCTCATTCGCTATTTTTAGACCCGTAAAAAATGTACACATAATATTGTCATATAGAATTTATTGGAGACCAACTATGGTACAAATAATGAGAATAATGGGAGGTAAAAGGGTTACGGTAGCCGAAGAGGAGAGAATTTCCTCGCCGGTGAAGAAATCTCGTCCCATTTCTTTGGATAAACTCTTCCAGAAATCTATTTCTTCTGACAGAAGCCCTAGAGTTTTTCCTTGTACAAAAATAAATACCGCACTCCTTACCTTGTTCAATAGATTTTTCATTTCCAAAATGTAGATATTCACGTTGATTTCCGTAAATTGGCCACGAAGCGGCAGCAGTCGACGGACTTCTAAACCAAGTTCTTGTCTGAAAAAGGAAATTACCCAGTTTTAGTGAATTCGGCAATGGAATCTAGAAGGAATCTTTTATGGACATTGTCACCAGTTTCTAACATCAACATCAATTCATTGTAATCATCCATTTTGGACAGGAAGACATTGCCATAAAGGGAACGGGCTGCGGCTTCGAGCACCGCAGGTACACGATATGTTACGTCCGATTTTAACTGAAAAATATAAGATAACTAGGCATGTCTAATAAAAAAATTCAGCGCAGAAATTCCTCTACAAAATGATGTATAATTCATATTTTTTCATCTCAGTTTAGGGAAACAGTAGATTTTTTAAAGAACTCACATCAGCAAATTGCTCTTCTATGAGTTCTTCCTCCGCTGGATAATAAAATAGTCGAATCTTCTCTTCAGCTTTTTGACTATTAGGAAATCTCTTTGATAATTTATGAATATAGTCATTGAATTGTCCCGGAGTCACGTTGAGATCCGGATAATCGGAGATTGTCATCATCGTTGGGAATTTGTGTTGACTACCAAGAAGGGCTGATGGCTCCGAGGGAACCAACATCTCGCCAATTGTTGGGTGGAATTTTAACCCGTCCTTTAAAAAATACAATAGTTTAAAAAAGATGAGGCATACCGCTGCTTCTTCGACAGATTCCAATGTAAGTCGACGGAAACAAGCGGAATCCGTCAGATTGCCGCAATCGATTCGGGAGAAGAATTCATCAGACGGATCATATTGACCTCCCAGATTCCAAGATGACCCACTAAGAAGGATCAATCCGTTTAATTGACCTAGAATCTCATTTAAATCCAATAATTAACAAACCTTTCGTTGCAGGAGACAAGGACAAGACACTGGCCACCTGGGCGCCATCGCCGACTCCAGCTAGGGTAAATTTCGTCGAATCGAGTCCAAAAGTCAGAGAATTTTCTCGAAGAAAACGGAGACCATTTAAAATGTCGAAGAGCCCAGTATTCGGCGATTCGGAATTAAGAAAACCGAATACCCCGGTGCGATATTGGACAGTAGCCAAGGCGATGCCTTTCGGTACGAGACCACTTGCCAAGTAGGCGGATGGCGAGGGAGACGACGGCGACGAGGGAACAAGCTCATCACTCAGAAGGACGATCAATGTGGGCAATAATTGGGAATTCTACAGAATTTTAGAATTAAATAAAAAGAACTTACATTGCTTCGACCAGCTGGTAGATAAACATTTACCACGAGACAATCCTCCCTCCTCGCGGTATTCGCCCCAGCAGGACAAGGAGCCGCTGGCCGAACAGCATTTCGAGTAGCGGACCATGGTGGAATAGGAACAGATGGCTGCCCCCTAGCTTCTACTCGACCATAAGGAATACCACGAAAAGCCCTAACGGGACTGCCATTCACACCAGGGAAGGCTGTACCCTCAATTGGGCCAAGAGACGTTAAAATTTGGGGCCCAGCCTGAGGAACCTGACATTGTGGCAGCTGCAAAAGGCCGCCGAGAAGGAGACAGATTGGATTCATAACAGAATGACGACTGGGAACGGTACTCACCTGTTGACTGGGAGGAAATAATCCTACTGATTTGCATCTCATTTACCCACGGTTGAATCATAGGACAAAGTGTTGTCATCAGGCTGGCAAAACATCCTTGTTAACCTCAAATTTTGACCAAAATTCCGTTCCAATTGACAGGAATTGGACGAGTCAACTTGTCAACTTCTGGTCAAGTCGACTTCGCTTCCGCCGTCAGTCAGTCTTCTCTCGTCTTTGGCAGCCGGCGGTCGTCTTTTCTATCAGGTCATGCTATTTTTATTTTTACCAAAAATTCTATTTTTACCCATCTGGCGGGTAATTCTTTTGAATCTAAAATAATCCCACTAGGGAAAAGTAAGACGGCCAATGGGATTCACCGAGCGGCAGGCTCGCGCTTCTCGGTGGCCCTCGTTTCCGAGGTGTCCTGGCCCGGTTCTCCGGCTGTCGGCTGGTATCCTCTGTGTCCCAGTCTCACGTGCATTTTCATGTACAGTGTGTACGCAGCGGCCTTTTGAATAGCACAGATGGACCCCGATGCCAAAAAGGAGAACTGGAAGCTCTGCTTTCCTTGTTGGATAAAAAATTCGACATCTAGTCGACTTTTTTGACTCATTTTTGGTCTAAAACATGAGAAATTACCAGATTTTTTGTATTTTCTTGTAAATCTTTTGCTCTTCGATTTATTTTCAGGATGCTTGGATCAGGAAGACGACTGGAAGTAGTTGAATTGGACTGCAAGATGGAAAGACGACGCGCCACAGAAAATACTCGAATAGTCAGCCATTTTTAGACCACTCTAATCCTTTTCATTTTTCAGAAATAATTGCCGATATGAGAACATGAATTGACAATTCCAAGACTTGAATTTACTGAACCTAAAAGCTAATGGAAATGGGAATATTTTTACTGGAAATTGTGAGGAATTGAAGCGATAGGGAGACATGACCAAGGCTGTCAGTTATTTTCTTTTTGTTGTCATGTGATCCTTGGTTTCAGTGACAATTTTACATGGCTAAAAAAGATGAATTCGTATTGAACTAGCCACTTTCTAATTGACGAATTGAATGAGCCACAAATTACTGGAAATTATTTGAAAGGAACCCGTCCCGGACACATATTTCCAAGGTTTGTTATCATTTTCTCTACCAAAGTTTTGTGCATGTTCGAAAGTTGAAAAGCCAAAGAGAGCCATAAGTTGGCACCCGAGTCACGGCTGTGACAGTTTAAATTTTGACTACGAAATCACAGTTAGACAGCTAAAGAGCCCCAATTAGACAGCTGTGCCAGTTATTTTCGATGAAGCGCCACAGTTAGACAGCCAGCCTTCGACTTCATTTCCAGGCTAGTTTTTGTCTGAGAATGTAAAAAAATTGAAGTAAAATTATATGTGCCATCGCGCTCAAAAACTTCCAAAAAACAAAAACTTCCGCCCACTCGAATTAATGTTTTGTTCAGGTTTGGTCGTCATCTTGTTGGAGCTCTTTTTTGCTGCCCTCTACCGAGGCACATGGATTATTCGAGCTGGAAAACGAATTTTCTATACCGGGAAATGGAATTATTTGAATTCGAAATGGAGGTTTGTTGCTATTTTTTAAAGTCGTAAGAAATCAACTTTTCGCCGCTCTGACGGTGGTTCGTTGATTTCTTACGGCTACGGCGAGCCGTCTACGCGGAAATGTCGCTGGTCTGTTTTATCTGCTCTGGGAGGACTTTTTATTGGGGGAGATGAAACAGATCAGCGGTAGTTCCGCGTAATACACGCGGTCCCGCAGAATTTCTTTCGAAGAATTTTACTAATTTTCAGGCCGGTCGCCAGCACAACGATAAAATGAACACAGATGCACCGTCAGGGCTTTTACGCCTGTGGTGCTGAAGGAAAAAACGAGACGATAGAGCAACGAGGCGACGGACAACAGCGGAGGGTCAAACGGCTAGCAGCTGCCAGATTCCTGAAAAAATTGAAAAAGAAATACGCAGGACCGTGTGTACTACGCGGAATTGCCGCTGAACCGTTTTATCTCCCCCAGAAAGAGCAGATGAAACGGGCCAGCGGCATTTTTGCGCAGATGGCCCGCCGTAGCCGTAAGAAATGAACAGCCCACTGTCAAGGCGGCGAGAGGTTCACTTCTTGCGATTACGGAATGAAAATGAGAACAAACCTCTATTTCAATTCAAATAATTGCCTTTCCTGGAAAAATATTTCTTTTTCAGCTCAAATCGAATCCAGGTGCCTCGGTAGGGAACGGCAAAAAGAGGATCCAATAAGACGACGACGATTAGGCCTGAAAAAAAGAATTAATTCAAGTAAACGGAACTTTTTGAAGGCGATACAATTTTGCCGCAATTTTCAGACAAAAAGGAAAAAAAGAAGCCGCAAAAAGTGACTTTCTAAGCTCGTCTCGGTCTCGTCTCGGTGTCAAATTGGCCGTCTCGAACTCGTCTCGATTTTCGAGACGACCCCTTCGCCTCATCTCGGACTCGTCTCGCCTCAAAAAAGGCCATCTCGTCCAACCCTGCTGTAGCTATTGCAAAAAATTTCAATACAGCACAGCTGTATAACTGTGGCTTCAAAAAATTTACACTGCGAATTCGCTGTCTAACTGTGGCGGATAATAATCGCTGGAAAAATGATAACAAACCTTGGAAATATGTGTCCGGGACGGGTTCCTTTCAAATAATTTCCAGTAATTTGTGGCTCATTCAATTCGTCAATTAGAAAGTGGCTAGTTCAATACGAATTCATCTTTTTTAGCCATGTAAAATTGTCACTGAAACCAAGGATCACATGACAACAAAAAGAAAATAACTGACAGCCTTGGTCATGTCTCCCTATCGCTTCAATTCCTCACAATTTCCAGTAAAAATATTCCCATTTCCATTAGCTTTTAGGTTCAGTAAATTCAAGTCTTGGAATTGTCAATTCATGTTCTCATATCGGCAATTATTTCTGAAAAATGAAAAGGATTAGAGTGGTCTAAAAATGGCTGACTATTCGAGTATTTTCTGTGGCGCGTCGTCTTTCCATCTTGCAGTCCAATTCAACTACTTCCAGTCGTCTTCCTGATCCAAGCATCCTGAAAATAAATCGAAGAGCAAAAGATTTACAAGAAAATACAAAAAATCTGGTAATTTCTCATGTTTTAGACCAAAAATGAGTCAAAAAAGTCGACTAGATGTCGAATTTTTTATCCAACAAGGAAAGCAGAGCTTCCAGTTCTCCTTTTTGGCATCGGGGTCCATCTGTGCTATTCAAAAGGCCGCTGCGTACACACTGTACATGAAAATGCACGTGAGACTGGGACACAGAGGATACCAGCCGACAGCCGGAGAACCGGGCCAGGACACCTCGGAAACGAGGGCCACCGAGAAGCGCGAGCCTGCCGCTCGGTGAATCCCATTGGCCGTCTTACTTTTCCCTAGTGGGATTATTTTAGATTCAAAAGAATTACCCGCCAGATGGGTAAAAATAGAATTTTTGGTAAAAATAAAAATAGCATGACCTGATAGAAAAGACGACCGCCGGCTGCCAAAGACGAGAGAAGACTGACTGACGGCGGAAGCGAAGTCGACTTGACCAGAAGTTGACAAGTTGACTCGTCCAATTCCTGTCAATTGGAACGGAATTTTGGTCAAAATTACCACGACATCGCTTTTCTTCCGGAAATTTGGGTAAAGCAAAATAATTTTCTGACGGAGAGTAAGCAACTGTTTTTTTTTCTGGGTTTTATCTTTCACCTGGAACATGAATAGTTTCGGAAATTTGGGAAAGCAATATGTCTGGCCCCAACTTGTACAAAAATTACAAAAAATAGTTGCGGTGTTATTTTTGTCGGGTTTATATAAAAATTACATACGCTTCGAGGAAGAAAGAGAAATTGCACTGGTAATCGGTCTCCCTCCTCAATACTTGTCTTGCATATAAAAGTTCATTTGACAGAGGGATATTTGGCCCTGCAACTTTTAAATTCTTTGATTTTCGCGTCTTCTCCATTACCAGCAGATCGCCAGGTTTTCTGTAATCTGATTCTCTCCCTTCCCATTGAATTAAATAAAAGAAATGAAAGCTGATTGAAAGCTGTCGCCCGGCCCGGGAGAAGGCGAGTTTTTGTGAACTCGCCATTTTTGAACAGGTAGAGAGCGACAGGAAACGAAGGCCAATTCCGCAATCGCAATTCGATTGAGCGGGAGAGGAGATGATGCAAAATTTCGGTAGAAGATGAACGAACCGGGGAACATAAAAGTAATTCTGGAAACCTTTTCCGTCTTGTTTGTGTCCAAAAATTCAGGCTAAAATATCCTAACGCTGACCTTGTGGTGGCTTCTTTTCCATTCTCGAAGAAACTGGACCGTATTGCGGGTTCAACCGATGGTTTCAAAAACGACCGGCTGCTTACATAAAAACAAGTCGGGTGGTGGCCAGCGGAGAAAAGATTTCAATCGGCAAGAGGACTTATATCCCCCTTTTGGTCAATCTGATATGGAAATTGCTGGGCAGCGACGGTCGATCTCCTCGGGAACATTGTATACTGGGCCTTTTATGGTAGAAATACTAACAAAAGTCCGTTGGACATGTCCATGGGAATCGAACCAGCAACCTTTAGATTGGCGTGGTATTTACTTGGCCATCTCAAATCGCACCATTTGGCTGTTACAAGGCGCCCTTGCTTGTTCCGTAATCGGCTAGATGGGCGTATATCATCCGCTGCTGAAAGGCAAACTTGAACCTATGGTATCGGTCGCTCTCGGCACAAAAACTGGCTACGAGAGTGGCCACTTGCCGTGGCTGGATGAAAATAGATAAAAAGTCGGGAATGTGGTTGACTTTTTTCTGGGAAGACTATAAGGAACAGCCGATTTCTATTCCTTTCTCCCCATTGGGATGCTGCTTGAAACTTGAATGAGAGCTCCCGTAGGTCCTTCTCTTTTCAGCTTGTAAGCTTTGAGGACTTGCGGATACCATTGTAAGTGGGCTACGGTTTCTATGAAGTTTCTTGCGGGTTCTAGAGGCTCCCGGGACTGACTGTATAACGAGCAAAAAGACGATAAGCACGGTAGCCGAATGCACACATATAAACCAAAGGCAGTGGGTTCGGAAGGATTTTGCGCTTTCACCTTCACCTTTTCTTTAGTCATTTCTCATCTGTCCCCGGTATTCCAGGCTCAGTAATTGCCTGATAATGGTTCAATCTCATTCGTGCCTTCTCGCCCCGTACGCCTATCGGCAGTACGACGAAACCCGTCCGCCAGCGGGGGCAAGCAAGCTAGCTATCCGCCCGCGGCATAGAGAGGAGGGCCCCTCCCGATCATTCCGATTTTTTCTCTCTTTCCCTGCTGCATTCGCATCTCCTGCAGGTCATGTGGCTATTGTTGCTAATTTTCTGTCCACTTTTTGTCTACAGTCAACCACAACAAGTCCAGCCACAGTTGGTTCAACCGCAGACATTCGGGTAGACCCTTTTCCCCTTCTAAATTCTTTTGGTTTCAGATTAAATGGCGGATTTCCTGGCTTCCCTGGTGTTCCCCAAATGCCATTGGCAGTCCAGCCTCTACAGCCATTCGGTCTTCAGCCATTCCAACCTCAGCCTGTGCCAGTGTTGCCCCAGCCGGCTACTGTTCCTGGACTTGGCCAGGGATTTCCCCAAGTGCCCCAAGGCGGTTTTCCTGGAGCTTTGCCAGGTTTTGGAGTTCAGCCAAGTCCTCTTTATCCTTTCGCCCTGCCTGGATTCGGTCTTCCTCCTCAGCAATTTGCTCCTTTCCCGGGAATGATCAATGTCTCTCCCCTCTACTCGACTAATCAAGCTCCTGCCGCTCCTCAACAACCTGCGCCCGCTGCTCCTAACCCACAGCCAGCTCCAGTCGCTTCTGCAAGGGCAGAACCAAGACCACAATTTGAAGTTCCACAAGGAGTTGAACTTCAACAAGGAGCGGAAAGTGTCCGAATTGAGCCAGTCGTTCGTCCAAGGACTACTCCTCCACCGCCACCTCCCACAACTGCTCGTCCAACGACAGTTACAACTCCAGCGCCGACGACCGTTAAAACAACATCCGCCACAACTCCTTTAGCTGTTGTCGATGCTAAAAGTGACCGGAAACCAGAGAAAAAAGCCACGACATCTTCTCCCATTGAAGAATCGAGTGAAGAAGAAGAGATCGATGACAATATTCCCCCCGAGATACCAGCAGAATTAACTGAAATGAGAAGACGACTGGCGGAAAGAATAGCCGAAGAAGAGAGAAGAGAATTGGAAGAAGTCGAAGAGACGGCAAGTGTTGCTCCTACACGGAAACGAGATCATTTGGCAAGTATCAGGGTAAGTTCAAAATCTAAAATGACCATCCGGTTTTAGACAGGATCAGCCACACCAAAAGTCATCGATTTCCGAGCCATTAGCCAGCCGAAAGTGACGACACCGGGCCCGCTAGGTCGGTAACCGGAAATATTTTAAAGATTTTATATTTTCAGACGAAGAAGAAGAATTGACAAATCAGAAAGAAATTGATGATATTCTGAATAAAGTGCTGGATGCCGTCGCCCCAATGCATAAAGTCGTTGCAACCAGCACAGAAACTGAATTCAAATCATGACGTGCCCGTTAATAATTTCCCCCAATATTTATTTGTATATTTATTGTTGTTAATATATAGAAAAAAAAGAGAGAGAATGAATAGTTACGGATGTTAGAAAAACTCCGACCAATTCACATTAGGGGGATCGTCAGCCTCATTTGACCCTTTCGCTGATTAGAATTCGCCCATGATGATCGGCAAAGCTGGTTAGAAATTGCCAATTAAGTTTTTCTTTGTGTTAATGGGAAGTTTCTCGAGGAATGACACAAATTTTGGGAGGATGGTCATGGAGGGATCTGCTTATGAAAAAACCAGACGAATCGTGGTGAAGAAATGTCAGCCGACGATTTTTTCGCTACTTTTCACGGGATTTGAACCAGCGGCCATTGGTTTATTCATCTGACAGGCTAGCCGTAGGATATTTCTCTGCTCGTCTCGATTATGAGTTAGTTCAGAATAGTTTCTATCCTTATTTTTATAGTTTCTTTTGCCATAGCAAGCACACGTCTTTCCTTTAAAAAGCCGTTCATTTTCAGATCACAGGCAACAAGGCACACAGACAAATTTTAGCATATACACAGAAAACAGGAATAAATAGAGTAGAAATTTGTAGAGTAACTTTTTTGTTGAAAGAGTGCCGTTCGGCCAAATTGGGACCCGTCTCGACATAATTCGGTCGGGAATGGCAAGAAACCGGGGTTATTTACACAATTTTTGAGGAAAAGGAAGCCGACAACTATTCTGATTGTTTAGGTGATTCGGCCATCTCGACTTCGACAGCTTTTCGATGTCGAACACCTTCGCCACTTTCCAGACTGCCTGACTTTTTTTGTTCGGCGAGTGGTGGTGGAGCTGGAAGACGATTTGAACCATCAGCAGGTTGAAGCTAAATTAAATTTATAAAAGGAAAGAGAAATCAGGGATACCTCGCATTGGGGACCGCACATAATTAACATAACTGGAAGGAGACAAAGACCGTTGAAAATACCCAACATTACAAGAACTGACATGACCACGAAGAAATATTTGATGACAAAATCGAACTCGGAAAATACCAGCATCACAATACCTGAAATGGGTATGTTGGCAAAAATCTTCTGGAAATAGACGAAATTCGAAGCCATAGATATGCGCATTACGCGTCAACTCACCCAAAAATGTGGAAACAGCACCATGAAATACGGGCACAAACATGTGTTGCAAGCAGGAGTCCAATCTCTCGTGTACTGTGCCCAGTGTTGTCATAAAATTGAGCACAACATGGGCAGTGAACTCGACTCCTAAAATCAAAAAACTTCTTAGATTATGCGATGGCGTACCAATTCCAACAGCACAGATGAGAGTAACAGCGGAAATGGGATTCATTTTCACCGCCAATAATCCCATAAATCCTCCAAGTTCAATGGTAATTATGACGACAATAACCATAACCATTGCAGCTGCCCATGGATTGAACATCAAAATTGAAATGACAGCAAAAACGGAGATGGCTATAATGCAAATGGCACAGAAGAGATTCCATCGCAATGTCAGATATTGTTCCCAGAAGGTGAACGCCAATCCAGATGGGAAATTGGGTAATCCTTTGGCTGTGTATTCATCACAAATTCCGCGGATTTCTTCAATCATCCGGACGATGGGAGGTGTGTCAATGAGATCTGTCTGATAGAAGGGGATTTGACTGTAGAGGAGTGGGCGAGCAGGTGGGACGAGCTTTTCTTCAGCGGTTTGAGCCCAGCCTGGCGGCACTGGGTAGAAACTGGCTTGTGAGACGTAGTACATCATATTGTCGACATTGTACCAGCCAGTCAAGTAATTGTAGAAACCTTCAGGATTGATTACTTCGTCGTCAGAGACTAGGCGAACTTTTCCGATCTGGAAAATATTCATAGACAGGAAATAATCAGATGTTCGCCGGGGGAATCCGCCACTTTTTGAATTTAGACGGTGACACCGTCAATTTAAAAGAAATGGACATAAAAATCAAAAGTAGCCTTGTTCAGGGTGAGTTCAGTCAGATTTTCGTTGCGAGACCCCACAAAACACCCAGATTTAAATGAAACAGAGCTTCACTCACCCTGCCAGTGCAATTATACACCATTCCATAAGAGCAGACCATTTTCCTAGCAATCAATGATTCCGGCGATGGTTTTTGTTTTCCTTTGACAGGTAGACCCTCCACGGGATCCAGATTTCCGGCCTTTATTTCTTTATCTAACGCGATATCCAGAGATTGTAGCCATGTTCTCAACAGACTCATCCAATATGGTTGTAATTTTCCATTATTTTTAATCATAAAATGGGATTCTCCCAGTCTCTCGCGATATTCTTCGATTAATTTTTGATTATTCGGAATGTCGATGGTCTTTCCACGAAGAACGGCGAACATCGGATAGAAGGAGAAATATTTCTCGCGAGCTCGAAGGAATGCAGCTGGTGGGGTGTGCTCAGGTAAAACGTCAGATAACTCAAGTCCGAGGGTAGAACTGGACAATCCGTAGAGACCAGCAACAACGGAAACTGCTGTGAGAATAAGAATAAACCACTGAAAATGGGAAAATTCTCGGAAACAAAGGAAAAATTTACCCGGAAACCGGCATTCTTTAGGGCTGGAATATAATAAAGGGTAAGAAATCCGCCCACGGTATACCACGGCTGATCACGTTCAAAATCTTGGTCGGTTGAAGTTTTCTTAGTCAGTTGGGCAGTTGAACTGGCCTGAAAATATCCGGATAACTTGAGGAGCTCCAACTAGATATTGTTACACTATTTAAGGGGTCACTTAAACACATTTAATATCAAAATATAGCGCAGAAAATTCTGCACAAGTTGACATGTGACACAAAGAGGGTTAGATTTCCGGGTACTGAATATTTTTTGAATAAATGCCGCTTACCGTACTATCAATTCCTGTCTTTTCGACGGGTTTTGTTCCTTTTGTGCAGAAGGCCAAATCCCTCTTTCCTGCCCTCATTCGTTTTAAATCCAAGGCAATAAATGCTGGGAAAATGAATACAAGAGATGCTAAATTAAAGAAAAGCAGGATGGCTGTCTAAAAACGAGATTACGAGATGGCCTGGGGCAGAATTACCTGTGAACAGAAAGATCTCAAAGCGGGAATGGGCAGCACATATCCAGCACAGAAAGCCAAAATATTATTAGCTGACGTGACCATGACCGAAAGACCCGTTTCCTTGAGCAGAATTCCCATTTCATTCTTTCGGACAATATGACGGATTTCGTCGTAGTTGTGGAGAAGAAGGAACATGTCATCTATGCCCAGTCCCAGGGTAAGGAAGGGGACGATTTGAGTTGTAGCCGCGTTGAAGTTGATCCCGAGCCAAGTGGTCACACCAAGTCCACAGATTGATGAATATGTGACGAGGAAGACGCCGACAAAAGAGAGGAAAACATTCGACTGGACACTGAACCACCATTTTTCCCAACGGGCTTGAGTCCAAGCAGCATAGATTATCTGAAAAAAAGGCAATTTTTGCGGTATAAAAATAAATTAAATATGTACGGGATCCACTTACCATAAGGAAATATCCCATAATAATAATAAAATAATTAAATTGGCTGAATTCTTCTAACATATCAGCAATCGAAGTGGATGCCAACGGATGAAAAACTCGATTATTTTCCATCTATAAAATCCCATAATTTTTCCATTGGAAACTGTAATATTTACCTCGAAATTAGCTTTGTGCTTGTAGAGTTTTTTAGTGAAATTTCTCTGCCAACTGACGAGGATTTCATTAGCATAGCCGGGATTCCAAGTGGCAATGTCCAAATTTGGATGACGCTCGCTTTTTCCGTCCTAAAATTTTGAAATCATGAATAATTTTTAACATGATTATAATCAAAATGGCGAACAATCAAGTTCACCATCACCAAGTTCACCATGGTACTGTAGCGTCTCTGCAACATTATTTTTTCTATTTTTTTTTCTACCGTAGGCAAGCTTAGGCTTAGTAATGCCCATTGCAGTTGTTTAAACCGATTTTCTAAGTTCACCCGGTGAGCTACACGATGGTGAAGTTTGCGCTCATTTGGTGAACTTCCCCACACTTGCTCACCTAAAATCTCTCTAAAAAAATTTTCTCTCATTTTTTTTTCTGTCAAAAAGCTTGTTCAGGCTTAGTAGAGCCTACTTTACTATTTTCGAAAGTTTTACGGCTTGAACCTGGAAAAATCCGCCGCAGAAACCAAAAATAGGATTGGGTGAACTTGATTGTTGGCCATCAAAATGTAGAGTAGAAAATTCTGTACAAAATGATCTATAAATCGTAATTTTCTGTGGTTGTTCAAAGAAACAGCGATTTTTTGGAAATAAAAAGTCAGCGAAATTTGAAATCAAAAATTCTGAAAAATTCCAATGCAAAATGGGACACGTTTGATATCAAATTATGGAGCAGAAATTTCTTTACAAGTCGGGTAATAACAGCCAATTGTTGGGTTTCATTCAAAGATTCTAGCTAACCTTGAACCGAAGGTAGACATCAAAGGCACTGGCCACCAGGAAGACGCTCTGCAACGCCTCGGCTGATTTCAGCTGCTCAGCTTCTCGTTTAATCCCGCCAATTATTAAATCTTCTGGCCATTCCATAATATTTTTTCCGAATCCTTTACATCCGCCCGTCATAATTTTACCATAATCCGGGTCACGGGGCATCTCCTTCTGAGTCAGGAATTCTCCCCATCGATTTGGGTTGGCTTTCATCCATTTCAATAATCCTGGGCCATATTCCATACAGGCGACTATTTTTGGATCTTGAGTAGGTTTTTTCTTGGAGAGGACAGCTAAAATAGGATTACTGTAGGTGCAAACAGCGGGCGTGGGATAAAACTTGAAAATTTTAGACGCGCATTATCTCCAATTTCTTGCATTTTCAGTATTTTTCAACTAAATATTTGTTAGCAGCAGCAGGAAATCTTGCATTTTTTTTGCACGAAATGGTAGATTTGATGGTATTTCTGACTTACAGCTATTGCCGATTCCATCATAATCCGAGTCCTCGTCATAGGCATAATAATCTTCGTCTTTTTTGGTTTCTTTTGTTTCTCTTTTTTTTCGTCCAAAAATATCATTGAGGATTGTCTCGGCCAAGTCGCCTTTTTTCTCTTCTTCAATTGGCATGGCGGTCTTCTCCAGAGTTATTTTATCTTCCCGGGCCATGTTCCACTCATTGAATTTGTCCAGGGCTGTACAACGATCAAAATAATTAGGAGCCGTTTTTGGACATTCGAGATCCAACGGGTCGATGCATGGTCTGTCCAGGTAGGCGGCACCTATTCCAGCCTAAAATTCTTTAATTTTTAAGTGTGAAAAGGCTTTTAGTACGTAATATTCAAAAAGTTCTATAACCTACCCGTTCAAAGAAATTTCCGATAGGACCAAGATCGAATAAATTTCCGACTTCATTCATGACCGCCGATGGGTTAAGATTTTTCCAAGTGACATTTCCCTTAGGCAAAGAGCTGACAAACGCAGCAACTTCATCTCTAAAATTATTAAATGGACCACCCAGTCAGCTACCTACCCCAAGTTTAGAGGTGGATAAGGTCCTAAGGGCTTGGCTCCCTCCCAATAACAATCGATGGGGGTAATCCAAATGCACGGAATAATTTTATCCATCATTGTATTCATAACTTTTGACAGCGGACTGGCAGCAAAACTGGGACCTGGCGGCTTGAAACAAATATCGGCCAGAGTCCATTTTCTGTGATTTTTCGATTTTTGCACACGAAAAGAACATACTCTCCGTAGAGATTGACTTCGTATTTAGAGATTTCTTCCATTAAATCGACGTGTTTTAGGAGGGCTTTTTTACTCAGGACATTTTCTCCGGGATGAGTGGGAGTTTGGATAACTACCTGGAATACGGAAAAGTATAAAAAAGAGGGGCAAAATTACCTGAAATCCGCCTCCAAGACCATTTTCCCGGGGTAATTCTACGACATGAGGTTCTTCCACAGCTTGTCGTTTTATCTGTAATTCGACCATATCCCGTGAATTTTTTGCCAGGAGCACAATGACACAGAAAATAGAAAAAAAGCTCACCCTAGTAGCTTCTGCTTGTACTGTACTCAAAAAATTCAGTTCTTCATTCAATCGCCCATCTTGGGATACCCATAATTTAACAATATCTGTCTCTATGACAACATCTTGTAATCCAAAACAACACGCCGTATACAACGCTAATCTATACAAATATTATATTTTAAAAAAGGTAAACAACTCACGTAATAACAATGGTAGTCCATGCATATTTCTGTATCACACATCCTAATCTAAAAAGCCACAATTGGAAGAAAGCACGAGAATAAAGACCAACGGGATTACCGACAGCAGCACCCTGAAAATTAGTTCTGTATGAGGAAAATTTTCTGGAGGACTGGACCCGTCACTGGATATGTGTTTCTAACCAACGGGAAAGCACTTTCCAAGAGAAAATCACCAGAAATTCGGTGGAAAAGTAAGCGTGACGAATTTATAACTCGGATGTTTGCTTCTCGGCGGACTTCTGTCAATATTTCTGGGTAAAAGACGGTTCCCCATTATTCTGATCCCCAACTGACCAAATTAATCTGCTGCATGGCCATGTCAGCATCACACCAAGTTGGAGCATGTGTAAATTTCCTCTTCCATGGTTCACTAAAATCAGCTGAATCGAAATTTCCTATCAATCGTCGTTCAAAAAACTGAAATATTTTCCCTTTTCATTTAAATAATGATTACAGTACCCGATTTATAGGACCTTTTCTTCTTTTGTCAGGAGCAGCCGAATCGGCCACTCGATTAGTTGAGGAGCCCTTCATGGGAACCTAAAAGTAAAACAAAATTAAGGAAGGGAAGAAGAGAAAGAAAGTGAAAAACAAATGTGTTGAGATGACTATCAGCTTGTGCCAATCGTCGAGATCTCTCTTCCCCATACACAAAATATTCGAGGTCGGCTGCCGGTTTTCTTTCCACCTCGGTCGCCCCCCGAGTGTGCTAGTTTTCTGTCGGGGGCAAAAAGGGCATATGGGGTGAGTGAGTCAAGCTGGTTACAAGCCACTGGGGCGGCAGAGAAGAGGTGCCACAAGTGGTCTCACTCGTTTGTGGCAAGAAAAGAGGAAAAGGAAGAACATGATCCAAAGATCGAAAAGAAGACATCGGAATAATTGACGGGTAAAGCCGGGGATGAACATGCTCCAATAGAAAATTTTTATCAATATTTCTGAATCTATGTCTCTGTATAATTGAATCGTATCCGCTCGCAGTAGTAATTATTAGATTAAAATAAATCCTAGGACAATAGTCAAGTCCGCCGTAAACAAGGCCCGAATGCAAATGAACCTGCGTATAGGGGGAATTTTGTACTATCCCGGTTAAAAATTGTAAAAATTCACTTTTCCTGTCTTTTCCTCGGCTAAAAAAATAGAATAATTGTCTTGAAATGAAGAAAAGGGCCTGAAGTAGAGTGACTTTTGTAAAAAGAGAACAAGTTGTAAAAGTCGAGTGTTGTTTTTCTCCTCTGGTAAAAGATGGAAATCCCTAGAACAAAACATGTGTGTCTGGAACAGGAATTGGAAAAGAGAAGAGAAGAGAAAGATAAGGGGAGACGGTACAATTGCACCCGTAATATCTCGGTAGGCTATTTTACACTTGTTAAATAAGAATATGGCTGATTCACTGGGTCATATAATTTCTGCTTTAAAGAGTGGAAAGGGCAGTAAGCTAAACCAGACTGATGACTAGACCTGGAGAAAAGACGAAAAAAGACTGAAAAAAAGAGAAAAAAAGACATGGGAGACTGTATTTTGGTAAGGAACGATTTGTCGTATCCAGCCATAATTACGGGAGACGCGTACCGGACTCCCCCCGCCGATGATGGCAGTTTCCAGCTTTTCTATCCCCACCACATCCTCGATCATTGAAAGGACAGCTGCGGGAGAAATGTGGGCAAAAGAAAGAATCCAACGGGAACAGTTGAGAGTATCGGTTATGGGTAATTTGACATCGAATGCAGTCAATGGATGCGCCGGCAAGTGGCCGACAATAACCATGTGTCCACAAAATATTGACAAAAATTCTATGCTCGGGAGTCGGACATCGACCGTTGGATAGGAAGTCCGAGCGAGTTCTTGTGGATTGACTGTGGCATACTCCCAAGTTCATTTACTACTTCTAGACGTTCTTTTCGCTAGATCTCCTATAAACTGGTTTGGTTAGACAAATTGTTTGCTTCTAAAGATGTTTCAAACATATATCCAACTATAAACCTCAAAAAAATTTTAGAATTACTGTAAATATGGACAAAAATTGGTTAAAAATGAGTCAAAACCTAAAAATTTAGCAGGAAAAAACGTTGAGAGTGTAAAGCAATTACTGACCAAGGAAGTTTCTAGAATTTTCTAAACCAAAAAACAAAAGAATAGTTTTTAACGGGTTTTCGAGAGAGGAAGAGACGAAACCGCAGAAAAAGAACCGGGTCAATCCGGGTGGAGGCTCCATCGGGCCGCGGGCGGTTGACAAAAGCCAAATTTCTCCCTTGCCATGCGGGATATCGTTACGCTCGGAAAAGGGAACAGTCAAAGGAAAGACGGAGCTGATTGTGGATAAGGGCAACATTTGAGGAAGAAAATTTGGGGAGAATAATCAGCAGCGGCGCCCGGATCCGGTGATCGTATCATCGCCGACTGGATGTGATTCTCTCTGCCATCACGGACTGGAATAAGTTGTTGCAATCGGGCCCGTCGACGAATGACCGCTCAATCGATGTGGATCGCCGATGGCTAAAGGGAAACTGAAGGCAGAATGAGAGGAAAACATTCAGGGAATTGACCGTAATCAGTCCAATTTATTATTTTTAAACTCTTATCAACTATTACGAGCATCGAAAGAAGGAAAAAGAAGATGTTATTACTTTACAGTATCCAAAATTTCAGAGGAAAAGAAAAAAAAGATGTCCGAAAAGAGGACAAGCAAACAAAAGAAATCAGTCCAAATGTTTCTTCTCAGTCTACGAAAATATCACATGGCTGATAAACATCATTTTTATTTTTTTGAGGTTTATAGTAAAACGCTGGAAGAAAATGTCCGCCAAAAGTCCAAGATGTTCTTATCCCGTTTTCGGTATTTTATACATTTTCCATGTTTTTCTAGTCTAAAAAATAGAAAAAAACTAACAACACGGCCATTTTAACGGCCTAAAATTAGTCTAATTTACATAAATGGATAGGTTTCAAGTGTTCAAAACAGTAAATAAGCGGATTACTGTAGACAATTTTTGGGAAAAGGAGTTCGAATGTGAAGAAATTGCCAGTAGATATTCCACTGACATACGGGGAATATTACTGGGCCTTGATAAGAAGTGGAAAAAGCCAGATTTAAAGATAGTGAACAGTTCCAGGGAAAGTGTTTTGAGAAAGGCGCACAGCGGGCGGTCAAACGGGGACAACAGACGCCCATCGTAGACAAACCACTTTCCCCTTTTTTTCTAGGGAATTTCTTTAAAAAGATTGGCCAATTCGATTTCCGACCAAGTCTATTGCAATTTTGTAAGACAAATCGGACTAAAATATTCTTGTAGCCTTTAGATGTCAGGATCTTAAAAAGTTCTGTCCATTCGCCAATTCTACCTCCGACGATGATGACGCCGTCGGTTGTGGTGGCGAATTCGACCTGCACAAAGCACGGAAACTCGTCTTGTTGTCTAATTGTCTGAAAAGAGCGAAAAATGACAAAAGTTCAATAAAATTCGTGTAAAATTTGCTGAACGTGGCGAGAGAAAGAGGCGACAAGAGCCATTTGGTCGAAGGAATTGCGACTTTTGGTCAAAATTATGGGAAAACGGCAAATTCACAAAGTTTTGTGGCCTGGATAATTTGCCCAATTGTTTGGGTTCTGAGAATAATTCGCTAAAAGATCGGAAGAGTCGAATCCCTTTCCCGATTCGGCTGTAGAAAATCCTATTAGTCAAAGGAATCCCGGACTGAAGCTACTTTTTTTAATAAAATGGGTAAAGTAGACCAAGTCACATTGAAATATCGAGGTTTTACACGTGCAGTGGCACTCGAGTACAATGACTACAATAGAGACTCGGACCAGGTCGATCTTTTTACTCTTTAGAAACTCCTTCAAGTTGTAATATGACAGAATGTGGAGCAGAAGGAGATATGAAACCTGTGACTGGCCAGCCCATAATAGTTCTGACACACAGAGAAAACGGCAGCCGTCTTAGAATAGAACCAGATCAAACACGACGATGACAGTTGTAGGAAAAGGAAGGAGGGAGAAAGTCGTCCTCGAGGGCGAGGCTACTCGACCGCGATCAGGTCGATTGACGTTCACCCACCCGGTTCTTCTCTCTTCTAGCCGATATCGATTCGAGTTTATGGGAAGAAAGACGAAAAATGTGGGGAGAGATGAAAAGCTGAGGGACGAGTTTTTTGAAGGAGGAAGAGGAGTGGAGGGGGAGAGCGAACGATCATCAGAGTTTCAATGAACAAAGAAAGGAAAGGTTGCAGTTTCAAAGAAATAATATTGATGCTCCCAAAAGGTTTTTTAAGAATAGTATCAATTTAAATTGAAAGGGACTTTTAAATTCACCACCGAACCAGGTTTTGATGCGAATAATGGCAGAAATTGAAGGAGAATACTCGCCAGATACTCGCGATTTTTAAAATAAAAATGTCCATATTTTATATTAAAATGTAGCTGAGAAAATTCTCTTCAAAAGACTGCATCACACCTAATTTTTTTAATGTCGAAATGCAGCAACTTTTTTTTTTGAAATACTGTCGGTACCCCCAATAGATTCTTTACCATTTTTACTTTTATTCTCGAGATTTTTTAGTTTTTAAATGACTTCTAACAATTTCCCGTTTAAAAATATAAGAAACTGACCCGATTAGGCCTCAAACTCTTCTCTTTATGTTTCCCCCCAGTCAGCTGGCCATCAACGGCTGGTTGGCCTCCTCCGACCTTCTGCTTAGAGACGACAATCGCATTTATCGCATCTCCTGCGGCGATGGTTTCTCTCTGAGAAGGACAGTCATTTCATCTTTGGTATAGAGCGTAGTCAGCCAGGAGGGTACAGGCCGTGTCCTTGGCGTCGCCCCACCGGCCAGTAGACCGTAAAGACCCCCGATCACGTTACTCCTCCTGCCGGACGTCTTTCTCCTCTTTAAACCGATTTATATTTAAATCGGATGATTTGTTAATTAAATGGCTTTTTTTCTGGTTCATTTGGACAGAGTTTCAGAGCAAAGCCTTCAAAGTTTGAAGTGCAAACGGCAATTGTTCAGTTGCTGTCCGTTTCTCATCCCTTCTTGGGTATTTTTTTTGATTTTCTCTTCACTTATACAACTGTTTAAATTATTTAAAAAGTCCTATTCGTTCCTCCAAGAAGAAAAAATTGCCTCTTTTTCCCGAATTGAGAATCCTTTTCCTTGTATCCTCACGTCGATCACATTATCCGCCCAATATTTTTATTTTTTAAGGCAATTTCGCAGCATATTTAGCACCGTTATGTAGCCTAGAAAATTCTGTACAAAATGCTATAAAATTAGTTATTTTTTGCTCTAATTTAAAGGCTTGTTAAATTTTTTTTAAAAATGGAAACCAGTCCACAACTCCCGAAGTTCCTTCTTTCTCATTCTCCGTTTTTACCAAGATTACCATTGGAACTACTTTTCTTAATGAAAATCCATTAATATGAGTAGATAATTAGTATTTTCCCGTGGCAGATTAAAGCCCAGGTGGACGAAGGAGATGGAAACAGCTGGACCATATTGTAGCCTCACGTTGATGGCCTTTCAATCTTTTTTTTGAAAATAGTGCATATTTCTAGAAATTTCGATATTTTTCAATGAAATTAATCCTTGAAAAGGCCTGTTATCCGCATCTCTCCACCATTCTCTACATCCTTTTGGCCTTCTGTCTATAGTGATGCTAATTACCACCCGGGTGACCTCGTATGCCCTCGATAATTACCGATCGATTGATGACCACCACAGCCTCTAAACCATCCATTTTAATTAGTTACACTTCCACCTGTAGACGGGGACAAAAACACTACAAAATTCGAAAAATGGAATCATTGACCCGGGGAGGAATTGTCGATTGTTCGGATTTTATGGTTGCTTACCCGGTTATTCAAGCGGCAAGTGACGGCGTACTACAAAACACTGACTTTCTTGTTCTTTTTTTTCTAACTTTTTGGGCTGTAAATTACGTCCAATTTTTATATGGTCAATGTGTGAAAAAAGGGAAATCCTGCAGAAAATGAGGTTAACGGTTTCCATTTGTCGCCCGTCATCCCGTTTTGCGCCCTCAGTTTTGAGTTCAAAGTTGTGTTTTTCATATTTTATTCTGTTGAAATTTTACGGCTTTTAACCCCATCAACCCCTTCTAAACGTTCTGTTTCCCGCAATAAATTGCTTGCCAAATAATCCTTTTTCTCCTATACTTGTCCTTTATTTTTGTCTTTTTTTCAGCTGTTATTTCCTTTTCTGAATGGACCGTCCACCACCGGCATTACCGCCGCGGACGACGGCCAGTTTGCCATCTCGAGGTGTCACCTTCGAAGGCCCCCGAACATGGCGAGCTTCAATAGCCGCCTTCACAGCCATTTTCCTGGCAATTGCTGTTTTTGTAAGTCTCATTCGAGGGTCATAAACTGCTTCTTAGATTGGGTTAATAATTGTTGGTATTTATGTCTGGAGAGATAAAGCAGCATACGAGGAATTGGTCGATTATATGGATAAGACAATTTCAATCTCAAAAATTAATTATAATCCTGCTTTGGGAGTTTATCAACCAAGTGAAAAGGAACATGAAGCGTTGAGCAATCAGAGAACGGTTAGTTTGGCCTATTTCTATAGAAAAAATCTCCAATTCTCAGTATAAGAATACCTTGTGGTATTTCTTTGCAGCCGAGCTCGGCGTTTATGTCTTCTTATCCGTCGCTCTAATTCTTTATTTTTCTACGGATATCACTTCGAAATTTTTTAAACTTCTTTTCTGGGTGAGTTTCTAGCCTCTCTCCTTTTATTTCCCCAAATTTTCAGGGTTTTTTCCTGGTTGGCTGCCTATATACCATCCTCATTTCTCATGTTTTTGCCTTTACTTTAAATAGTTTTACGGATTTGGGCGAAAAAGTCGAAAAATTACTAAATCATGCTATTCCTCACAATCCTGGAGGACTTCAACAGCTGGAAAATCGACTCGGATGCACATTTGACTATAATTTGTATTCGAACACGAAACGGACCCAAAATCCTAAGGTTAGCTTGTTTTTTTATTTTTCTTCCTGTAATCTACTTCTTTTTGTGGACAATTTTTGTATCAAAACGTAGGCCGGAACATTTCCTAGAAAATGCCGTCTAACCCAAAAATATTCATAAAAGTCTAGCAAAACAGTAAATTTTTTTACTGAATTAATCTGTTCAAATTTTTGTTGTGTTACGACGGTTACCAGTGCTTTTGCAGGCTCTACAGATGATTCCCAGAATATTATTGAATTTAATAAGCATTTTACAGAATACCTGCGACCCTCAAATGCAGCATACCTTCATGCCCGGCTATCTCTTATGGATAATCCTGGCTCTACAGATGATTCCCCTAATTATTGGCGTACTTCTGATGGCCAAAAGGACGCCTGTCAGTGAGGCCACGGCTCAATTGGTCGAAAAATTCAAATCGAATCCACGACAACGTCTGTATAAAAAGAAACCGGGCGCATCGTCAGAGAAGAAAAGTACCACTTTTGGAGTCAGTCAACAGGCGCGTGGTCCCTCCACCCCATTGCCCCCTGTTCCTTCTCCTTCTGTTGATCACAGTGTCAGTTACAATAATGCTGCGTATTTCGCAACAGCTGGAGCAGTTGGCTCGTCGCGAAGCAGTGAGATCTCCAGAATTGATGCCCATGATCTCTTCAGGTAATCTTGGTAATAATTGGAGATAATTTATAATTTTCAGGACAACGCATCTCACCGGTAGTGGAAGTATTCAATCCGAAGTCTAATATTCATGTCTTTCTGCTACATTATATAATAAAGAGTTTTACTTTTGGTCAGATTGTCAACATTCTAGATTTGGAAATGTTGCGGGTTCGAGTTACAGAGTTTTCAAATGGATTTCTGCCGGATAAATTCGGTGTATGTTCACTTGATCTTTTCCCTCTTGGAACAGATGTCCAAGTTCAAGTTTACTCAAGTGACTCTCCCTGTGTACATTTCTCCCCATTGTCGTTGCTTATCTCTCAATTGATTATTTCCTTCCAAAATGGCTCTTTTTGTCTCCCGTTTCGGTCATTTTCCTCATGTTCTCAAGCTCGTCGTCCTTTTTCTCAATATTTGTTTGATTGTCGTCCTCTGCAAATCGCCGACTCTTCCAGCTGGTAATAACTGCTCGCTTTTGGTTTCAATATTTTCCCTTCAGGATCCACAATAGTTTGGATTACTGTCGCATTTTCTCTGGTAATTGATGTCGTGTTTTCTGTGATCATTCTGTTGGAGCTGGAGGAGCGGCTATTTCCCTTCTGGGTGATTACCTACGGGCTTTTGGTAAGCCAATTGCTTACATAATTTGGGCAATTACGATAACAATAGACAATGGGAAAAAAAATTCAAAAAATCTGAATTTTAAGTCAAAAATCCCGTTCAGGAACGATCAATTTCAATTCTCCTTCTCATCGCCTACTTCACGTGTATGTGGCTAATATTCGGGGAATCTAAGCTGGCTAATAAGGGATGGTTTAACACGGCTGCCATGCTATGTCTCGCCCTGGTTGCAACTTATCTCTGCAATTTCACACTATTTTTAAGACAATGGATGAGAGAAGTCCGAGCTGCCCGTGAGTTCTTAGAAAATGGCGCCAAATATTCTAAATTTACAGAAGATGATGTCCGTTTGTTCCACGAGGAGGTCTAAAAATAGAAAAATATAAATATTTATACAATAATTTTTCTGTCTATCAAATTCTTATCAAATTTTTGATCCTTTTTGACCCAGGTGCTCTTATCTATTTCGGGTGTTGCATTGATCGATCATGGCTCTATCCCTTTCTCGTCTTACTCGTCTTCCTCATTCATTTAAAATCGTCACACTTGTCTTAAATTTTCTGTTAATTATCGCTTTGCTGAGATCTCCTAGTCTACCTGCAGGTCAGTCGACGTTTTAGTCGAGCACTACGCATTTTCCTCGTGGATATCTCAGCCGTACAATGTCTAAAAGAATAATTCAAAGAACATCAGAAAGAGAGAATCTGCCCATTTTTATAAACCGAATTTGACCTGAGAAACAAGCGAGAGAAACCGGCAAAATCTCCTCTTTCTGGTTATCTTTGAATTATTTGAAAGAGAAAAATTTTAGTAGAGATATAATCCTCAGGAGTTCACCCAAAAATTGGCAGTGCACCATTTTAGGTGGCTCCCTGGTTTGGTTCACAGTTGCCCTTGCCATTTGTCTCGATCTCATCGCTGTCACTCTTCTCATTTTCGAATTAGAAGTTCAAATCTTCCCAATAAAAATAGTCACCTACAATAGTGCGGTAAGTTTTTGACATCTTCTTCTGAAAAACCGAATCATCTGTTAAAACCTTCATTTACAACATTGCTCGTCTGCTTTTTGGGGAATTTCAGGGCATTTCGGAGTCCGGACTATGATCACGGGTTATCCCAACTTTTTCTGGCCGATTTGGAAAAATACTTCAAATTTTTTAGTATCGACCAGCTAAATCAGCAGAAATGCTAAAAAATATCCAAGGGCCCAATGAATTTTCCAGGAATGTGGTGCCTCTCTGACCCTGTCGATCTTTTATTTTATGTGCATGTGGCTACTAATTGGCGGAGGGGAATTGGCTCTGGGCGGATGGTTCACCACCGCTGCTATCCTTTGTCTCTCCTTGTCCGCTGTTTACACTTGTAATTTTATTTCGTTTTTGCGACAATGGATGGCCGAACAACGACAAGCACGTACGTTTATTTACAGCCAAGAATAATAGGCGCTTTTACAGGGTCACAGGCTAATTTATATGAAGACTTTGGATCATATGGTGCTCCATAGGAGTCGTCCACGGGAAAATATTGGAGAATAAAAATAAATATTCGGCTAGACATGACACTAATTGGGGGAAAATAAATGGGACTAAAGAATTGAAGACCAATCGAACTCGTCTTCTTCCGAGGAGAGAGAACCCTGAAATGAGGAAATTTATAAGTCTTTTTTTTTCAATTTAAACGACATCGAAATAGTTTATGGCTCAGTTTACAGGGCCCATCTGATCCCGAAAATTCAAAGAATTTACCCTTCGATGAATAGAAGCTGAAGAAGGGCAGCTGAAGTCATCAATATCCGACGGAGGAACTGAAAATTCTTGATTTTTTTCAAAGTTTAGAACCATTTCTACTAGAAAACAGGCATGATAGATAGAGCCGTGTATCTAACTAATGGCTAGAAACGAGTGCAACAGAAAATAAGAGGCTTTACCTCGTTGATTCTTTTGTACACGCGGTATTCGCGAGTGTAAAAATTCTGGAAAAATAATTTTATCCAAAAAATAGACCGAGATCGAGGAAACTTACGAGAGAAGCGATCCACTTCCAAATTGTTCAACTCTTCCTCATTACTGTAATCGACGCCAGCAGCTTCCAGTCCAATTTTTAGCCAATCTATTTGAGCATCCTGAAAAGGAAGAATTGTAGATGGGCCTAGAAGTCTAAAATAATTGGAAAGCGTCAAAATAAAAAGAATCCGAGCATCTTGTGGCCTGCAGAATCTGATTTTTGCTCTCTTGCCCCGTTTACTCGGATGTCTACCTCTTCATTCTGTTGATTCGGTGGTTTATGATGAAATACTTGATCGTAGACTTGTTTAAAACTGGCGGATAAATCATGTGAGGCGAATAAGACCAAATCGTTGAGATCCTCGTGACTCGGTGGATCAAGGATTTCTGGCTTCGACTCTTTCGCAACTGGCCGTTGTCTCGCTGCACCCTAAAGATTATGATAATTTCATCTTTTAGGAAATTCTTCTACCGCATCGAAAAGTGAAATTGTTGCTGGATCAACGCTCCTATCATCGTAGATCAACGAACTACGGGCTGTTTCAGCACTGCTGGGCGAAACTCGCTTCTGGAGACGATCTAAAATTTAATTTAACTATTTTTTGAGTGGATGTCCTACTTTTGAGATACATCCTCTCGACCAGCGGGTTTATCCGAGTAGGAGAACCGTCTAATGAACGGCGCTTCTTATCCTCCGGTGAGGCAATTACCCAATAACTGCCCTTTTCACCTTCTCTTTTGTCGAGACGCTTGAATTGCCGGTTTAATGAGAGATTATGACGAATTGAATTCTGAACTTTGTTTTTATTTAAATCTGACTTCTTCCGGAGCATAGATTCCGCGATACGTGGAAAAAATCCTTGCCAGGAATTGTTTTTCAGTTTTTTTTTGTATTCTTGCTGCAGGATCCATGCTAAAAATTCAAGAAAAACTCACCTTCCAACTGAGGCTGTTGTTGTTTCGAAAGAAAGGAAAATTATCTGACACAAATTGATAAATTCCGCTCAGTGTACATCTGGAATTTATTCGAATATTTCAATTTTTAAATAAGATACAGTACCTCTTATCTGGGCGGTTTTCTATGGCCATTCGAATTAGTTGAGCATAAGAATATGGCGGTTTTTCCAGTGGAGATTTCTTGCTGACGACAGTTTTAACAACTTCGACAACTGGAGCAATTTCCGAGGAACTTGGGGTCTCCTCCGTTGTGCCGCCTTTAGCCAAAAGCCAATTTAACCCGCACAGGCTGTTATTTAATTCGGTCATACCCTGAAAAGATTACGGTAATTTGGGAGGAGGGGAATATGGAAGAGATCATGACAAGCAGTCGACTGGAAAGACCTCAATGAGAGTCTAATTTGCCCTGGGGGAGACACCTGGCAATCGATGAGCCAGGTGCGAGAGAGCCGAGGGAGGCGGGAACGGCTTCCTTGGAGATAGACGATGAATCATCAGAAGATCGAAATATGAGGTAGAAGAAAAAAACTGATGCTGAACTAATGGCGAAATATTTGGGAATCTGGCCTGGAAATGAGGAGAAACCATAGAATTCAAAATTAGGAGTACCGTCAGCTACTGGACACCTTTTTAAGACCCTCAAACTTCTTCCATTTCTGGCACAATGCGAAGTTGCCACGAATTTCAACCACATGGTCAAGGCACAATCCCCATTTGAGAATATTTTTGCATTTCTATTTTACAAATTTCTACTCTTTACCCTTCAACTCACCGTATTTTCATTGCAAGACCACTTCTCATAGTCTCCATACAACTGAAATCCCAGCTGATTGAGTATCTTGATTATGTTCCCCTTGATGTCGTGTCCCCTAATTGATGGTGAAGCGGCATGGCTATTTTACTCATTAGAGTACCAGGCGGTGGGACTGCACCTGGCCGGATAATTGTCGGGCTTCCTTCACGCAATGAGGTCAGCTGGCTGATGATGACTGGAGCTCTCTGGAAAAATGGAAATATTGACAAACAATCGATAGAAATCACAAGTTACCACTTCAGCCAGGACTCGGATGGACAGAATACGAATACCCGTTGTACATCCCAGTACAACGCCAGAAGTCAGGAAATATATCAAAAATTCTTTATTTGTCCTCGTTATTCCTCCAAGATGTTCCTTTTCTATGATTCACTTGTATTTTTATGCGGTGCTAAACCTGCTTGCCTACGAGGTCGGCTACAGAACTCGTCGTCGGTAGATCTCCGTGCCCCGATAATGGTAGCCCTAAGGACATTCCGCCGTCGAGGATCCCTTAATGGATCCTTCCTCACTTGCTGCCGTCGAAAGGGTCATTTTGGGATCCGACAGTCGTGATCACCCGTATACTCAACATGTCTTCAATGTGCATCGATGGATTGTCGCCTGGCAAAATGAAACAGATGCCGCTATTGTAAGTATTCTCTTCTATTTTCCTTAGAAGGTAGTCGTTCCAGAATCTCCGGCGTCATTTAAATATTCGAAATATTATGCCAATTCCCCCGAATCAGGACGACGATTCACTGCAGATGGACACATTTGCACCGATCACAATTCTTGGTCAAAATCGTCCAGATGATAATAAAGTTGTTCTTTTTGAACACACAGGAAAAATTGATGTCAATGGGATTGTTGCCAATGTTCGGGTATTTTTTTAAATATATCGTCGTCTATTTTTATGTTAACGCCCAATATTTGTATCGATATTGGGTATTTCACCAGGCATTTGCTGCTTTTTTTTTCAGAAAATGAAAGCAAAATTTATATAAATTAAAATTTTCAGTTGAATCCATTTATGAGAAATAAATTCCGTTTGATGGAAGATCTTCATCAAGAAGTAATAAAACAAGAAATTAAAAGTGGTCGTCAGAGCGGAGGACTTCTAGTCATGGACTTGGATGGAATCTCATTTTCACCCAGTTTACTTTCAGTAATTGCTGGTAATCACATAATAGAATTTAAAAAACGAACATTTCAGGTCCATATCGTGTTATGTGGGGCACCCTCTTCGAACAATATCCTCAATTAATTCAACAAATATTAATTGTAAATGCTCCCACTTTTGTAAATCTTCTGTATCAAACATGCCAACCATTTATTCCCGCCGATTATAAGGTTTTTCTAATTTAGAAATACGATAAATTTGCTAATATTCCAGAAAAAAATTATAATTTCATCTTCTGCTGATATTTTAAAGGAATACATTGATCCATCCTGTTTACCCATCGATTATGGCGGATCTTTAGATAAAATTCCGGTAAAAAAAAGTTTAAAAAATATTTAAGCGAGTTTTAGCATCCTGTAGCTCCAATTCCAGAAGCTGATCCGATTTACTGTACTCTGAATACTCTGTCAATTCCTGCTGGTGATTATAATTGCCATTTAAAGATATAACTATTTTAGGTGGTCATGTTGTGGAGAAATTTTACTGGAAAGCTAATCAACAATTAGAATTTTATATGCAAATTGATGAAAATATTACATATTGGATATTTTTTGCCCTAAATGATACTGTAAGTTAAATTTAAAGAGAAAATACACAGACGCCGGATTTAGAAAGATCAATCAGATTGGAATGAAATTTATCCCGGTTGCGAAAGACCAGCGCTGAAGCAGATTGATCGATGGAATTGGACAGCGCCCAAAGAGGGGTAAAATAATCAAAAGCCAAGGAAAATACCCAAAACATTTACAGCTACTACTATATTCGCTATGGAAATGAAAAAGCTTGGCTATTCTCGACTACAGTACACACGGCGATAGTTGATTCCCAGACGAGGATGCGTCTCTCTCCTTTGGAAACATATAAACTATAGGAATAAATCCTAGTTAGAAATATTCTTGCTAAAAATATTTATATCAATTTATAAAACAAAAAAAACTGTATAAAACATGCATACCGTACACAACCGTTCAAAATTAGATATTCTTCTTGGATTTTATTGATTCTTCTTGGTATCGTTTTCATCTCCGCAACAGGTGGCTTCTTCTAAATTCATTAGATTAGAATCAAACATGGAAAACATTTACCTTCGGTGATATTTTCCGGTTTTCCAGCAGGTGGTGGTGGTTTAGCCGGACAGGTAGGATAGAGAATAGGATCCAAAAAGTGAACCCATTGTTCGGGAAGAATTCTACAATGAAAATCTTTGAGAAAATAGAAATTAAAACAAACCTCAATATAATTGGTTGAATAAATTTTAAATAAATTGCGAGCAGGATAGGAAGAAAGATGCAAGGGACACAAACCATCTGAAAAATATTAAAAACGATAAAAATTAACCAAGATATTAGAGGATATCCACAATAAATCAACATAATTGAAAAAAATAAAACATATTAATATTTATATCACAGGCTGTATAATAATGCACATAAATATTAGTTATTATTATCTTTTGAAATAAGAAAATCTTTACGCATAAAAGCTGATAAAACGTTGACCATTTCTACTGTTGGTTTCCATGACGACTCTGATGACGTCAACGAGAATAAACGATCGTAGTGATGATTTTTTGGATGGAATTGTACATGAGACATTACTTCTTCCGCAAGCGACCTGGAAAAATAGAAAATTTAATTCAAACAATTTACCTTGCTTCTGTCCGACCGACGTCTTCTCGGCATGCAATCAGTGCTGTCAACAATTCCACCGATACATTGGGAAATTTCCTTCCAAACGCAGTTGCTTCCAAAGAAAGTAAAGCCTTATCACGGAGTCCAATGACGCTACTGATAGCTTCAAGTAATGGCGTCAACGGAGTAAACTGAAACAATTAATAAAAAAAAAGAAATCGTACATTTTCAGTCATATCGTGACTGGTGCACATGTCTAGAAATGTACTTTCTAGACGACTTGCATCTGCCAGAAGACGATTTGAAGCAGAAACACGCTCATCAAACGATGCAAAAGTTAATCGTCTAGAAATTAGGAAAATTATAATTAAAAGAAATTAGCACACCTGCTATCTATCGCTTTTAAATATTCACCAACAATTCTACAATGCAAATCATTTAGAAGATAATATCGAGCGCCTGGACGTAAATGAGCATAATCGTTGTAATAATCTTTGAGTGTTATACAAATAGTTTCTGGTGCTTCACTACCAAGCAACCTGGAACAAAATGTACAATTAATTAAAAACTATCACCATTTCTTTGTAAATAGATCTGTTAACGACGGGGATAAATCTTCCAAAATCTCATCTTTCAAATAGTTCACTCTGTAGAAATAAAATTATAAAAATCAAGAGCCACAAACGCGGTGATCATAGCGGAATTCCATCTTGAATTGAGTCTAGCAATATTATCAATGACAGCTTGTCGTGAAGGCCCTCTTCGGAAAGAAGTGCTCTCGCCTTCCATAGACAAACGAACCTAAACTAAAATTATTTTTTAAAACATTGACTAACCTGTTGCATATAACGATCAGTAGATTCTATACAAGTATGCAGATTATTGGCAATAGAAATCATAGTAGCAGTAAAAGTTTGAGCAAAGCGATCACGTTTTTCGAAGTATTTGTCTTTATAAGCGGTGAAGGCATCTGAAATTTAAAATTACTGTAGAAATCAAATTATAGGTAGAATAAGGTCGATCTTTGATTGATGTGGTCAAAACAGCGTGGGCTGCTTTATTTTGCTATAGAAAATTCAAATTTAGAAGGCAATCCTATAAAATAGAAAGCAGTCCAAACAGTAATCCTATTTAGTTACATGTCTTGCTCTTAATGACAAAATATTCACCGTCTCTGCAAGTAGAAAAAATAATTTTACCTCGATAACTAATAGCAAAATTGTCGAATTCCTCTATGGTTATATTAATCACACTTGGAATTACTTCAACGCTTACTTCTTTAGCCAGAGTAACCTGTAATAAATGTTATAATTGGAAAAAAATAACAGGCGCCCTTCTTTTTGCAGAAAAAAAAAGAAAAATTTCCGCAATGTAAATGCTAATTGGAGATTCTTGCATTTTTTTTTTGCCGCTGAATACAAATTCCCCATTTCTATTGAGTGAAGCTCACATGTCTGTCAATCTTTAAACGCCGGAAATTCGCCTTATTTTGATCATTTTAACCCTACGTCTTGTTAACGTTTTGTTTCACAACACCCGGAAAGGCTAACGGAACTTCGTAAGCTCCCTCTATCAAAAACGGTGGGAACTTCGTCTCTGGGACCGGGATACGGTGTTATCCGACATCACCCGCCGTCTTTTCCTCTTTGCATGAAATGAAGTACGAAATGCACGCCCCCACTGTTTCAGGGTATATAAAGCAGGAGACAAGGGACCTTGTTATCCAAACACGTTAACATGAAAGCTCTTCTCCTCGTTCTTTTGGCTGTTGCTACTTTTGCACCACAAGGAGACGCTTACGTTCTTCGTCTTGTAAGTTCTTTTACATGAAAAAGGACATATAATCCTATATTTTTAGCACTTTACTGAACTTGCCGACTCCCTTCCTCAACCAGTGGAAGAAATATCCGAAACTCCACGTAATTTTCCACCCCTAACCTTTGATTCCTTTTTCTAGGCATTACAAAACGTTTAGCTTGTTGTAAATGGAAAATTTGTCCGGAAGCTATTTGCGAAAAGAAAAAACGGTAAAATACTATTCGTCAGGGATAAAATTAGTTTAGATGGGCCGAACGAAGAAAGGAGCGTCAGCAGATCGCCCAGCACAGTCACTAGACCCAGGAATATCGCAATTTTTGTGAAGACCTTGAATAAATCTTGATTTGTTACTTACCGTATCACGAAGCATTCCAAATAAAATATTAGGCATTGATGTATAGAAATATTGGAAATTATCTTCTTCTGGTCTGACATATTTATACCAATCATCTTTTTCTGTGCTTAAAGTCTTTTCCAACCATTTTTTCATATCTTCTTTGGTTAGATTGATAAAGCTAAAAATTATTGTACTCGGAGAGATACGAAAAATCAAACCAATCACAAATGTTATCCAATTCTGTTCTAGGAAGCACTGGAATATCCTCAAGAAGAGCAGCTGCATTAACTTTGAGCCGAGGATTTCCCAGCAGTTCTTCTCCACTAAATATTCTGCATTTATGTGAAAAATATCCATACCCATAAGATTGTATCCAACTCATCAATTGAACTAATTCCGATTTTTCTAAAGGTTCTTTTACTATTTCTCTAATCTAGAAAAATGTATAAACATTGCAACTCGAATTGATTACCCTATTGCATAGTCTATTATGATACATGTGCACATATCTTTCATAGATTTGGTATTCTGGTGGGAAACATGGAACCGCTGCTTTTGCTAATAGAAGATCTTCAATTACAACACGTCTGCACATTTCTAGATATCTGCAAATTGTTAAAATAATGCGAAGAATACCCGGATTTACCTGGCTAGCCATGCTTTGTTATCAGAACGATCCTCTAATTGATTACCTTCCACGCGACTCCAAACCGTTTTTTCAAGTACCTAGAATACATACCGCGACTGAATTGACATTACTTACTTGAAATGTCTTTTCTCTCCATTTTCGGGGCCTACCAGGCGGTTCAAAATTACTGGTTTGATTCTTACGCTCAATATAATATTTATCAATTCTAAAAAGTAATGAATACTACTAAAGGAGATGGCTACCTTTCTTCTCTTTCAACAATTCTTAAACAAGTAACTAATTCTTGTGGACCACTTCCACTGTCACTTCCTTTTATCATCTCTAGCGCTCTGCCCAAAATAAACCACATATTACATCCCAAGTCAGCAACCAACTGATCAACCTTATTGAAATATGAAATTAAAAGCTGAAATAAAAATTAAAAAGGAATAAGCAAATCTTACATTTTTTTCATATTCCTTATTACTGGAATTCATTTTATGTACCTCAAATAATAATTCATCTCTAGCTAATTCGAGGTCCATGATACTAAAATTAGAAGTTATTTAAAATGAATAGGACGTACTGTTTGTGTGCGTGTAGTAACTTCCCTTGATCAAGCGCAGCACGTGCATCGGCCACCTAGGAATAATATGCAATGGAAGTACAGTCCGCTTACATTTTGATTGATATTAAAAATATTTTTAAGATTTTCCATAGCAGCTGCATATTGTCCATGTTTTACATTAGCATCTCTCAACGCACTCATTTTATCTTTCAAAGCAGGGAATGGTCTTAGTCGACTTCTAATAGCATTTATACTGAAAAAAAAGATAAAAAGTTAAAGTTATAACTGAGTAGTACCCCGTCTCCACTGCGGCAATATCTTCAGAAGCTGCATATAAATGTGCCATTGCCGTTCTTATTCCTTCTAACTGTGATTGCACTCCAGTTCTCAGCATTGCTTCCACTGCAGCCTGTAATAAAAAAATATCGCATGAGTAATTTGATTTACCTTTTTTCTTTCAGCTCGTTTTCGTAATTCTGGAAGCTTTTCTAACTGGTCAGGCCTTTGAAGAAGGCTAGCCACTTGTTGGAGTGCAACATTTTCTGCATCTACATCCATTGAACCATATATCTAACGCTAAAAATTAGAAATAGTACTGGTATTGAAAGTATTCATAAAGAAAAACATGAATTCAGCAATATTTAGAGGATAGTAACCGTTTATAGTATTATCAAGGCACATAAATTAGTATTACTCGTAAAAAAAATAAGTGAATGACTATTTTAGACACCAAAAACAATAAATTATGCAGAGAATGAAATAAAAACAACGAATATGCAAGAAAATTACGTTTGTAAACAAAATGCAGTGCAGTATTTAATTCAGTTTCTTTCTTTTTTACAGCTCTTTCTTTATTTTTTCGGCTGTTTTTGCTCCTTCTCCTGGGAATTGACTACCCTCCAATGTAACCTGTGTAATTTTCATTGTATGCAACTGTTGTAACGCACCTCTGTCACTTGCGACTGCTTGATTAGATAATTTTTCGCTTCAAAGGCTTGTGAACCTTCTCTAAACATAAAAATTGCTCGATTATCATCGATTACAAACACCTGTAAATTAGTACTCTTTCTTTTGCTTTATAATTTTACCTGGCAATCAACATGATTGTTGTACAGCGCTGATTGCCACATAGAAGTCCAGTGCTCCGTAAATGAACGAATTTTTGTATTGTTTGGATCGGAAGGATCAACAATTCCAACGAACATCATCAATGTTTGCCCTTTTTTCGATAATCTTATGAGGTCTTCGGGATTTTTTGCCTAAACTTTGGACTTGTGTTAGGAAAATTTCTTTACTTGAGCTTTCAATGATTCCATATCAACAGGCTTCTGTTGTCTTTTGTGGGGAGGCAATTCATCTTCTTCTAACTCATCTTCATCTTTTTCTTCCCATTCTTCGAACAATCTTTCCATGTCAGCATCGCTAAAGGTTCTTTTTTTGTGTTTTTGAAGAAGCTTACGTATAAAACGTAATGTCTTTCTTTTTCTTCTTTTCTTCTCCATAACTCACCACAAAAAGCGTTACAAATAAGGCTGTTAGTAGAAATTTCATAGCTTCAATTTAATTTCTTGCGTATATAGTTTCAGTTCAGGTAGATTGTCTAGCTTAGCAACTGCTGGATATACAGAGAGGTTAGATGAAAGTCTTATTATTGAGCTTGTTACGATGACAAGAAAGTGAACGTTTTTTGATACATTTGTACATTAGGTAAAGGGCAAGAATAGCTAGATGACGCGAGATTTCGTCCTCTCGCTATGAATCGCAGCCAGAAAACGATTAGCCTGACGATCGATCTCATTTGCCTTCTGTTCTTTTTTTCGAAGATGTTCACGAGTCGTCACTAAGCGCCTAAAAGAGGTTTTTCTTCAGTTGCATTGCCTTCTACTTTTTGGTCCATGCTTGCATTTCCTTTACCGGAAACGCAGTGATTCTAGTTGTATCAGCCTTTAGAATTTCTTCCTGTCGCTTGTTTAATTGACCTCCATTTATTAGGTTTATGGCTATTTCTTTTCGAGCCGCTTCGATAGTAGCTCGTCTTGCTGCTGTTTGTCGAACAATTTGTTGACGGCGTGCAGATTCTCGGAGAAAATCTGGGCGATATCGTTGTAAGTAGAACTTAATTTTATTTTGCTTTTTAGGTTCAAGCCACTTACAGCTAAATTTGGAACAGCGTTTTGTGTAGTTGTCTCCAAATTATTTCCATTATCATCGGTTACAAAACGAGAAGGACCGGACGCTGGCCGGATTGATCGTGCTGGGCTTGTTGTCGATTGCGAACTGAGATCATGAGATGAAATTGTTCTGCTAACGGCTACTGGACGGGTATTCTGGAAAGGAATATGTAATTTGCTGTGGGAAAGCTTACTCTTCTGCCAGTGCTGGCAATATTTCTGTTAGACGATCTTTGTTCGACGTGTAGTGTGTCCAAACTTCGATGCAGAGACGAATGGACATAAGGCTAAAATTTATATTTTTAGTATCCTGTTCCGTTACTCGTGATTCTAGTTGCGGTTCTATTGTTTCTAATATCCGGCGGGACCTATTTTCAGTAAGCGTGATAATCCTCTGTGGTGTATCCCTTCGCGTTGGAGTTGACTCACTCTAAAAAAATTAACTTGCACTAGAAAAACAAATTACTACCCCTGAAGATTCTGGAAATTGCAATCGTCTAGAAGCTCTCCTTCCCGAACGCGGAGATCTTGGAGTTTGCGTCGAAGAAGACGTTGAACTTCTCTTTTGAGGTGTAACTCGTAAAGTAGGAATAATTGAGTTTGATGAAGAACTTTTGTCATTTCGCGATTCCGAAGAATATCCATCGCTATTGGGATTATTTCAAGGGAAAAAGAATTGCTTACAATTGCAGAGATTTTATGAAAGCTTTCAGTTTTTCTATTTGCTCTTCTTGCTGAATAACCGTCTGACGAAGACTTTCATTTTCTCTTCGGAGAATTTCATATCTTTTTGCAAATTGTTGAGCAATCGCTGTATCAGCAGAATCTAAAACTCTAATAATTTTCAGTATTTCTTGTATTACCAGTTGGTAGAAGTTTTCTGTTGATCAGTTCCATATCCAAAAGAGGCGAAACTGACCGTAATGAACAATCCCTTGTATGACCCGGGATACGATTCTCATGCTCGTTTACTTGTAATAAGTTGGACAAGGGGGTTGATGTATTTGGGCCACTGAAGTATTGTTTGGGATACCATTGATTATCTTACCTTCTGTCGAGACAGTGACAATCTCCTGGTGACATTTTTACCATCAAAATTTTATTTTGTAAGTAAATTCAATATTCTAAATGCTTTTGAAATTAGTTGATGTATACCATAGAAAATGTAAAGCCACAATTGGAATGCATTGAAATACAGTACAAACATAAACAATCAATTTACCGAATACGCAAGGTGAAGACGTTTTCGGTTACACGCTGCTCCATGCTACTTTCTCTATTTTCAATTTTGAATTTATCATTTACCCATGTTATTCTCTTTCATTTACATTCTCACCAACGAGGTCAGCAAAAGATTACAAGCATTATGTCACCCGTCTTCAAAATGACGTTGTTTACTTAGTGATATAGTAAATGAGTCACCGATGTTTCTAAATCGACCCCACGCTCTTCCTCACCATCTTTTTCTTATCTTTTCTAGTGGACTTATTCTTTCAGGCACTAATGATGGGCCTTTTTGGCAAGAAGAAAGATCCAAAGGAGCAAGTTAGAGAGCTGCAACGAAAACTTCGACAAGAAACACGTACGTTGGATCGGCAAATTCATGGTATTCAGAGAGAAGAACAAAAAGTAAGCTGGTCGAAATTTTTGAATTTATGAGCAACTTTAGATAGAGAAAGAAATCAAAGATGCAGCTAAAAAAGGAGATCGCGATGTCTGTGTTATACTCGCCAAGTCGATTCTTCAATCAAGAAAAGTAAATTTATTTTTTTCCTCATTAGTTTTTTTATTACAGGCGCAGTCTAAAATGCACACTAGTAAAGCACAAATAAATAGTGTAGTCATGTCGATGAATGAACAACTAGCTGCCCTGCGAATGGCCGGCTCATTGAAGTCTTCTACGGAAGTTATGAAAAATATGCAAAGCCTTGTAAAAGTGAGTGTGAAAAATAATAGTAGTTTTCTATTGTGTCAGGTGCCTGAAATTATGAAAGCTATGCGTGAAATGTCTATGGAAATGACTAAATTGGGAATTATTGAAAATATGATGGAAGATACTATGGAAAGCATGGAACCTGCTGGACTTGAAGAACAGGCACAGGTAATTGAATTTTTAAATATAATATTTTCAAATAAACATTTAGGAAGAAGTCGATAGGATACTTTGGGAGATTACAGCTGGAGAACTTGGTAAAGCTCCCGCAGCTGCAAATAAAGCACTACCATCTGGCACTGAATCCGCTGAAGATATCGAAGCAATGACCAGAAGATTAGCACAACTGCAGGAATAATCTTGGTCATAGTGTCTACTGGTATTTTCATTTATCCGTTGTACATACATATTCTTTTTTTCTGACAATCGTGATTTTCAATTATTTTCATCATGCAACTTGGACTAAATAAAGTTTTCAAATTGCAATTTTGATTAGTTTTGTTGCTTCTTTGATTAGAATTAGGTATATTTACGTGTTTATTAATATTTTTTATGGAAGATCACACCTGAAATGATTATTGCAGTTTAATCTACAAATTTTAGCTGGCATTTAGATGGGCAAGTTCGTCTATGCTGTTGCGCGTGGTAGGACGGTTGGAATTTATGACGATTGGAACCAATGTAAATTACAAGTCAATGGCTTCGTGTCCGCGAAGTATGTTTTGTTTTTAACAAATTTCCATTATCTGGCTTTGAACTGTATTTCTGCTTTCGCAGGTTCAAAAAATTTGCAACTCGAGAGGAAGCAGAACAGTTCATAGCAGAGCATTCCCAAAATTCTTCTGGTCTTCAAGGTTTTGTTCGATCATGAATTTACATCTTATTTTCAGGAAACCTTCCAAAAACCTTGCTTCCTTCATCACGCAAACGACATTTGACCGATTCTTCTAGTTCAGCAAAGAAAATAAAAAAGTAAGTCTGACTGTTTTTTTACATCTTTTTAGGGATCCTCCACCTAATACACCACAAGTATATACGGATGGAGCTTGCAGCAATAATGGAGCATTACATGCAAAAGTGTGCTTTTTTATAAAACTCATAATGCACATCGTTCAGGCTGGTTGGGGCGTCTACTGGGGTGAAGATCACCCCGACAATATTTGTGGACCTGTAGATGGCGCTGCGACAAATAATCGAGGAGAACTCCAAGCTGTTGTAGAAGCTCTAAAACAGGTTTGTCTGCGAATGTTCTATTTATTACTATCTTTTAAGACGAAGGCTAAGCAACTGTCTTCCATTATTATACACACTGATTCTAAATTGTTGATAAACTCATTGGATGAATGGATTGAAGGTTGGAAGAGAAACGGATGGAAAACGAAAGGTGGTCAACTTGTGAAGAATCGAGATCTATTGGAAGAGATTCATAATCGAAGGAAAGATATTGAAGTAGGGCTTTTTTTGCGTTAGTAAACTTCCTTCTAGGTTTGCTTTAAACATGTAGCTGGTCATTCTGGAGATATAGGGAATGATGGTGCTGATGAATTAGCAAGAAGAGGCGCACTTATGTATAAATGATTTTTTACTTTGTAGATTAGATCATGGTACACGACTGTCTTTCATTTTTACATCCTGGTAAGTGAATAAAATTTTAATTACGATTTCTTTTGGTTTTTTTTTTATTAATCAGCATCTTTTATCTATAACTGCTGTACTATATATGAACAAATGCTTTTTCTTTTATTTTACTTAAAAACTGTAGCAATGTTAAGAGAACCGTCATTTTAGGTATTATTTTTATTACTAACAAGGAGATGTTTCGATATCAATTTATCCAACTTTACGCGAATTGTGTACGTTCATTTTCATCAACTCCTCTTGAGCTTAGGTAGGCTCTTCTCTGTTTTCCAATCCTTTTTTAGTGAAGCTTGGAAGCAATTAGGTGAAAAAGCAAGAAATTTTCAACCTACTGCAATGCAACAACGGACAATAGAGAACGAGAGGCGGTGGGCATTGTAAGCATTTTTTTAACGTGTACAAATTTTATTCAGAGCAGAAGATGTATGCTATAAATTGAACAAAAATAATATATACATAAATTGGCTTGGTAAACCTGAATGGTTTGTATCATTATTTATTTATTAATATAATTGTTTAGGAATCTCATAGTGGAATTAAAATCATGTACGAATAAATATGAATGCGATGTCACTGCTCTTTATTATACTATGATCTATGTAAACATTTCTTCTTCCTTCGAATGGTTAAATTTCAGGCACATCATAAAGAAATCTTCTATGTGTCTCTCTATACCTACAATGAAATTGTTGCTAAGGTTGCTTCAGGGCAATATAACGCGAACAAGTGCAAAAACCTTTTCGACAAAATACAAAGACGAATGACAGATGATAATGATATTTTGAGGGTAATTTTAATATTTTATCTAATTGGTATATTTTTAAGGCTCGTATCAGTTATTTAGATGCAAATTTAATCAAAAGTAAGTCAATTGTTGAACCAGAAAAAGACACATTTAAATTCCTTACCGAAGATGATTTCCTTGATAAAATGGGTGGCTCTGTAAATGTTATTTAGAATGAAATAATAAGTTGCTTTCTGTGTTTTACTATCTACAATATCTGTTCGTGTCGTTACGTTATACTACGTTTTTGGTGTCATTCATTTTAGAGTAATTTTAGGTATATGATCAAAAGTGACCTATTAGTTAATCGGGTATTTTGTTACTTTTTTCGTAACTGTTCATCCGTTGCTTCTAGTTCCAGGTTGCTTTTCAATTATATTCTAAATATTGTTATAGTGCTAAAATTGTCCACACAACGGGATACGCGTACAAGCATCGAGATGGCCGTTTTATTGGTAAATATGGAATTTATTTTGATGAAGGCGATAAACGGAACAAACTGGAAGAAATTTATGGAAAGGAGATGACACATGTAGCGGCGAAAATATATGCTATAATTGAGGCTATAAAATTAGTAAGATTTTTAATTTTATTTTAATGATTTTCAGAGTGAAAAGAATACTGATCTCACCATCAAGACGGATTATCGCCTAGAAAGTTTTGAGCTGCTAAAAAAATGGGCAACACGTGATTTTCGCCGATATCATTTTCCATATGATAAAATAACAAATGCTGATCTTCTCCAAGAATTATATGGTCTTATTGAGGAGAGACAACAGCGGGTAATTAATTTTATAACTTATTCTAGGCCTTTTTTTTAAATTTTAGATTGATCTAGTTTATACCGCCCCAATAGAAGGCGAAAAAAATCGTGTGACGGAATTAATTTTGAAAGATATGTACAAAACATTCAAACCATATTATCCAAATATTGATCTCCCTCCAGAACAAGGTAGCTTCTTTTTTTTTAAATATTTTCTGTTTAGGTGAATTAATAAATGATTTGGGTAGTCCATGGCCTACTGTTTATACTAGTGGCATTCTAACATCATCTTCTAAAGGTTTTTCATTTTTTAAATATGTTCTCTATCTTTTCAGGGTTTACAAGTGCTGGTTATTCAACGTTTTGGCCTGAAAATGAAGTTCTTGAAGTATCACATCAACGACTAGCAATGATACCAGTTACTTTATTTCGAGCTGAGTTATCAGCTATGATATTAGCTCTTGAACAAGTTAGTTTTCTATTTTTAACACCTAATGGAATTTTGAGGCTGAAAAATTTGGATTAAAAAAAGTGTTGGTAGTAACTGATAGTCCTTATTTTTTAAAACATTGGAAAAACGGGTGAGAATATTTCAAAATAATTTTTGAAACCTTCTTTTAGATGGAAAACTATAAGAGGAGAAGATATTAGTAATAAATATTTATACAACAGAATATATGATTTAGTTTATAATAGACGGATGGTTAGTTAAATCTTTACTTTTTTTTATCTTCGTTTAGACGGTGAGATTTCGCTACGAAAAACCGGATGATTCGACTATATGGAAAACTCTTAGAGAAAGATGCGAGAAAGCACTTATGATGCCCCTAAGCCCATCGGACACTGCTGATTATGATAAAACGCCGACTGAAATAGCAAGCGTAAAGTGTCCCATGATAAATGCTGGAGAACAGTACGTTCTATTTTTTATGTTTTGGTTTAAAGATGTTTTCAGAGTTTCTAGAGTTCGATATTTTAAAAAAGGTACCCGCTTTAAAAATGGACTACTTTGGGATAAGGTAAGGCGCTTTTCTTGTTCTAAAACATTTTTTAAGGTAAATTCAAGAGAAGAAGCTAAATTTATGTCAACACCGTCAGGAAAAATAGTTGATGTAATTTTGGCGATTTTACAGCATGCAATTGAAGAAAATAATGATGTGATTATCATCAGAACGGATTCTACTCAATTTGTAAAGAAAATTGAATCATGGATGCCTGTTTGGAAACGGTCAGGATGGAGGAATTCGCGACAGGATCACATTTTAAATTGGGAAAAATGGCAAGAAGCGGATCAGTTACTTGGCCGAGTCAAGGTATTTCCCCTATTTTCTTTATCTATAAAATTTTTGTTTAGATTTATTGGGAGCTTATGGATCCTCCCTCGTCAGAAGATATCGCCGAATTAGAAAAGTTTACTCCAAAGAAAAGAAGGAAAAAAGGAGAAGAAATCAAAACGAACGTAGAAGTCCAAGAGAAAGAAGAAATTTTAAATGGCGAAGAAGACGATTCCGGTGATGCAGCAATCGCTGCACGAATATAGTGATGGGTATTTATTCTTATGCAGTTTTTTTTTTATAAATTTCTATCATTTTAACCTCTTTAGAATATATTTCCTCTAAGAATGGACAATTTTGCTAATTGAGTCTCTAGTCTGTTCGAGACATTCTATTTTTATGCCCTTCTTGACAATGTAAGAAATCGTCTCATTGCCGCCACTTCACAAAAATCTAGCTCTTATTCCATTGAGTTCTCACATTTCCTCGAGCCTCTTTTCCATATCCACGAGCCTTGCATAGGTATTTGTCGCCGGCGGGATCAAATAGTGAAAAAGACATCATACATCGCCACTTTCGTAGCAATTAGAAATTACCTAAAAATGGGACAAATTTTTTCATAAACTCGAGCGTCCTAAAGCGTGCAAAAGTCTAAAAATATGTTGATGAACGCAATGTTCCCCGCAACTGGACGTGTATGCTCGTCATAGTTTTTGTCAGTTTTCTGCTCTTGATCTCGAAAACCTTTTTCCCTTTTCCGCTCATCTCCGCGTCCGACGGAGTCCGAACGTCCGCCCATTCTGTTATAAGCCGGTTCCGGAACACATTTTCAGCCTTTATAAAAGGAGCTCGCCGGGGGAACAACGATGGGTCGACATGCTCCGCTGCGCTGCTATTTGCTCGCTGCTCCTGTTCGCATTTACCATAGCCGAAAAACAGGTAGGTCCAGCGGCAAAGGCGGCTCAACAATACAAATGACCAACCTCTCCTTCAAAAAGTTATAGTAAAAACTATAAAAAAACATATTTGTTTGTATGGTTTTCTTAGATTTTCTTTACAATAAAAAAAAACTAACAAAATATCAAAATTTAGCGATGAGCATGATCCCCCTGCCTTTAAAAAATTCGGATCTCCTGATTGAAACGGTCATTTTTAGTAGTTTTTTCTGCATTTCGATCAAAAAATTCAGCTCTATACAATAAAAATACTCCCATGTTCTAAAATAATTCTTCTCTTAGGAAAAATCCTTATCTCGAGCGAAACGGCAATGTTGCTCAACGTCTTCGAATAGTTGTTGTCCATCTTCTTCCTCCTCGTCTTCTAGCAGTACTGTATGTTTTCTGATTTCCCCAGTTAATTTAAATAATTAGTGTATTAACATCTGCCTCCAACAATGTCAAACTTCATGTCAAACACCACAATGCAGTAATAATTGCCAGTCAAGTTGTCAAGCACAATGCGGGGTAAATATTTCTACAAAAATATCGACAAAAAAAATAATTTTAGCTGCTGATTACCCTCCCACAGACTGATAATTGCAACAGTTGCCAACAATCTTGTCAACAAGCTTGTGTTACGCCAGTTTGTGTACAATCCTGTACCCAGAATAATTGCAACAGTTGTAATAATAACAATCAACAACAACAACAAATTATTGTGGTACAGCAAGGAAGTAATAGCTGCCAAAATTCGTGTCAAAATCAATGCTCAAACAGTTGTACAACGCCTATTTGTATTCAAAGTAAGTTCACGACTCCCACAAAAAAAAATAATATTTTTAGGTTGTAGTTCATCTTGTTCTAACGCATGTACAACGACGACGACAACGACAGCGCCACCGCCGATTGTCATTGTCCTCCCGCCACAGACATCATCCAGCCAATGTGCACCTGCTTGTCAACAAAGTTGCTCAAATGCCTGTTCATCGACGATTTGTCTTCAACAATGCAGCAATTCATGCAATAATGCGTGTGATAATCAATGTAATAATAATGGATGCACTACACCGACGCCGATTATTGTTGTACAGGTAAATTTATAATTTTGAGAGTAACAAAATGGGAGATTTTGTAGAATCAATGCCAGCAACAATGTCAAGACAGCTGCCAATCTTCTTGTACACAAAGCACTCCTGTACAGGTAGGAAAAATAAAATAAAATACCCAAACACCGGCAGATTACCAAATAATTCCGAAAAATCAGTTCTTAGTCATAAAAAATTCGAAATATTCTCCCTTCAGAAAAAAATAATTTATTTCCAATAAATTTATACCAGAAATAATTTAAAAAATTGCCGTTTATCAATGAATACTGGTTTCAATGTTTATTCCATAAAAAATATCAAGCAAAGCCTATTTTTTACCCCCATTTGTCCGTAAATTTCCCCTCCAAATGATAGAAAAAATGCCAATTTAAGGTGTGCATTCCAATGTGTCAAAGTACCTGCGCCAGTACTTGCCAACAAGCATTAGTTGTCCCTTGTTCATCATCGTCTTCTTCCAGTTGCAGTTGTAATAGCGGTTATTCTGCTTGTGGAGGGCAATGTTGCCGAATATAAAATAATATTTGTAATATTATTCGTATACTTTTATAAAGTTTGTAATTTTATTAATAAATTTATTTTGGATTTTCTAAAAATAGCCGTTCTTTTGACCTTTTCCGCCGACTTGTTTTGTGTCGTCTTCGAGCTTTTGCAGCCAGCAGCTTGCAAACACGGGAATTTTCGCCTTGGGCTTTGTTCTCCGAAAGTCTCTTCTCAAAAAAAAGAAGAGAATATCAGCTGGTTAGCGGAGGGGAGACAAACTGGGAAAAGGAAACGAGTCGCCCACGGATCATATCCAACCCAAGCAGTTTTCATTCCCCGCCATGTTTTGGTTCCTGGTTCTTTGCCTAATTGGATTCTCCGTTCAATATGGTCAGTATTTTCCAGTTAGGACCCAAAAAAGCCTCTTCAGATTGTGAAAATTGCCCTCCAATTTATAGTTGTGAGGATCCATTCTTTAGTGGAGTCTGTCAAGAGCCATCGAAATTAGAAGGAAACCAAGAAATCATCAAAACTGATGACGGATGCCTGTAAGTGCGCGCCCGTAACCTAGAAAAACGACTACAAAAATAGAAAATATCGCGATTTTACCATGGATTTCTGCAAAATAACAATTTTTCTCTTTGGGATCTATAACAAAAATTCGAATTACTGTTTACAAGCGGGAAACTGCAGTAAAATGTTTTTAGATATTCTGTAACTTGTCCTTCGGCGAGTCTTCCCTTCTACAAAGAACCCAGCGAAGTTTGGAAATCGGATTTTGGCACGAGCCGTCTTTCCGCTCTGTGTATTGGCGGACAATGGACGAAATTAGATGGTATAACAGCCACAGTTCAGATTTTATGTGCCTAATTTTTATTCTCAATATTTATTATTCCAGTATTTCTAGTAGTTGAGGCATCGCATCTCATTTCCATTCTTGAATGTCACCCATCCTTCCTAAAAAATACTAATTTTTATATTAAATTGTCCTTTAAATTACCTGGAAATCAATGGATTTGATGTATTTGTGGATAAAATCAATGCCGAGGAGGGCTTCTTCACTATCCAAAAGAGAACCGGCTTCATCCATTACCAGGAAGGAAATGGGCATCGGACGATCGAGAATCTGAACTTGGAAAATGGCTTCAGCCGGTGAATCTCGGCAGTTGTACACGCATACGCCGAGATTTTACGGGTGCAGAAGTGCCCATGAAAAGATACTTGGACCATTTTTGGTATCGAAATATTCAAAAAAAAAACTAGAAAAAACCTCTAGAAAATCAGAGAAATATACAAATTTTCTCACTTTCAGCGGGCAGTGATAGATTTTCCCAATTGAATTTTGATTTCCTCCAATACCTCGAGCCTCATCTTGAAATCGACTATCCACCATGGATTGTAGCTGACAATTGGCGACAGTTGTCACCCCAAGAATGGAATGCATAGCCCCACTGTCGACGAATCCCTTCATCTTCCGTCCATTAATCCAAATTTCTATTAGAATTTTCCTCGTCGACGGGAGAAATGACTCGGGGGAATGACCAAGAGCCAGCTGCAGGTTCCGATCCAGTAGACTGTCTTTATCTTTATGGTTCAGGAGCAGGCAATGGGTCTCGTGGCGAATGGCATCCTTTAGTTGGAGATAGCCATCCAATGGCTGGCCATCTGTCAGATAATAGTCCGTTTCTTTTAGTCCAAGGGAAGTGGTCAGACTGGCGATTACGGTAGAAATGGGGAAATGGCCGTTGAACTGGAAAAAAAGAGGGTAGTACTCGTAAAATCCCGCCGGAATTGCACCCTCGAATTCCCCCGGAGCTACCGTAGATACCGAAATATTCCGGACTTACTTGAATATCAATAATCAGTCCCAATTCCGGGCAAATGCATTTGAAAGCAACCTGGCCGAGAAAAGGGTTCATTAGGAAATGTTTCCAGTATTTTAACCGGTTAAAATTTGACAAATATCCTGTCATCCGGCTCTTGTCCATTTCTCTTCATTCACTTTACTCCACAACAAATGGCTGAAGAGGTCTACTAACTTCTTATCCCATGTGGGTAATTTTACCTTTTTCAGAAAGATGCACAACTAATGGCCGATGCTATCAAGATAGCAAAATACCTGCGAAATTCCGAGGAGAAGAAAACCGGCCTTGCTGAATCTAATGAGAACCTTCTCTTGGAAAAGTTGTCGAAGATCCAACAGAAGCGAAACAGCGCCGAAACCCGCAGCTGTTTCTTCTACACCCGCTGGACAATCTACATTTTCCTCTGGATTCTTGGTATTGTCTACCTAACGGCTCTGAACCATCGAGGAGTCTTATGCAGCAAGCTGATCTAAACAACAGTGATCGATCAGCCGAAGTAAAATTTATTGGGCTGTATTCTAGTTTTTTTAATGAGAAATTTGCCGTTTTCCGTTGTAGAAAACATGTTAGTTTGATCAATTTGTTACGACTTTTTATGATAATTTTTTTTCACGCAAATTTTGCCGCATTATGACCAGGACGTTCTCGGACATCCCGCATTTATCCACCTCTAGGAAACGAAGAGACAAATAGAAGATTCATTAATTTTCGGAATTTTTAGTACAATTTAAAGAGAAGAAGATCAATCAAGAGGAAATTCCAATGGTTCGACGTATTTTTTCTCTCCAGCGTTGGTCATCTTTTCTTCCAAGATTAGGACCATTTCTCGGAGAACATCGGCCTCTTCCATTCTGTATTGGATTCCTTCGAGTATTTCAGCCACGTCCATTTCCTCCAGATCCACTTGCTTCAAATATTTCTGTCCAATTTCTTGGACCGCCTTTTTCATCGAGTCCATCTGCTCCTTCAACTGGTTCATTTTCTTGTCGTAGTCCGTTTCCCCAGCTCGAACTTTTACCGACAAAATGCCCATTTTTTCCAAGTCTTTCTGTAGCTGGCTAGTAATTTTCCGGATGTCAGCTTGTTCCCTCTTGGCCAGGAGAGATTCCAGCCGCCCGCATTCTTCTTTAACCGCCTTCAATTCATTTTCCTTGTGATGAAAGGAGAAATTGGCATGGGTACATCGAAGAGTCGCTTCACTGTGTTGTTTCTCCAAGAAGTCGATGGTCTCCTTTTGTTCCTCGTTATTCAAAGTCAGAAGGAAATTGGCGTCTTCCAGTTCGATCAGGCGATCATCCAACTTGGCCATTTCCTGAAAAATACGATTTACTGAGAATATTTTGGGCTGGCGAGCAGACACCGTGCCCCCAAAAATTTGTAATCCAAAGGTAGCTCATTGAAATAAACAGTTACCTTCTGCACCTCCTCGAATTTCGATTTGAACTGTTGAAAATCCCGAGTTTCGGTTGCGTACTTGTCCAGCACCTGATGGAGTTTTCTGACTTGCTACAAAAAGGAAAATTGAACAAAAGCAATGATTTTTTAGATTATTCCAAGGTTTGAAAACGTACGTATTCTTTTTCCTTCAAAATTTCTGTCATTCTCCTTGCGCAAGCCCGTTCATATTCGATCTCCTGTTTGTAATCTTCATTTTCTCCCTTGATAATTGACAGATTCTGGAAAATACCCGATGTCATGTATTTGTGCCTACCTTATGATAATATTGGTTAACATTCTTGGCGCCAACCAATTCCTCGACCAGTTTCTCCTTTTCGGCTTTGAGTTCTTTGACCTCGGCACGAAGACGTTGAATTTCTTCGTGACGGGAGTCCGAATCCTTGGTATCGTGGGAAAATGTGGCCTCTTCCTTCTTCTGATAATAGACAAATTCCCCGTTGATTATCACAGGATTTTTGGAATAGTCCAGGGTTATCTCCTTGCCGCAACAAACACAATGAATCTGTCTCAGGGTCACCTTCATCTGCTTGATTTCATAAGTGTAAGCACAATAATAATACCTGAAAATGGGGGAAAATACAGAAATTACTGGGAAATTTATATTCTTTCGCTAGAGAAAGAGCAAGATTGAGGATTTTTTTCAGTTTTCAGACCACTTTCCATCTTAAAAAACGGTGTTTCTCGAAATTAAATCCAAAAAATCTATTTTATGCATCATTTTGCAGATAAAGACATTTTTTCGGCACAACAAACATTAAGCAGTTTTACAGTTTTATTATGCGATTTTGGTTTTTAGTACTTACCCGATATAATTTGGTACTCGTTTCAACACCGTTGCTCCGCATCCACATTTGGCCTTGTAGCTGGCGTATTCCGGGAATGTGACCACTGCTCGGCATCGTTGGCAGACGGTTTGACCAGCAGTTGCTGTGAGGAGAACCATTTCCAGAGGACGACTCGGATTCAAGTGATCGATGCTATGTAAGAAAATTAACGCGAGGAGGACTTCGACGCGGATATTTGGCTTTCTGATTAGGAAAATCGATAAATTTCTGGCTTTTCAGATGATTCGCTTTATGGGAAACGTCAGCTTTCGCCTGAACTCGCGTTTGGTTATTGTTCTCTCCTGCCATCCTTTGGAGTATCCTCTCCTCCGCCTTTTTCTGTACATTTCAAGCAATATAATCCAATATTAGCTTGTTCAGCCGGTCGAGGGCTTTTTTTGTGCTCCAATTAATAGCTCGTTCCCCTTATGAAATTCTTACTTTCTGCGGCAATTCTCTTTTGATCTGTTTTATTTTCAGATAATTATGTCTGCTGTCCAGAAATCTGAGGAAAGCATCTACACGGAAGAAATTGAACAAGTAATTTCAATAATTTCTTTCCAAATTAAAATATTACAGATTTTCGATAATTTAAAGAAGATCGATGCCCAGAAGTCTAACGCCATGACGGAAATCTACGCCTTGGCAGAGGTAACCTACCGTTTTTCCCATAAAAAAACATTTGTAGAATATTTTAAAACAACTGGATCAACTCGAAGAAAACGAGCTTTTCTACCAGGAGGCGTTGCTTCGAGAAACTGTTGCCAATTTCCGCCTCCACCATGCCAAGATGCAACTGGAAAAGGTTGAGGAAGAAAATGAGAAATTGAAGGAACAACTGGAGGTGATGAAATTGACCGGCCAACTGCAAGAGGATGTGGCCAAGATGTTGAAACAGAAAGAACCACTGACGGAGAAGGAGGCTATGCAGCTGGTTATGAAGACCTTGGAAGAACAGGGAAATGCCCGCCGTGTTACGGAAAAGATTCTCGATGAAGCTGTCAAGCAGAAGACTGGCACTGATCTCATCAACAAGCTCTTTCCTCAAAATATTCACAAATAATTGAAATCTGTGTCTTTTCTATGTTCTTACCGAAATAAATTGTATTTTGATATGCTCATTTTTCTAAAACAACGAGGAAGTATGCTCACCAATGGTAAAATTGTGGTCAAATCATCGTCCTTCGCTCAATTGAGTGACAGACTGATAATCTCGATCCCCCTTCAAATGACCTTTTCTAATAAACAAAATACAATAATTATCCAAGAAAACTCAATCAAATGCAGGTATTTATCACTCTCTCCAGATACATTAAAGCTTGTACACAGAGAAACATCTCCCGTTTTCTTAATAAAGTGCCCGATTGCATTCTTCCGGTCTTGGCTTCAAATATCCATTGCACAATTCAGTCCAAATACTGCGTTCAGCTGCTTTGTTTCTGACTCCGTTGATCAGAATCCATGGCACCTGAACAGCCAATATATGTTTCGGTTGTTGTAAAACCCCAAAAAACAAGGGTTCTATCCCAATATAGGAGTCCGAAATCAAAATAGGAGTCCGAAAAAAGTTGAAAATCAAAATAGGAGTCCGACGAGTTTTTGATTGGTGCAGTGAATATAGGAGTCCGGTGAAATTTTTAGCATTTTATGCCGAAAAACATGTTATTTTTCGACGATATATGTATCAATCGAAAGCTCTCAGCCTGCTGAGTTCAAATATGGTGGTGAAAGAGCGCCTGAGGCTGGGCGAAAATACTTTTTGTTCCCTTTTTTCCATTATATTTCCGTTGTTAGGAAATAAGTCGCGAAAAAGTTTTCCACCTAGTCTGAGCAGCTCTCCTACCACCATATATGAACTCAGCAGGCTGAGAGCTTTCGATTGATACATATATCGTCGAAAAATAACATGTTTTTCGGCATAAAATGCTAAAAATTTCACCGGACTCCTATATTCACTGCACCGATCAAAAACTCGTCGGACTCCTATTTTGATTTTCAACTTTTTTCGGACTCCTATTTTGATTTCGGACTCCTATATTGGGATAGAACCAAAACAAGACCCGTTTGCCTTATCAGATGGCGAAAATTCGCAGCAAAGAATCAGTAAACAGGGAAATAATTTCAAAGAACTGAAACCTACCCAATGAAGGGTTGGAGCCAGCTTATTTTGAATATCCCCATGGGCGGCCATCAAACGTCGACCCTCTGCGCTGCTGGCACAGTTGGATAATCTAAAATGAGGTCAATTTAGCATAAAAAGGGAGCAAACTTCTTTGAATCCAAGCGGGGTTTCGGCGTGAACGTGGCATTGTCGACACAGGAGGCCAAGGCATTGTAGAGCTCGTATTTCTGTTGGATACAGATGACAGTCTCCAGATGGTCAGCTGGCTCGGGGATTTCATGGATGATACAGGCTTGCAGGGCGTTTAGGAGACATTCCTTTTCACCGTGTTGACAGCTGCATCTGAAAGACACAAATTTTGATGGTTTTTTGAAGATAAAATCTTGTTATTGGGCTGCGCGCTATCATTTAGAGCCTGAATTGAAGAATCTAGAAAATCTGAGCACAACATCACTTGGGACTAAATATGGGCAAAAATCCCATGTTCCAGGATGGAACTCGACGCATTTTCCGCTTTTATATTGACGAGAGCCTCGACACATTTTTTATTTTTTCCCTTGTCTGTCCGTCTGGGCTCCGATATCGCCCCCAATTTCGATTAAAAATAATAAACACCAGTTCCCCCTCAGTTATCTGTTACCGCCAGTATTTGTCCAGATGTCACATTTCAGAAAAACTAACTGATAATCATTGTTTACGACTGGTTTACATCCAGCAGATCGTTGAATGCCAAACGGATGATAGGTGACATTTATCCGCCCCGAAGAGCCGAAATTCTTCCAAAGATTGAGGAGATGTCCTCGGAGGAATCTGAAACTCGACTGATATTTCGATATTTGCCATTTTTACCGTGTGGTATCGGGGCAGAGCGATTCGCCAAAGACTTCAATATTGACGATTTCGCCGCTGGTTTCTGTAGCTAATGAATTTTATTGTAAACAGGAAATGGGAGAGAACTCACTTGAATGAATATTGGCCGAAATGGTAACAATTGCCGATACGAGGAGTGTGGGCAGGAACATGCTGGAATTAAAATTACACGTGGTGGAATTACGAGGTTATTTGTTTATCGAAGGAAATGAGAAACTCGAAGGTAAATATTACAGGATAGTCTCTGAGTGCACAATGAAATTTCGGGAGAAATTACATAAAATTTATCTGACAGTATTGGATTTTATGATGAAAATAAGCTTAAAATGGCTCCTTTTGACCCATAATTACACCAGGAAATGCTCAAATGGCATGAATAATTACCCAACTGATTGTTGGACGAAATTCATTGAAATAATGATTAATTTAAAGAAGATAATGCGAAAGAGAAGGAGAAGAATGCAATGAATGGAGAATAATCGCCAATTCCCACGCCACAATGTAGGATTCAATTGGATTTTCGACAGAAGACTGACTGAAAAAAGAAAAGAAAGGACAATTAACGCCATAAATAGACGTATTTATCTGGTGGCAGCGGCATCATCACATGGCGAAAATGGTCGCCGAAGTTCAAGCATCTAAGACTGAGAGTAACTGACAATACCCCGAGGAGAGAATAAAGACCAGGTTAAGGGACTGAAACCTGTGGTAATACAATTAAAAGAAGAAAAGAAGAGACAAAAAGGCAAGGTCATGACCCGACTCTGCCTGTTGTCTTGTGTGTGATGTGTCGCCGGGTCATCTCTCTGTGGACAAACAAAGAAACTAACAGATAATATCTGGAGATCAGTTAGGGGGAACACGGGCAGAATCACAATATGTACACAGCAGAGGTTATGTGGATCATAAAATAGGCTGGAAATGGGAAACTGAGGACATGAAAACTTATTTTTCAAGTTTTTTGACATTCCCCTAGTTAAAACCTTGATAATGCTACGAAATATTGGTAAAAATCCTTAGAATTATGCGGGATTTGAACTGCCGTTTCGTGGGTCAGAAGCTCGGTGGGTTAACCACCGGTCTACCTATAACTCTTCCCGTGGCTCAACTATTATAAACTTGTGGTTCAGAAATCTGCGTAAACCAGATTCAATAAGATTCTGAATAATCAGGGGAAGGACAACAGAGCCCGTAGAGATAATAACTTACGGTAATCGGTGGAGAACTCCTCAGGGAGATCGGATAAAAGACGTGGACGGGCGGGAAAATGGACCTCGACCATGTCGAAAGCAGAAAAGTGACTTGTAGGCGGATAACCGTCAGCTGTGCACACTTACGAAATTCAATTCTAACATTAATTTTTTATGTACAATATCTAACGGGACACTCGTCATACGGAGGGCGGATAGCGAAGACTACACGGTTTGTATCAAGAGCTTTGTGACGTGCTCTTGAACTGCCAAAAATGTGCAGCAGATATTTTGAATTGGAGGATTTGTAAGCAATTGCAAACCTGGGCGAACAAGTGACACAGATTCCACAAGTGGCAAAAAACTGTCTCACCTAGAAAAATGAAAAATGGATTTCTCTGTCCAGAGAACAAATTTCGTCTGTTGAAAGAGCTTCTTTATACTTGTCGAAGAATACAATAAAATGATTGAATTCGAGGACAATGGAAGTTGTCATGGGACTCGGGGAAACTATTCCTGGACAATTTTACCCGGGAAAAAAAAATGAAAGCCAACGAATTTCGGGAAACAATAAATACTGCCCCCCGAGATTACACTAGAAACCAGCGGGAGACTAGATTGTATGACTCCGAGATGACTAATTGAGTAAGTTGACACACCCAGGTTCAAGATTTTCCCCGATAGTACCAGATAGTCTACTTCTCCAGACGAATTTGGATTGTTATGGGATAAACGATGGCCTTTAGAGGAGTCTGAAGAAGCAAAGGAAGGGAAAAGGAGCTGAAACGGATTGGTTTATAAGGGAAAAAGGAAAGACATTCTCACGACACGTCATGTCTAGAAGAAAAATGCAGAAAGGAGGGTAAGATGACTAAAAAGATCGATTTTAATCATTAAGATTTTTAGCAGAAATTTGTCCCGGTTGTCATATTCAATTATTCTAAAAAAAGCCTTTTTTTTTGTTCTAAAATGATATCATTTGCGGAGATGCCTCGCCAGACAATACATGAAAATAATATGAAATCATAACATCCGGTTAAAAAAAAAGCCACAAATGGCATCCACTGACTCTTTCTCTAGAGAATTTAGGAAACTTCAGATGATCCAGCAGAGAAAGGAAGAATATTCATCGGGGTTCTGGCTGGAATGGAAAGAGCCCTCGAAAATGCACAAAGAAGCGCCTTTTACACTCTGAAGATGTTGTTTGGCTCTGAATTATACGCTCTCTCTGCTATGTTCAGCGACAGTGAAACAAATTCCGGATGTTGCCTTAGGCTCAAAGCCAAGCTTATAGCCCTTTATTTCCCGTTGTTACAGGTATCTCCTGTCCCTCCTCCAAACACGGATCAAATCTATCCAGAGCCTTCCTGGCAAAAAAAAACAACACAACGAGATCGAGTCCCATATTATTATTCGACTACTCGGCTTTAATGACGTGGATGACTTCACCACTCTGGGCTCCGGCTTTGAACGGGGCCATCGGGTCAGTCTCCTCGGCGGGAACTTCAGCCCATTGGATGACGATCTTGTCTTCTTTGGGAGGTCCAGCACTTCTCGAGATCTCCAAGTTGGCGGACTGCTTTCCCTCGATGAAGCCGTAAACGGGACGGACGCGGTAATGGTCGTTGTTGCTCGACTTGACCTTGAAGGCCATCCGGGTATCCACCTGCGAGATGATTTTGTGCGTAGCACATCCACCTGAAAAATAAAATTTAATAAAAGAAGATGCATTTCTAGATCTGCCTGGCAGGCTTGATTATTTAAAAAAAAACTTTTAAAAGAATCAGTGAACTAACCGGTAGCAGCGAAGCTGGCAGATGAAGGCTCGACGTTCAGCGCCATGATGAACAAAAGCAATGAATGAAGATTTGCGGATTCTCTCCGCTTATATAGCTGTAACAACTCGGCTTTTGACATGAATTTACCGATATTGATCGGAGAAAAGCGATTATGTCTAATCTTTTGCAAAAAAAAAAGACAAAAAAACGGCGGGAACTGCTAGAACTTGGATTTATGAGTAATCTCGAAAAAGAGCAAATTTGAAAAAATTGGAAAAATTTGGAAAAAGGTGGGAAAAATTGGAGAAAAATCGCAAATATCCCCATAAAGGACTTTGCCAGAAGAATTTTTGTTGTGTCATCGTCATGCGGAAGATGAGAATTATGACATTTTCCCACACTTTCCAAATTGGAGAAGGTTACCGGAACAAGTCCACATGATGTTTTGCAGGAGTACCCATTGGCCAGCATCTATAACAAAAGATTATGCAAGTATTATGCAAAAGGTATACCTCAATATTCTTACAAATATAGTAAAAATTTCTTACGCTTAGTTTATAACACAGGGAAAAATAGCGAGAATATCCTGAGCCTAGCAAATATCTCGTGGCGGCCTTTGCGTGTGCTTTATCCATGGGGGAGAGCCCAGTAAAACCAGCGACTTTCTGTATACGCTTCACTCTTTCAAAATCTTGGAAGGATAAGAGCACAAATATCTGGATCGGTAAGCCGTCCTTTATTCTTGCGATAGTCTGCCAGGCAGAATAGACCATAGCCAGCTAGGACTCCGATGAGGTATGTAGTCAGTTTTGTGGGGCCTTCGGCAACATATTCACCGAAATTTCTCAATATGGAAAATATCTTCTGCCGAGCAAAATAAAAGTCGAGAAATCCGGGAAAGTAAGGGACAGAATTCTACAAAAGCTTATTTACTTTCAGCCCCTCCCCTACAAAAGAAAGGAAATGCAGTTCTTCTTTGTCCCTACAAAAGTCCAGAAATGCAGGATGTCAGTAAAACTAAATATCTCGCTTTTTTGATACGAGGAAAATGTGAATTAGCCGAAAGAGAGAAACAGTAAAATGATGCTCCAGTAAATTTGAGTGCTCCATCTCAAAAAAGAGGAGTGAGTGACTTTCAATCTAATTTTCACCTGCTATAAGGGGAGAATCGGAGAAGTGTTCGAGTCTCCGGTAGATCAGAGGGAAACGAGGGCCAGCGCGAGCCAGAGGCGAGCTCTGTCCTTAACTTTCCCGGATTTATTTTTCCCTTTGGCACCTAAAAAAAAGGCCTTCGGTCCGAGTTCCAGCCAATTTCGAGGATGTTTGCCAATATTTCTACAACGAATCCGTAACGTTTTGTGGTAAAAGTCCGCGATGCCCCCATTTTCCTGCGTATCCCATGGTTGTTTAACTTCTTCGTCTCTCCGCAGTCGCATTTTTTCCCGCAGCGAGTAAAGTTCGCCAGCTTCCTGTGTGTTGTTATTTTCCCCTTCCGATTTCATTGCAAAAAGCTGTTATCATCCTGTCATGTGACTGGCTTCTCTCCTTTTTTCCCAGAAACCAAGGCCGAGTATTGTCATATCAACTGCTTCATCAAAGCGACGGGCGCACTGACAGAACATTCCATCACATGAACTCGGATCTTTATCCTTGACCTTTGAAGGAGAAAAAAACACAAAAACAAAGTGGAGAAAGCACAGAAAAGTAGCCAAAAGTCATATTTTGCAGGAGTACACGTTTACCCAGCTCGGGGTCGAAAATCACGGATCAAAATCCAGGGCATTTTTGATTTGCAGGAAGATTTTGCAAGAATTTTCCACCGGAAATGACCAACTGGACGCCGGTTAGAAAAACTCGATTTCTTCGGACTTCCCGATTACATAAGAAAAAACACATCCATTAGGACTAAGTAAGCGCCTGTCAACGGGCGGATAGAATCGAATCGACAACTTGAATCCAGCGGATTTCCGGGCGGAAATCATTTCTACAAAAAAAATAGTTGCAAATTTAAAGGACCGTACTCAAGATAATCCATTCCTGAACTTGGGGACATCGCCCTGGGGCGTTTCCCTACATCGGTAAAATCTCGGCGCCTGCCCGTTAATTTACCCGGATAATGGGCGCAGCAACTGCAAGCAAAAATTACGAAAAGAATTCCAATGTACACGTTTCATTAAAGTTTTTTGTAACAATTAAAACAGTTACACGTCGTATATTTACAATCGTTTCCTTCGATCCATAAATTCACATTCTTCTGGCCTTGGTACAAGATATTTGTCACAAAGAACACCCATTAAATCGTGCTCAGCTGTGAAACTTCTCTCGCCATTAATGAAAATCAACGGATATCGGAATCCTGATCGGTAATATTTCGTGTATTGTGTGTGGGCGATGTCATTGCGTTTTCCTAGAGGCGGCGACCTTCGTAGCCACGGGCACAGAGGCTCAATCTGAAATTGGGAAAATCAGTTGGTTTTCAACATTTTCTAATTTTTAAACGGGATTACTCGGAATCAACAGAAAATTCTGTTTATTTTGATATCAAAAATCTGTTGAATTATTTAAGGATACGGTAACTTACCGAGATTCGCTCCAATGCAAAGGAGTATTTCTGATGCATCGTCTCAAAGCATCACCGAGTCCATTTTTCAATTGTACGCAATTGATATAATCGAGACAATTCTCAGGATCTTCTTCGATGATACAAGCATCCAAGGCGTTTAACTGATCACCGCACCTGAATTCTTTGATTATTCTCGGGTCCTGGAGAGAAACTGACCATAATCCAGTAAATCCCATCCTATCCATACTGCACATTGAATCGGGAATGAAGGTGATGTTGACTCGTTTCGATGGGCCGAGCATCTTCGCCACTCCAGTTACTTGATTCCGTAAAAACCTGGAAAACGTTTTATTAGTCCCGGATTACGGTAACTTCCGGCGCGTCCCGGATAATCATCATTAGGTTTTATCACCACTTCATCGAGATGTCCATTTAATAGACCTTTTCCCATAAAATAAACTTGACGACCCTTTCCGGTGACGGAATGTTACAATTTTTCGAATAAAAACGAGTGGCCTTGTCACTCAAATATTTTGCAGCGTGTGAAACTACCGGGTACGACCGTCTACTTTACAGTCAAGGGGTCCCGCTGCGAAGACGAAGAATTCTTGAGTCCATCTGGACCAGGAGGAACTGGACACAGGACACAAAGAACTAGGAAAAAACCATACAATGTACTGTATCTGGTCAGGAAAAAATCTGTGAACTAGCTGGGATTCGAATTGTGGGCCGAATTTCCAATGGGTAGTGCGACTTATGACCTCCTCCTTTTAAATTTCATATAATTAATTCTAGCTGTTTTGGGACCAGGATTACTGTAAAATTAGCCAAAATGTCCGACGATGACGGTATCTTTCATAGAAGACAATCCATTTCTACCAGTGCTAACAATCTCTTTGCCTCCTGACATTTTTCCCCTGGTTTCCAAAGTACAGGAGACAGTAGGAGACAGTTCTAGACCCTTCTGATAAAGACTGTACCTACAGTAAGATTGTACTTACACAACACAAGGTAGGAGACCTAAATGCTTGGGAAAATGGCTTTGGGAAGATATAAAACCACCCGGGAGATCATAGCAGAAAGCAAAGGAGGATGCGGCCACTTTGTATTTGATTCAAAACTTCCGTGCACGCCCCCGTGTCAATTTGTAACAGAAATCTTACCTAGCAGTGAATCCACATCGAGCTGATCCAACAAATTCGACATTGACAGGCTCAGCCGAGTCAATCATAGCACCAACCAACGAAGGCAATAAGACTAGAAGGAGAACCATGACTATAGAAGATTAGACTGGACTGGAGTGAGGATGAGATGGGGTACTTGTAGACGATTGTAGAGGAGGCGGAGTTCGGTTCCAGTGAATTTTGTTGCGGAAAGAGTTGTGGGAGAGAGAGAGAAAGAGATTTTTCTTCGCTTGGCGATTGACTGATGACTTCCCGTGGTGGGCGGACGAGAGAAACCGTTCGCCGCTGAACTGGGAGAGACGCGCCGATGAGTCTGAAAAATTGTCGAAATCACGAGAGAATCTCTTTCTCTTGCAAAACTTCAACACGGGAGAGAAAAAGTAAGCCACGGCCGGAAGTCATCGACTCTTTTCTAATTCGATTAAACGTGACTCTTCTGGAATTCATGGGGCCAGATCATCAAAGAACTCCGAGCGACCACGGGCTTTTTACTGATTTCCGATTTTCGGGCAGAGAGAGACAAAACAATCGGAAATCGAAAAATGGACAGCACAGCTGATTATCGGGCAATTTGTTGGCAGCTATCGGGGAAACTAGCACAACTTTTCGACTTTTCTTTAGCAAATACAAGGTCACAGGAATGATAACTACCGTAATCAGTTGAAAACAGAAGTGAATTTGACTATTAAATGAGTTCCAGTAATTTCTAGATAATGAGGGGAATTGAGAAAGAGATGCTGAAGGAACGACTGTGAAAATTTTCTGTAAGCTTCCCGTAACCTCGAAAAATTAAAGTCATTATGGATTTTTATCTTTTTTTTTGGTGGAAGACGATGGCCTTCGAAATGCCTTGACGAGGCTTTACGGGTGCAGCTACATGGAACTCCAAGTATCAGGGGATCCGAGATTCTTCCTGGGAATTTCTCTTTGAAATTTTTGGGTAATTTCTTTAAAATGGTGAAATTTTGCAAGGCTACGGTAGCTTCTATTAATATAATTGGATCTATTTCCATGAGGAAAGTTCCGAGGATAATTTCCGTAATCCGAAATTTCCGAAAATTTTGACAATTTCCAAATTGACGCCGAGATTTCCAAGTTCAATCCGTTCAGTTCCGGCTATCAATTTTAATTTCAGGGTCTACCGTAACCTGACTGTACTCTCGTCCTTGAAAGGTGTCGATAAGGTCAAATCTTTTTCAATTTCCTGCAGATGTATACGGGAATCAGACGAGTTTACCAGTATCATACGAGTTTTTAGAAAAATCAGAGAAACGCACTTTGAACTGCGAGGTAATGGCATCCGGCGGAAATGTGTGACCATTCGAAGGAGGAGGACGGGGGAGGAAGAGGTGGTGGATGATTCAGGAGGTCAATGGACAAGATGACCTTGGAACGGAGAGTGGACCAAGACTTCCTAAGGATGACACATTTTCCAGTAGTTAATCGAGTTGCGAAAAAGGGATGACGGTGTCCGAATCAGGATTACGGTAATTTTTATTAAAAGCATGTCACTTCCGCTGGTTGTTATTCGTGTTTTTTCCGAATCCGCTCAATGCACTCAAAAGTGTCTCAATAAAATTTTGTTCTTTTCCAAGTCCACCCTAAAAACGAAGAATATTTTGTGGTTTCCGAAGGTCAGCTGAAGTGTTGGCTCATTTTATCCAAAAACGACGATTGTAATTGGATTTCCACGTTGGAAAAAATGGGCGCTATGAGAATCAGGCAAACCATTCCAAATTAAATTGGAAAACGTAAATGTCAAGCGCATTTTGAGGTTCGACAGCGACTGTTTTTTTCGAGAAAACCAACTTTATGAACTCTAGCGGGTGTCCATTATAATGGCATTTCTGGTGCGTGTAACTTACCACAGCTTTTCTATCAGCCAGCGTAAGATTCGACCCGACATCAATGCCGGTCTTCTTGTCAATTGCAAAAGAATTGGCGCCGCCATACTCCGATCCATTAACATAGGCAGCATCATCTTCTACAAGGACCTGTATAGACATTACGGGCACTCACGTCCTATGTTAAATGTTCCATTGCCAATGACGACTTTTCCATTTCGTCGACCACCCCAACCAAAAAAGTTAACATCCGTGTTTCCGGTCAATTCCAGCTGGAAAATATTGACAAGTTTTGTTGTCTCCCGTCAAGGACAAACATTTCCATTTTCGTTGTTCTTTGTTATTCCGATGCCGCCAAATGGCAGGGGGATATTGAATTGGCCTGAAAAATATGGATCCTCTGAAGGAAAGCTAGTTTTAAAGGACTAAACTGTCTGGAAAATGATTTATTTACAGTTTTTCCCTTTCGCTAATGTGGAGCGGAAATGGTCTAATTTCAAATTAAAGAAAAATAAAACAAACCAACAGTGAAAACAGTCAAAATAACGAATATGGATAGTCTAAACATAGGGCGAACAGATGACGAATCTGTCGATCGGGGGCTGTCCTCGATCCCGGATTGATAGCCGCCCGTCGTCAATGGGATTAGCCAACCAAAGGACAATCTGACAAGTTCTTGTACAAGCGGATATTTATTCTAGAGCATGTTCGTAGTCAACCAAAGGAGCCAGCCAGGACACATAATCCATTCCGGCATCCATTTGGACAGTGGGCTTCCTTGGAGAGATAGAAGATGTTTGAAACTTCGCAAATTTGGTGGCAATCTTCCTGAAAAAGTTAGGCTGAGTTGAGTCGAGCTGATAGTCGAGCGTCAAGTCGATGTCGTGGTTGACTCGACGTCGAAATAAATAGGAAAAATATATCAAATAGGCCGTTTTCCGATTCGATCCTCTCGACGCTGCTCGACTTCACTCGGCGTCGACACATTTGTCGTGTCAACGCAATAGCAGAAACATCTTCCCCCATACCATTAATTTCAGTAAATCCATATTTCTTAGCCAAATCCACAGTCAATACAATTCGTCCGTTCATTTGATGTCTATCCGGGTCAGATGCCAAAGCAGCGACTGCCTGGCCAACAAATGTTGGACTTTCTCCCTCATCGAAAATATTTTTTATCTAAAAATTAATTGAATTTAGGCGTAAAATAGTCAACATTGTTGTTTCCTTCCATGTTTGTTAGCACATTTTCCAGGAACATTTCCGTCCTCACTGCGCCGGGATACAAGCTGATTGTTGTAATCTTGGTGGATTTGAGCTCTTCAGCCATTTCCCGGGTCATTCTGTCCAGCCCGGCTTTTCCTATTCCATAAGGAGCATTGAATAGGGAACTGGAACGATTACTTCCAGTTAGAAAGAAACATACAAAATTCCTCCAAAACTGGACAGATTTACGATCAATCCTCGACCGCCTTGACTGATCATCATTCGAGTAGCATAAACTGCACAATGATAATGATTTTGCAATCCAACGATGTTTATGTTTTCCCAGAGATCTGGATCGGATTCATAGAAGCGTTTATTCATGTTGGGGGCCAGGTACTAAATAAGGGAAATATTCCACGAAATTCTGTAAACTCACCGGAACACCGGAATACGCATTATTGACCAAAATGTCCAGTTGTTGAGTCTCTTTTTCAATATCTTCGAAGAGTTTCTTGATTTCCGTCATATTACTGTGATCACAGAATTTCACAATAACTTTTCCTCCCAAGTTACGAATTTCTAAAAGTATTTCATTATATTCCAGGATGCTGTATACCGTCAGCAGTCTGTTCCAGTGAATTCTGCCCCTTGACACTGTCTTGGGGTAATCTGCCAGTAATAATGACCGTGGCTCCATGGGCAGCCAACTGGGCGGCAATTCTACGTCCAATACCACGAGATGCGCCAGTGACCAGAGCAACTTGACAAGACAACATGGCGGGAGTGAATGCTGGACATTGGGGTGTCGGGTTATATGGAACATTTCCTAAAGGGCAACTTTTTGTCTCCGTCACACCTGGACAGATTGTACCGTGATAAAGTTATGCACTTTACAGACACTTTGGTTGATACAGAAATATTGACAATAACAGGACTGTCAAACCCTTGACATTTGGATGGAAAGTGGGTCCGCTGGGGTCCAAAATTCTGGACAAAAATCTCGTAAACTATCAGTAGATTCGAATTCTTTGGTCTGTCTTCGAAATTGTACAGTAGCTGCCACTGTTCGTCCCTCCTTTTCATCAGAGATAAGCCCCCTGAAACCCGTTGATCAGTTGATTCGCTGGGTTAGTCGGTGTCTGGCGACCAGCCAACTATCCTCCGGGCACGTGACCCGCTTATTTCTTCCCTCGGAAATTGTTTCAACCCCTTATCAGAGACTTTTTTGTGACCATTAGATGGCTAATAAACAAGGGAAGAGTCTAGCAGCAGAAGAAATAAAAGGAAAAGAGCCTTCTGTCTGGAAGAATTTCGGAGCAGAAACATTTTTGTCCTTTTTTTCGGTAAAATTAATTATTCGTATTTGGCATCAAAATTTGATACTAAAAATGACTGAAAAATGTTTTCACAACCGTTTTTATGGGTAACTGCAGGGCGCCAAGGATTTTTTATAATTAGTTTCTCTTGTGAACGTCAAAATACTCATTTTTCAGGATTAAAATGGCTAATTGTTCCTATACCCAGTATTCCACTGTTCTTTCTTCCTTTCCCCGATAAATTACCCTTGTTCAGATATTTCTCCACCATTTCCATAATACTTGTTTCTTCCTCTCTTTTCTCCCAGTCTTTGCTACTGCAAAACGTGACCATGTTCCAGCCCCCAGCGCAATTGACAAGATAAGCTCCGTCGTTATTTATGTTCTTTTGCTTTTTATCGTTTTTGGTCATTGATTTTCCCAGAATGTCATCATCTACTGTCCCTTCTCTGGGGAGTATTTTCAGTCTTTTTTCGGTTTCCTCGAGGGAATTGGCTAGCAGGAGTCGGCCTAAACTTCATTGGGACGAGGGCGCTTCCTTGTTCATTTTTGGCGGGATTCGTCACTACATTTCTCCAAAGAAAATATTCCCCATGGATTTTGAAGGGATCTCTTCTCCAATTCCAAATGTTAGATAGCGGTTAGGGACGGAACATCGTGGATCAAACTCGCGATTCCCGGTTCCTTTTGTGTCGTATATGGACTCTCGAATACGATATCTTCCCCGATTCAAGAGGTGTTCTCTCTCGACTTTTGACTTCAAGTGAAACAAAGAAAGAGAGATCGGCATTGTCAAATATCAAGAGACTCACTTTCTCAATTGTTACCGAATTCCTCAAATATCAGTCTCCTCTGATTTTTGGCTCCTTCCTACTTTTCATTACATCATATTATTAATGAATCTCTGAGCATTGAGTAGCCAAAAATACGAATAACGAACGGCTCTCTGCTTCTTCATTTTAGAGCCGCCGTTCCATCATCACAAATCAAAATCTTCGCTAGGCGGCCAGAGAACATTTCAATAAATCTGAATATTTTCGGGGGTTGTTATATAAGGCTATGGAATAACAATAAATGAGCGCTTTGAACCATTGCAACCCTGAGATCCGAAGGTTAGGATCACGCTAATCTAGCCGCGAATTTTACCCGCCAATATTTGATCTGACCAGTGTATTTCTAAATTTTGCTGCCAGTTGTTTCTTGTCTTTTCAACCGTGACCATTTTCCTTCTGGGCCTGTAGTTTTTACAATTTGCCAGTTTTCACGCCTGTCTGGGGGCATAAAGAGACGGCCGATTACTGTCCCCCATGGGCAGGTTTAAACCCCGATTTGACTTCTTCTAAGATCGTGGGAGTGCGGGTTGAGTTCGCGGAAAACGTCTTTCTGTTTGAACTACGCGCGCAAGGGGCTGCCGGCCATCTTCTTCCGCCGTGGTTCTCCTTGCTTTTATCCTCCTCCGCGTATATTCTCCCCTCTTTTTTGTTATTTTCAGGTTCTCTAATGGAAAAAATCTTCCTTGAAAACACAGAAATTTGGCTAGAAATTGTGCGAAGTCGATTTCTATCCGATTTCACCGCTGCCGTCACACTTTGTTTGCTCTTTTTCTTCCGTGTTCGAGACTTTTCCAAACTTTGCCTCCACAGTTTCAAAATCAAACTTTTCACGGATTTTTCAAGTGGCTGGAAGTGGGCAAGATGATGACTAATATGACGCCTGATTCTGGGAATTGAGAATATTTCATATCGCGTTTACCCGTGTTAACCATCGCTACAGTTCCCAGGGGCAGTCTGTATTTCTGGGAAACATACTCCTTCATTCCTTCTTCATTTCAAGATAAACATATTGCATCCGGTTGAGGGCGAGTGACCTTGAGAGATCCGTGGGCACATCTGTTGCGGACCTTATCTCTTTCGGTTCATGCATCTGGAAAAGTAAACTTACTCGTAGTTGCGGTGTTTTTAACAGAACTTGCTGATGGGCATTCTGTAGATTCTTTTCTACAGTAATCTGTGATTATTGTTGGTTTTCAAAACTTGGAGGATGAGGGACCCGCTTGGAATTTCGAATTTTTATTGGAAATTCTCAAATTCAAACGCCTTGGACCCTACAGCGTCCGTTTCTCTTGATATTGAAAATTGAGAACAATTACAGTACTCCCTGATCTTCCCAGAGGATCAAAATCTTTGGCTCTCGCCCTTTTTGCCTTCTATTACACAGTTGATATGTACTTCCTGGCTCGATTCCAGTATCCTCTCCTCTTTCTCTTTTTCATCCGTCAGCTGTCGCCTACGTCAAGGATGGCAAGAGAAAGGGAAGAATATGCCAAAAGCAATAGAAGGAGAATAAATGAAGTGAATCTGTGAAAGACAGCTGACTATTCCCCGGGTGGGCAGGCAATCTTCGAGCATTTATCCCCGTGTTTTCTGATTTTACACACACGACACAATGCGCCACACCACGGGTGGTTATTTTATGGACTCGTGATTGTGTGCCCCGTGTAATTTTCGGGGTATACCTGATCATGGACCACATTTTTTGAAATTCCATCAACACGCGATATTCCTTACATTTTTTGAATATTTCTAGTCATTTTTTACGGGCACAATGAGCCGGCGCCTCCTTGAATTAAATTGGAATTTGCCAGTTTTCAGTCATTTTTCTCAGACTTTTTGGCAATTTCATGATTTTCAAAGCACTTAACCAGGCCTTTCTGGTTTTTTAGAGAGAGTTTCCAGTAAATCACAGGTTAAACAGCCCGTTGTCAGTATTGTTTTTCTCCTTGCGTTGCTTCCTCCTCTTCCTCTGAGCCAGCTGTTGGTGATTGCCATCGCTCGCGTTTCTCTCATTCCGCTTGATGATCTCTTCTCGGTTAACCATAAACATCCAGTCATTTTATGGTAAAATCCTTGAAATTAGTCTCTATGACCGGGGGGAGATATACTTGGTCCATTGTTTGCTCCTCTCAACAGTTCACCCAGCCAGTACTTCACTCTCACAGGTCTCGCCGTTCCGAAAAATATTCTCTGTTCTTATTTTTTTTTCTTTTCTAAATTTTCTTTAAAGAGTCCTCATTTTATCGTCATTTCTGATCAGAGAACATGATAATTGCAGGGGATAGTTATAGCTATTTGGACCGGGGAAGTATGAATGTTGAACTTTCTCGCGCAGATTTAAATTTTTCTCAGGGATCTCATACGACGCGCAAAGTTGGAAAAAAATGATCTAGATTATTTTTTAAACTGTAATAATGTTACCGTATCTTGGTGGTCCAGTAGAGTTAATTTTCACAGGATCCCGCCGTATTAGAACCCTTTCTAAGCTCGTAATGCCTTGATAGAATCCAATTTTGAATCCCAAGGATTGAAATACTATAATTGAAAAGATTCCATTGAGGCAGACGCGACTTGTTCCCTTGGTTCCCATCCATTTGACGTAGCCTCTCCCCTTTGTAAATAAAGAAGACCTTTAGCAATTCCAACTTGTCCAAACATTCATTTTCGAGTTGAAGTTCCTGGTCGGAATCCAATTCGAAATCCTCGTCTAGGGCCCTTCCTTATTGTGTTTTGTCCCATATTCTCAAGTTGTTCTTTGTGCTGCGCGCGAGGTTCCACTTGTTTACTACAGATGTCCTCCGGGTCATCGTCTTTCTCTCCCTCTTTTCTTCTTTTTCTAAGTTTTTAACTCGAAAGAGTCTCGATTGACGCGCAAAGGTGGTGCAACTTGATCCTCTCTCTTTGTCATTCAGCCACTTTGTTGATCTTGAGCATTGAATAACGTGAGATTTTCGCTAAATTTTGAACCAGTGGACTTTACCTCGACAAGATTTTGACGTTTTTTCATTGTTCCATAAAAAATATTTAAAAGTTTCTCTTGAGTCCGAAAAACTGGGCTAAAAATAGGAAAATGCCATAATTGGCGGGAAAAGGCGCCTTGTTTCACTCTTTTCTTCGTTTTAAACACGAAATTCCCTTCAATTTTCCTTTCAGAATGGGAACAGAAGTAGTTCTCCGCGACTCATCGAATTGTTTCAACCCGGCACCGTCAACCTTCGATCGACCATTTAAAATCATCGTCCGGGATCGAACCTTCACAATCGATTCAGAATCTCTTCGTAAAATGTCACCTGTAAGCCTCCTTTTCCCATTAAAATATCCCCCATGGATTTCAGATTTTCTCCGCAATGTGTTTTGGAAAAGATTTTGAGAATGGCAGAGAATTGTCACGCGAAATCGTCGATGAGAAATGCGCAGATGTGGATATTTTTTTACGGGCAATACACGACAACAGCGTGATAAATGGTACGTATTTTGAAGAGGTCAGGTCAAAAGGGCAGCTGGGGACAAGCGGCGCTCTTTTTTTGGGAAGAATACTTTGACTCCACAGTAAAATCAAAAGACCGGCCAATTTCTGATCATTTCTCACCAATTCTTGGAGTTCTCTATTTATTCTTGGATAAGGAAGATGCGAGAAATAGACTGTAATAGACTTGTGCGCCCCCTCAAGTGGTTCGATAAACAATGTCTTCTCTCCCTGTGATCTAGCCGCTGCTGCTGATTGGGATCAGGGGAAGACTGTGTCTGACACATTGCACAAGTGCCCAGGGTACACAAGGAGCAGTTGACGGGTTTAGCCCGATCTTAGGCTCTTGTCGGTTTTCAACCTTGACTGTAGTCCATTATTCCTGAGATTGTAAACAAACTAGCTGGAAATTCCAATTGTTGAACCGACAGCCTTATTCCCTTCCAAATTCTACAATTTTCAGCCTCAAATTTTGCCGTGGTTCTCCGTCTCTCGAATAAATATCAAGTGAACAAAGTCATCGACGCCTGTGAGAACTTTATCCGTCGTCAGGACCTTGAGTAAGTCCCCTCACCCAGCCTCGAATAGCTCTCTTCAGTGTCCTGAAACCTGACGAGATTATGACTCTGTTAATAGCTGCCCATGAATTTCACTGTACCCGGGATGTTATGGTCAAGTTGATCCGTCGACTGGCCACTGAAACGAATGCCGTTTTTACTCGATTGAAAATTAGTCGCTTTTTGCCGGCTGTCATTTATGGAGCTGTGATCAGTACTTCAATGAATTTGGCGCAATTGAAAGAATTTGAATCCATGAATGGACATTGTCTTAAATTGGAAAGGTAGAGATTACTGTAACCAGTCTACAATTCCCGGATTCAGGTCGAAAATCCGTTGGCGTGCATCAGTTTGTGAGACGTGTAGGGCCATCGACTCCAACTGTGCCCAATGCGACGAATGCAAGAAGACATACTGCAAGAGACACGTCGCCGAAGTCAGATGTCCAAGTCTCCATGGAGTCAATACAATGGCGAAACTCAAAGAAAATGTCGTCGAATGGGATTGGGATTAGGAGACAGCCAGATCCACGGCTTATCATACGAGTACCAGCACTTCCCGTGTATATTACTGTACTGCTTTAAATGATACACATATAAATTCGTCTAGTTTTATTCTAATTTTAATTTCTTTTCTTCTGCTTGTGGACAAGTCGTCGGCTAATTCCTTGAAGATGAGGATGGCGGCGGATGGATGATCTCTTAAAATTCAAATGTTAAATGATTTTCGTGGACTGTGGATTCTGCCATCATCCGCGATCTTGTATAGTTGGTCTAGTCATCAATTTTTTTGGCGCGTCACTTTTTTTGGTGAAATTCGCACTCTTACATTATTATATGGAGAGGTTTCTCGGCCATTTCTCAACCATTCTGAATAATTGAAAGACCATCCGATAGAGGAAATTCAAAAAAATAAAACAGAATTCTCCTCTTCCTGCTGGTTTTTGAATTTGTTAGATAGTCAATGGTATAACCGAGATATTCTCTCTAGAAGAGTGCCGATCTCCGGCAGCGGCTCAGCATGACGTCGAATGGTGTCTCACTGACCATCCAAAGTGTAAAAATACAATATTTTTCCCAGCCAAGGTCAATTGACCTCATCTGACCAGACAATGACCCTTTTGTCTTTTTCCTGTCCATAAAAACTCATCCATCAGAGATAACCTTGGTTCAGCTTACAATAACTGGTTTTCCCCGTCGTTTTTTAAGAAATACGAGTCAACAAATTAGAGAAAAGAAATTCGTCAACTTACTGCCAAACTGCTTAGGTGTTCTTTTCTCATGGCACGAATCATCGACAGCGGTGGGGCGATACCTAGAAAAAATAACGGAAGACACAGAAAAACAAAGGAAAAGCAACGAAACGAAGCTGGAAACGTGGGTTCCGAAACTAAAAGTCTCTCTCAAAATGTCTATAATGACATCAAGTTGCCCCAGGGCGTGTCAACTGCCGCTCGTCATTTTAAAGACCACGAGACTGTAAAGAATAGAAAAAAAGACAATAAAAGCTGTGGTCAGGGCGGCTTACTTGGTGGTCCTGGTGGACCATTGTGATGATGATGGACGCGTCTGGTCATCCCAGGAAGTGGAGGTAACGGCTCTGGGCGAATGTTGAAACGAGCTGCCTGGAAAGGAAACTGCTTGCGGGAGAAATGTTGGCGAAAATTCTTGGGCGATTCGGGAATCGCATCCGTGATTCGCCCTTTTCGATCGTAAGCACGGCCTAGGCTCTGTCGACTTCGGGCGCCTCCGAGAAACGCCAGTTACGTATTCAAATTTAGGATAGTAATCCCACAGAATATTCGACGTACCTCTTCCTCCTCAAAGCGTCCCAATGCCTCTGCCAGGATCCAGAGGATTGCGAATGTGATCATCCGAAGTAGCATGCTTTTTTTCGATTAATACACAACACCAGCAACACAAGAATACAAATGGCTAGCTGTGGCGGACAAGGTTACGCTGTTGCTTCTTCTGTCTCTCTCACTCTCGACGGCGAACTGGTTCCAAAATGACCAAACGAAAAACGTGAGTGACAACATCCGTTGTTGTATTGAAAAGAGAAAAAAAACAGTCGGCAACTTTTGAGAGTTATTCTCGAGGTTTGAGGACGGCCAGCGAACGGAAACGAAAGACATCGGGGCACAGGTTCATAGGAAGTTACGAGTGGAGCGTCCAGTTATCATTTTTCTGGACGTCTTCACAAGGATATTGACATAAATTCTTGGGACGAGCGGTGGAGTCGAAACTTCGTTTGGCGTTCAAGTTGGGGTGTATTCGGTCTTCAGGTCGCCACGTATGGCTTCCCAGCTGTAATGCCGATGTTTTTCCCAGTAATTCCTCATCTTAAAATGGGAAAGCAGAAGTCGAAAGTCGGGCTCTTCCTGAGGGAGGGAAGAATAATACTGGTTCCGACTGTAATTTGACGGTTATTTATTGACAGATGAGGATTTTCTTCCACTGATGCTTCTACAAGATTTCAGAAACGGCCAGTTGTGCCATCGGCTTCCAAGTTGTGTCTATCCAAGTATATTGTACGCTACTCGTTCTTATCATCGAACCATTCTGCCTTATCTTTCTCATCCCCTGCTCCCTTTACCCCCCGAATGGACCCTGTTTTCCAAGCCCCCGGTCAATTATAAACATTTTGATTATTTTGATTTTTTGCTCTTTTCTATTTATTGATTACCCGAAGCGAAAAAGCTATTGATGTTTTTCGCTGGTCGCAACAAAAACATCTGCCCGCTTTCATAAAATCAGCGTCATTTTGGTAACAAAATTTAGCCATTAATATTGATCTGTGTTTATTTGTTTCCTTTCTTATTTTCCCTCATTTCAAAACCCGATTAATACAGTTTTGATCGTAAATAGCTTGAATTTCTCTCCATTTCCCAATACCAATGCCGGCCAGCGTCCATCCGCAGGCCTGTCGTCGATCCTTTTGACCATAACTCGACTATATCTCTACCATTTTGTAAAATTCAAACAGCGCTGAAAAGAGAAGAGTCCATTCATTAATCGTCTTTTTGGTTTACCAGCTCTTTACAAAAAATAAGAAACGAAGAGTATACTCGAAAATTGTTTTACAGCCGGTATTTCCAACTGTAGAAAACTATTTTCCAGTTTTCTTGATTTCAAACAGCCTTATCGGTTAACATTTCTATAATTCCAACAATCTTCGAATTTTTAAAAATGGTCAAAATTTGATCGAGTTGTGACCAAAAAAGCCTGGGCCCTCGTCACATTTTTACTTCGGATTTTCTTTAAATTAAAAATGAGCCGTTAAAAACGTGATGTCCACGTCCAAGACATCCGCCCTTTTACCGTTCTGTAATATGTCTGTAAAAGTGCGACAAACCGGCTGGTTGTCTTTTTTCCTATTGCCGGTGTCTGCGTCCCTAGTCGCCTCGCCTCTGCCCGTCATGTGTATAACCGCGAATGTCTGCTGCTTTGTGTCATGTGTCTGTCTGCTATGCCCATCAACAGCTGATTTCTCTTCCTATTTCCTTTAAAAAATCTTTTTATTTTAAATAATTTATCCAGTTTCAGATTCTTAAAGATGTCTGCTGGCAGAAAGAAGGCCCTCCTCAAGGTGAGTCATCCAAAATTCTACGCCCTTTAAAATTATTAAATTCTTTAAAAATTCATTATTTTTAGGTTATAATCCTTGGAGATTCGGGTGTCGGTAAAACTTCTTTAATGAATCAATATGTCAATCGCCGATTCAGTAATCAATACAAGGCAAGAGAATTTAGTCTTTTCTTTAAAATTCCCCCACTTTTTTAGGCAACAATTGGAGCTGATTTTTTAACTCGTGATGTACAAATTGATGATAGAACTGTTACACTTCAGGTAGGCATTTTCCAATATTTTTTATAGAATTTTTTGGCCAATTTCAAAAGAAACACAGCTATGAGTCAGCCTCTTTTGTCCAGTCATTTCTCACAGTTTGTCTCAAGTCGAAATAATTTTAGTTCGCATTTCGGTCAAACCATGAAAAAAATTCTGACATCGTCAAATTTGTCGTTTTGCCGACGTATACCTCGAATTTTACTAATTTTTTAAGAATACAATGATCCAGAGTATAAAATTTAATAAGAATGCCGTAAATTAGATAAAAATGGACGTGGAAAAGATCAAAATTAGCTCTAAAATTTTGGATTTGGATATGACAGCAGAATTTTCCTCGACGCTTTTTAACATTTCTCGAGGTTTTTGTTAGAACTTTATCCTATTTTTGATTAAATCTTGTAGATCCGGAAGTCCAACAAAATGATCTATCAAACGTGAAAAATAGCGGAAAACTGAGATTTTCCTGAATTTATTTTTAGATAAATTCAACATTTGAAGCAATTTCGAAGTTACTATCCTGAAAATAAGACAATTTTCGTGTAAATTGGCCTAATACAAAAACTTAAAGATCTTTTCGAGTTTGAAAATAGCTTTTCAGATTTGGGATACTGCTGGTCAAGAAAGATTCCAATCATTGGGAGTAGCCTTTTACCGTGGAGCTGATTGTTGTGTTTTGACATTTGATGTCACAAATCCGACTTCTTTCAAGAGTTTGGACTCTTGGAGGGATGAATTCTTGATTCAGGCCAGGTGGGAAAGACAATCCGCCAGTTTATAATTTGTTGATTTATAGTCCCCGCGACCCGGAGCATTTTCCCTTCGTTTTATTAGGAAACAAAGTGGACATGGAGGCGAATCGAGCTGTCAGTGCTAAACGGGCCCAAACTTGGTGCCAGGGCAAGGGAAATATTCCTTATTATGAAGTCTCCGCCAAAGAAGCCGTCAATGTCGAGGCCTCTTTCTTGGCCATCGCTCGAGATGCGCTGGCTCGTGAATCACAGGTATCCGCCTTTTACCATAATAAAGCTAAGAATATTTTATAGGATAACGATGGTTTTCCTGGATTTAATGAGCCAAGCATCGACTTATCCGGCCCACGTACACAGAGTTCCGGCTCTGGTTGTAACTGCTAACTGTCTCGCCATAACGGTTCCACTTTGATCGCCGTCGCGTCAGCGCCCTTCTACCACACATTTCTTTTGTACACAAATGTTATGAAATTTATTCTGACAATATATTTTTTTGGTCTATTGTGAGTTCGGTAACAGTTATGAAATCAGCCTGAAAAGACGAGAAGGTAAGATTAGACACCCTGGAATTGTAATCCAAAAGTGGCGGGTTCAACTCCCCGGGCCGACAGATGTTGATACAATTCTTACAAAAGAAGGCAAACAAAAAAATATTGGTCTAGCATATTGCCAATGTTCCGTAAGCTCGGTGCCCTTTTTCCCCGCTTCAATTCTGGGAAAAATCGCCGGGTTTGAGGGAGAATAATGATTATGAATATCTCTGAGACAAGTAAATTTCCGATTACAAGCTTGTTAGTGATTTTTTATCATAAAAAATGAGCCCATGGGCATTCATCCTACCTCTCATAAAAAATCCGAAAATTGCTGTGCTATTCGATATTTTGGCAATTGGTCGACTACAGATGGCCATAATTTCAACTTCCATTCAAAATTACTTCCTTTATGCAAAATTGTCTGTTTTTGACAGGAAAAGATTGTGACGATTGTAGATAATTGAGAATTTGAGATAATTAAGAACCCGGATATGGAGACAACGCGAGCAAAAGAACAAATAGACGGTGGCTACTTCCTGGAGCACAATTTTCAGTTTTTTATTTCCAAGTTTAATTTCTTCCCAAATGAGGATCATTTTTTCATTATTTTGGGGATACGGAAATTTTTGAAGCACCTGCTCCTTTCGCCAATTTTCCCTAGCGAGATTTTGCTACCGTAGACGATAATTGTCAATGGCTGCAATAAATTTGCACATCAGTGAGAGAGTCAAATTGCCATAAGAGAATATGGCCCCAATTTTGGAAGTACCAAAACAATGCTGTGGTGGGTGTCAGAGATTGAATGCCTTTAATACTAAATTGGCTGGAATGGAAATGGGGCCCATGTCACGTATATGCATTTCACACACTTCAATCTCCAATCTTATACGGTAACTATGTGCCGACGTCTATAGCTGGGCCGCCGTAGACAACACATTTATCCGCCCAATGATGGCTATGTGGCTCAACTGGATTTTTAAGGTTTGTCTTGAAACTTTTTATAGAAATAATAGTGTCACTACTGTTACTTATGTTGTGTGATCTCGTGTAAGCGACGAGTATAACGTTGAAGGGCTGCGCTTCGACACGACTCGGAAAAAATTGTGTCGACGTTGGATCGAGGGGTGTCGAGAGAGTCGAATGGACTTCGTGTCGCGATGTCGAGACTGTCGAGCGTGTCACAATGAAAAAAAACACAGTAATTTTGGGATTTTCGACACGTTGCAAGTTCAATTGTCTACGTCGACGTCGAGTCGAACTCGACTTCCCGCTCGACTTTCTCGGCTTCACTCGACTTGACTCAATTCTATGCCCAATCCTGCCCATAATACTTTGGACCCGAGATTACTGTAGCTAGAAAATCGTGCCACTGGATGGCTCGAAGTAGAAATAGCTGAGAAAAAGAAACTCATAGAAAACTGAATGCTTTGGGATTTTCTTTCGCATTTTCCAGAACTGCCAGAAATTTCTTTTCTTGTTCGCAGTCCAGTAAGATTTTTGAGGTCAAAATATTATGGGCAAAAGATGATCTGATCCGGAAATTTCCTTTAAACTCCCACTATGGTCGATGGCACCTTATCTCGTCATTTCTCTAATTAATGAATTCCAGTCATAATTGGTCCTAGCTTTATTTTGACTTCCAGTGGACACGGTTCGCTGCCAGCCAGCAGCTCCAAATAAAAACAGAAACCATGACGGATGGTGTATTTCCCCCCGTTTTCCTGGCCATATTTCAATGCTGAATTCTAATGAACTAATAGTGACGGCGAGAGAAAACAGTCATTTTTCTGTCTCGCTGGCGGATATGCAGCCAATATCTTCTCCATTCTCTAACTATTTTCCATCATATCAATATCTGCTCGGATATCCCGTGATTGTAAGTGTTTACAGATTCTTTACTGCGCTAAAAAAAAGAGAAACATCGCGTAAATAAGCACGCAAAACATCCTGTATATGGAAAATTCGGTCATTTTTCAGTCATTTTTCCAAGTTACTTTTAGTTGTGTAAGCGTAAAATTGTCGGAAATCGACTAGGTAGGCGACTCTACAGGGTAGACCTCGACGTCGACTCGATACTCGGCTCGTTCGTTTATCTGAGCGGCCTTTCCTTGGTGTCAGACAGCGTGTAGCTTGTTCCGTAGTCTTTCCGCAAGCGCTGTGATTTGACGTCGACCGAGCCAGTTTCAAATCAAACTCGATGTCGACTCCATTCCCTTCGAAATAGGAAAATGGACTCGCGTCGAGTAGAATCGAGCCAGAAGTTCAGAAGTTGCATTGTTTCATTGCGATACACGTTTCATCCGATTCTTTCGTCTCTGCTCGACTTGACCGGTAGTCGACACCAAATTTTCAGTGGCGTGTCGAGACTACTTTCCAGTTGTCTTCCACCAGTCTATTATCTAAAAACTCCTTCAGTTTCCAAGGCTGTCGAGATACAGCAATTTCACATCCTAGAAATAGTGAATTTCCACTCTTTCCCTTGTGTAAAAAATCCTTGTCTATCTGTTGACTATAAATTCCCTGAATAGTATCCCCCTTTTCCACCGTTTTATAGCCGTTTTTAAATCTGTGAGAGAACTATCAAGTGTCAGGGAGATATGTCGAGATCTTTGCCCTTTTTTTCCTTTTATCAAGATCCTGACCTCAATTTTTGATGTCAAAAAGAGAAGAAAAAGCTTGACGTGTACGTATCGCTTTCGACCCTTCTTATCTTTTCAGCGACGTCAAGAACCGCGGTGACTGTTTTCAACTGAAATCAAGAAAAATGAATCAATATCAGGGGCTGAAGATTTTACCCAGGATAGATTGCCATGGATAAATGTAGAATAGCTCGGGAATGCCCCATGGAGGCACAACTGACTGGGTGTCCCAAGGGCATGCCAATGATAGTTGGGCATACGCTGGAGACTGGGGAAGCCCCAAGGATGGTAGCTGACTGGGTTCATGCCCTCCCACCGCTCCTCTTCGACACCTAACAGCTGTCGTTTTTCTCTGACGCTCTCTTCAATCAGAACAGTCTTCAGCCAGCTGTCTGACCTGACTGCCTGCTGTTACCTCCCCGTCGCTGCCCCGCCCATTCGCCCGGGCGCATGTCGCGCGTTACAGAAATTCTTAGCGCCCATTCCAAACATTCCTGACGGCTGCCCCGCATTTCTTCTACACACACGTGAACTACATTCTTTTTTTTTGTGATTGGCAGGGAGAGAGAAAGACAAAGAGGCGTGGCCCAGAGAGGTAAGTCAGACAAAGTTATTCATCTCTTGGGGGTCCTACTGTAATCCTTCTCTGTAGAGTAATACCGCCATAGGTTGGGAGTATCTCAAAAGCGGAACAGTGCCTCTGATAAGGACAGCCTCTGCCCTTAAAAAGTCAATCGATAGATTTCTACAAAAATTGACAGACGATCAATTGAAAAGGGGAGAAAATGACCCGCGCCATGTTCCGGTGTGCCGCTGACGACGCGTCATCTTCGAGAAAACCATCCATGGACAATAATTTATTTTTCTTATGTATGCTTGAAAAAATTGGAAGAGTCATTAAATGACTCAGATCAGGGGGAGATAGCTGGGTCCCACAGTGTAAAAGATCATTTAAATGACGCTTTAAAAGGGGTGCAATATTCGTTTACACGAATTTTTTGGCTAATTGATTGTAGGGAGGATTGAAGTCAGGAACCGTGGAATGGGAGTAGCACCATTTCACTTTGCTCCATGGGCACGACCGGTGGCACAGGCGTTACCCAGTGCACCCATCTTCGGATAAGATTCTCTATAATCCGAAAATTCATTCAAATGATTTATTACTAATTGTTTTTGGGATTCAAACTGCGCTTAAACAAGTTACAGTCCTGTCTTTTGTTCCAAGATCATAGCCATTTTTTAAGGGCCGCAAAACTCCCAAATTCCCCCGAATGACAAGCTCTTTATGAGCTCATTTCCTGCCCACAGGTTTCAAGCCATTTAGAGACCTCTTGGTGACTAAGAGAGACGGCCGAGGACGGCCCGAAAACCATCTGCCCCTGGTCACAAAAGGCTCTTTCCCGGGCGTCTCTTCAATCACCGCGCTCTCTACCGCCGGGGTCGTTTCTCCTGTCTCCTAATACGGAGGATAATAACAGAAGGTCGACCATTTTTCTGGCATAACATAAAAAGTGACTATCCTTATCAATAAGTCGAAGAGAGAGGTTCTCTCTCTCCAAGAAAGACGACGCTCCCCATTAACAAACAGAACCGGTTTGTGTAGTTCGCCGTTCGCTGTTTCGCCAAAAAGGTTGACTGCCCATTGGACAAGGCCATCTCCCACCCGTCGACGACGCACTTATTTGATCAAGTCAATATCCGAAAACTGTATACTGGCTGGACACGGGAGAGAGAAAAAAAGTGGAGTAGAACTGGGCGCCATTTCGATGACAACGCGAAGCAAAACATGGCCAAATTTACAGCTTTTTGACTGCAAAAAAATTGAAAAAAGCAGGAAATTTCTGATTTCGTCATTATTGCGGGCCCGTTGTTTAAGTGTGTTAGCAGATTGGGAATATATGGCCGTTTTTATACCAAAATATTCTGTGTTTTCCCTGGTTTAAAGGATCTAAACAATTTAGTTAGAAGTTCCTTTAAAGGTCTAGTACCCCGTCAAGATCTCTTCCCCCAATTCAGTAAACGACGGTACAAATCAGCAGCCACAATTTCTGTCATCATTCCTGTGTTTCCCATAGTTTTTTTTTCTGTTGACAAGCCAGACATCGTTGACACATAACAATAGGGGGACCCATCCTATTGACCCATTGATGCCACTTGTTAAAAAGTTGGGAAAAAAAGTTCGACTAGTTTCTCCGTTACTCGCTGAGCAGTCACACAAATAAACGCGAGAGACGGTTTCGGGGGGAAACGGCGAGCCACTCAAGAAGCCCCCTTCCCGACAAGGTCGAGCACACAGAGCGAGAGGGAACGAACAGACAGCAGCAACACTTTACACGGGAATCTTTAGGGCAAAATGACATTTGGGAACATTTTCAAGGATTTCTAGAGATTTTACGCCCAATAATCGAATTTTAACCGTTACTAGAACAAAAATTGTCATTTTCCATGCTGAAGAAGTATAATTTCGATGCTATTTCCAAGTGGATACCGTATTTTCGGAAATATTTCTATTTAGTCAAGTTTCCTGCCCTATTTGCCCTTATCCGCGATTATCCGCCACATGTTAAGATTACTCCAATCGTCCTCCTTATCTTCTGCTACGTAACCTTGTTTATCAGAAGGAAATCCACCTGGAACGGTCGGCGTAATTTAATAGCCACAGCCACTTTCCCAATCAAAATCGATCTTATACTTTCCTCGCAGCTGTCAGCTGGCGTCAATGTCCCCCTCTTCTTATCAGAAACGGGCGCGTTCTCTCCGGAGAGATGGCAATTCGAGATTACTTTATCCAACAAATAGAGAAGACGCCATGGGGGATACTCAGTCCTCTTCCTTTTTTGAGGGGGACAGAGAAGGAGAGGTTAAACACACGTGTGACACCTGGCCAGCTGACGGCAGTGAGGATGTAATGGGCACACACACAAATACTCGGGAGAAGAGCGGAGGGGGCAAAGGTGTCCGAAGAGCTCCGTTGCTTACACAAAACGATGGGGTGAGTAATCAGAGGCCGTTGCCACGTTTTCTAGCGAAAAAAATGGATAAAATAGGTCATTTTTTCGTGAAAAGATCTAGAACATGAAGAACTGACGAAGATCCCTAAAAAACTGGGCAGATAGTAAAAATCACAAGGAAAGAGAAAAATCACCATATTTCAATGATTGAGAACACCAAACCCGGCCGCATTACCAAACTCTGGTCGAGAGTTCTTTCCCTACCGGTGTCAAATTCTAGAAAGATTCTAATTTCAGGTGAAATCCGGGGGATTTTTCTGAAAGCAACTGTTTTCAAGCCCTGAAATCTGCTACCCTGAGTTTATGACTCATATTCCGACTAACATTTCCATCAAATATTCCCAATTTTTCAGATGAACGAATGCTCGACAGCTGCCGTATTGTCGGCAGCCGAAGCGGCCCAACTTCGAACTCCTACAGCTAACGGCGGACAAGTCCATACGGTATCTCGTTTTTTATCCGACATATTCTATTTTTTAAAGTTGTCTCCAACAGCTGGAGATGGTGCCGGTGGTGCAGGAGCCGGTGATCCCCCCGCTGCTGCCTCATCTTCTTCTTCAGCGGCAGAACTTTCTGGCGATGCCGAAGGCGTCTGGTCTGCTGATATAGATCAAGCATTTCAAGAAGCCCTCGCAATTTATCCGCCCTGTGGCAGGCGAAAGATCATAATCAGCGATGAGGGCAAAATGTACGGTAAGTCGGCTATGTTTACCATGTTTGGGCTGTGTTTACACGGGGGTTCAGAAGGGCCCCGACGACGGATTAAGATCCCTCGGCAGATGTAAGTAGCCCGCGGTAGAGTCAAAAAGGCAGCTGGCAACAATTTGCTGGGGGGATTATTAAGCGGGGGGCAGATGCTGTACTGTATTCGGAAAAAGGACAGCTGAGGGAATTGACACCACTGGAGGCGGATAATTGCACATCATGATTGATGCGCATGCCCCAACAGATGGTCCAAAAAGGGCAAAAGGCCATGAGTCAGACGGGTTTAGGTAGGGACAACCTCTGCAGCCCTGACTACCTTTTACACTCGAAAATTCCCTGTGGATCCCTGACAATGAATGAAAATACCATAAATTTGATTTCTCGATAAAAAAAACTGCATAAGAGTTGGATGCTTCCGTTGCTTACACATTTTTTGTATCAAAATATTCAGAATCTTGTGGGAAACCCTAAAAGACGTCTAAAAATCCAATAATTTCCCCCTTTTTTCAGGTCGAAATGAGCTGATCGCCCGGTACATCAAAATCCGTTGTGGAAAGACTCGAACACGGAAGCAGGTCTCTTCCCATATCCAAGTCTTAGCCAGAAAGAAGCTCCGTGACGATGCCGCCAAGAAAAAAGCCGAGCATGTGCCCTGCGCCCCAGTGGCGACGCCCGTCCAACCACCGGCGACGACAGCTCCAGCTTCTGCACCCGTGGCTTCTGTCCAACAAGCACCCAGAGTACCCGCTACTGTGGCCAACTTCCCCCAATTGCCATCTTTACCACTCCCGGATCCCAAAGAACAATTGAAATTATTACAAAATACCCTCTCCCAGCAGATGTACGGCGCCGGTCCGTGGCCCAATTCCTTCATTATGCCGCAGCTGTTTCCGGCGGATATTAAACCATTCCCTGAGATGAAGGCATTCCCGTGAGTTTGATTTTCTTTAAAGGAGTACAGTGACTTTTTTAGATATCTTCAATCACAATTTATTCAACCGGAGAAAGTTGAGACGCCGGATCGTCTCAGCGTGGCGGTTGTCTCCTCAAAGTTACAGTTAAATAGCTTCACAGCGTGAGTTTTTTCATACAATCAGTTGATAGACCACGACGTTTATAATTAAATTCTCCTTTAATGGAACACAGATTTCAGATACGTGGAGATTCACGGTTCCCGAGTTGACATAGTCAGTATTCCTCCCTCGGTCATCGATGTCGAGCCCCTAAAACTATCCGATATTCTGGATAAATATCCAAAATTACTGCAAGATCTTTATAATGAAGGTCCTAAGGACGCCTTCTACTTGGCCAAATGCTGGGCAAATGTTCATTTTTCTGCGGAAGAGGCCAAGTCAAGTGGATTCTTTGCTGTCGACTCCTACTATACTTCTACAAGCAAATTCGACATCTCTGTATCGACAAAAGTCAGCAGTTTTGGAGAGGAGCAAGTGGAAAAAGTTGAGGTGAGTCGTAAAAACCCAACCATCATTGGCCTGGTGCACGTCACAGGATTTTTATAGGACCAGTCCTTCATACTTTTAAAATCCTTTTGTTATCAGCTGAAATTTTTCTATATTTCCCCTGTTTCAGGATTATTCTCCCACTGAAGAAAATGGCCTGTACACTTTTCGCTTAGAAAAAAGTCCAATGTGTGACTATATGGTCCGTTTTATTTACATGTTAAAAGATTTGGAAAATGAAGAATGGATGAATAATGTTCTCGAGAATTTTACAGTATTACAGGTGGGCTCATTTACTCATTTAAATTATCGCCTGATTTTCAGGTAATTACCAATAAAGGAACTGGCGAAGTCTTAATGGTTTTATGTTTTACTTTTGAAGTTAATAAGGAGCCCGATACAACTTGTTCTTTATTTAAATTAACTGCTTAGATTTGTCTATTTAAAGGAGCACTATCCCCGTAAAAATCTCGGCAACCGAGATGTTACGGGCGCACACATTCCCCTACGGTTACTAGTCCATTCTCCGTCCCTCTACTTGTGATGCCATCCGAGATTATTCAGTTTTTTTATTATTGTATCTATTGTGTATTAAAATAATATAATGATTTTTATTACCATAATTTAAAACCGAGTTTGGTGCCAAAGACACTTACGCTGGTCTCACGACCGACAGTAAACCCAGTTCCGAGGACTTGGGCGCCAATTGTGTCATTTCCTGCTCGGATTCCGGTTGTTATTCCTAATCTAAAAGGCTTTTTCAATTTATTCTCTTTTAATATTTAAATGCAGCTTCCTTTAAATGAAAAGACCCAAAAACTGACCCTAATTTAGCGGTAACTGGTCCAACCTCCCCCTCAGCCAAGCTGGTCTCCAGCACGACGCCTTTCTCCTCACCTTTGCTGATTCCAACGCGTCCATTGACAAATCGAGCCTTGAATTTTTCAATAGAAGGAAGGACTCTTACTCTGACGGGTCCCACAACGACGCCGGGAGCCAGCCCAATGCATTTGACTCCGTCAGATTCGCCAGAAGACATTGGCTGTGAGGAGACACGCTGACCATAACGACACCAGTTGGCAAAATGTTCGTCATTGTTTTCCTGCGCGCTGAAGGGCCATTCCCCCAGCTGAAATCAAAATTTTTGCTCAAAAATTGGGTAAAACTAATCTTCGATCGAGCTCTTCTCAAAATCTCATCTGGGCTATAAGTTACCCAATGATTGTCATAATTGTTGGCTACCATAGACGCCGGAAACAGATTCGAGAATTCAATTTGCTCTTCCCGAACCTCCGCTCCTTGTGGAATTGGTCGTTCGCCAGGATTTGTCCCGGCTACATGGATCACAATTACTTGATATTTGCCATTTTCATGGGTTCCACTGACGAATATTGCATAGTGAAGGTAGCCAAAGAGACTACTCAGTTCGAGGATGTCGCCCTCATGGAAGGGGAGAGGGGGCATGTGAGAAATTAGAAGGAAGTCGATCGATGCCGACTATCAATGGCTGGAGGAAAGCAGCGGAGCAACTTGGAGGATTGATAAGGAGACATTCCAACGCTTTTCAGGAAAATGGCATGTCCGGATTTAATACTGTTTCCATTGATTATTACTGTCATTCCAGTAATTTTCTTCCCAAAAGACGGTCGTCTCATGGAAGTGGCTTCGACCGTGGATGAACAGATCGAGTCGACGGCCGGCGACAAGGCAACAGTCGAGCCGACGCCCACAGTGAATGTCTTGGATTGTATACCGCCAATAGCTCGAGCCGATGCCCAATGTATCACCCTGTTATCTATCGATAGTTACCGCGATTATGTGGAATTTGAAATCGGATGGGTGGCCACCAGCGACAAGGCGAAGAAAGCTTTCGACGATTTCATGAGTGTCGACTGTCAGGCAGCCTGTGGCAAAACTGTTCCTCTTGTCGACGTCGTCCAGGTTTAATACTACAATAACCCTAGTTATATCGATTTTAGTACGGTATCTGCGATCATTTGGTGTGTCAAGATTGTTGTCGAAATGGCGATGAAATGTATCCGGGAGCTGTCTTCTGTCCTCATGAAGAATGTCGGCTATCTCGGCAGCCGCCGCTGTCGACGTCGACCTGTCCCTCCAGTTCCGGCGATGTTTCGTCCCTGATCAGTTGTATCCTGCTAAAAATCACTGTGTTCTTTCTGAAGAACGATCGTCTGCAGGAACTTTCATGGAAAAAGGAAAAGAGTGGCGATGGCCGGATAGCCACCGTTGTGGGCGACGTTCTCGACCAGGCAGGGCTGACCGAAGCCGCTGGCTATTTCTTCTCCGCCGTCGACCAGCCCAATCGTCTGGATTGGCAGCCTCTCGATGTGGATAACAGCCCCCTCCGGTCTCTCGTCCCCCGTCAGGGTGAACTTCTAAATCTCGTCGTCATCGGGCCCGGCGTCTCTCCCGATAAATGTCTGTAGACAATATCTCGATCAATAAATGTTCAAAGCGGTTATCAAACTCTGCAGAATTTTGCCTCCGGTTGTGTTAAATTATGGCAAGTGCACAGCTGGTGATTAGCGACGATACCAAGAGAATGCGGGGTAAAAGTCAATTACTGATAGGCGCGTGACCTTTTCCTTCGTCTGTTCCTTCCAATAGATTTTTATCCTGAAGAATTTGTATCATTTTCTTGATATCTTCTCCGATCTTCTGCTCTTTCCCATTGACAGCCACCGCCTGCGGGGGGTCATGGGTGAGCTTCGGAGAGACACTTCAGGCGATAATCTGAGTCTGGGAATGGGTCGTCTGACTGCTTCTTGGGCTCTCTTTTCTTGTCTTTGTTGCTTTTTCTCTCACGCTATCTTGCTGGTTACCTACGTAGATTGACAATTCAGAGGAATGCAATGTAGTGAGCACTTGAGCTATTCGCTCCGACTTTTAGCTTTCCCTATGCTCGGCTCGATTCACAACTGCCAATGAAACGAGGAAATGTCTCCATGTTCATAGTCACGTCATCTAAGAAAATGGATATCGGCTCTCATTTTCCTTCAATTTGTTTGCCTTTTCTAGCAGAAATGCTCTGTTTTGTGATCTGTTCCCCTCTCGATTGACCCTAACCGGAAGGAAAATGCCATTATGGATTGTAGCCATTTTCTGACGTCCATTTCTTCTTTTAATTTCCTTTAAGACGCGGTCTCCGTAAGACTGAAGGAACCGACTGCGGTGGTGGATCGTAGATTTGCTCGAGACCTATACCATTAGAATCAGTTTTTTGAGCTGATCACGAATATCGAGGTTAGAATTTTTGAAAACTTGATTTTGGCGCGCTACGCCGCCATTTAAACGGGTTGCCGGCCAAAATCTAACTTTTCATTTTCCTTGTGTACCCCATACTTTCTACATATCAGTCGACTCATCTGGACGAGATAAAGTTAGTGGTGCAAGAATATTTTGGTTTTGGCCCTGATTCAGGGGAGATACGCCAAAAAATAGGTAAAAAATGGCCATTTTTTACCAAAATGACAAGATGGTGTCAAGGGAACCCCCATGGACCCCTCTGGAAACATAACCATTAAATTGCTTAGCTTTTTCTGACCCAGGAGCAGTTTGAAATAAAAGAAACGAGCGTGATATACGCGGGAACGAGAGCTCAGAAGGTACGGTGCCAAAATCAAAAATCTTCAAATTGGGTTTAATTTGCCAGATTTTAATACCATTGAATAGATCTCGTCAAGGCGAGCAGTTTCCATTTTTAAATTGCATAAATTGAGTTTGGTATGGCCGAGATATGCGCGTTTTTAGGCGCGCCACCATTTTGGAGCCTTTTTTGGGGAATTTTCAATCTTGGGCGCATTTGGTTTGGAAACGCGCATATCTCGGCCGTACCCCACTCAATTTCTATAATTCAAAAAAGAAATCTGCTCATCTCGAGAAGATCTATTCAATGGTATTAAAATTTGGTAGATTAAACCCAATTTGACGCCTTTCGCTACTGGCGCCGCATCTTCTGAGACCTCGTTCCTGCGTATATCACACTCGTTTCTTTTATTTCGAACTGCTCCTGAGTCAAAAAATGCTGAGGAAATTAATGGTTATGTTTTCAGAGGGGTCCATGGGGGTTCCCTTGACACCATTTAGCGATTTCGTCATAAAATGACTATTTTTTGCCTATTTTCGGGCATATCTCCCCTGAATCAGGAACATATTATAAAAATTGTTGCACCGCTATATTGATCTCGCCGAGACGAGCAGAATGACATATAGAATGCAGTCAATCCAAAATGAAAATAAAAAGTTAGACTTTGGCAGGCAACCCTTTTAAATGGCGGCGTAGCGCGCCAAAATCAACTTTTCGAAAATTCTAACCTCGATATTCGTGATCAGCGAAGAAAACTGATTCGAATGGTATAGCTCTTGAGCAAATCTGAGAACCACCACCGCAGACCCTCCGAGAATCTGCTCGATTCTTACGGAGACTGCGTCTTAATAATTGGTTTTTGTGATTGTTCTTTCTGGCCTGATTCTATGAACGTAACGGATTGGTTGGTCTCTCTTGGCAGCCACGCCATATTTCAAATTCATTTTCAAAAAGTTTCCTGTTTCTCTAGATTTACATAAAAAATAATGTACTACATACCATTTTGTAGAGCATTTTCTGAGTTAATTTTTGATATTCTAAACACTGTGTAGCATGCAAATAAATGACAGAAAAGTTTCGGATCAAAGTAACCGCCCCCACATTCCTGCAATTAAAGATATTCTCCATTTTCATCTCGTTCATACTTTGAGTACTCTCCCCTTTCTTCGTATTCTTTTTCTTTCCACAGGTCAGAATGACTAAGCAGTCGAATAGAATCAGCTGCCGTCCCTTCCATTTTCCTAATTAGAACTTTTGTTCTCTCCAAACTCACCACAGATCCCCACCGCCGCTATCAATTGCAGCCCAAAATTATGGTCTGCAAGCTCGGTTTGTTATTATTTATTACAAATAATTTGGGGGTGGCTGCTTCATAACATCTTGAGGGCGGATCAGGTGACTAAAAGTAGGCCATTTGTTGCATGATGGATTACTGTGGCCTGTCTTCTTTTTTCGCTCTCACGGATCTCGAGACAATTTTCTTTATTCTATTCTCTCTAGGATTAAGGTAGCGTTCTTTAAAGCATCTCTTTTTGTTGCAGCAACTAATCGCTGATTAATTTGCTAGGATATCTTTCATTTCTTGGCGCGGTTACTGCAATAATTTAAAGAAGGTTCGCACTGAGCATCAAGCCAAATGCATAGCCTATTTCCAACGGCGATCCCACACATTTTGGGACTTTTGACGATTAAATTGCCCAATTTTCTAGCGTTTTCTTCACAAGACATGGTAGCAGGGCCGAAAATGCACGGGTCCACAATAAAAATTAGCAAAAAAAGACCCGACTAGATTTTGGAGCATTTCCGACAATTTTTCGGGAAAATTTGGATCAAAATCTACTTGTGCAGACCCACAAGTCCTTGTAGATATCCTGAGATATTATGCCTAATTCACAGCCAATAGTACAAATGAATTATCAGAAAGTGCATAAGCTGGACTTTGATTCTTCCTGTGATCGGCCAGCTGATTATTTTAGTCATAATTGGTGATAACTGGATCTTTTCCTCTCTTCAATTGTGTCTTTTGCCAGTCTTTCGCCTCTCTTTCTTCCTCATCTTCCAGCCCTTTTCTGCAATTTAATCGGGCTCTCAATTAAATGGAACTATTTCGCATCACAATTTCATTAGGCAAAAGGTCGAATTCTTCGGTTTTTGCTCATCTTTGGTCGAATTGAAGGCGGGATCACAAGATTATGAGAAGTCGTCTTATTTATTGCATTCGTTTTCTTAGTTTTACAGTACTAAAATTTCAGATATGGAAAGTGTCGACCTCTGGCATCATTTCCTAGTCTTGGAAGCAGTTTTCCATATCTTGGCCCTGATAGTCGGCGCCTTCTTCGTGGCCGTTTTCTCCCGTCTTCGTTCTGTCCATATCCATCTGGTCATAGTCCTCGACAGTTTCGTCTTGGCTTTCTGTTTCACTTCAATTTTTCGTCTGGAATTTACCCTAAAAGTTCTTCTTTATAATTTGAGTCCAGATGACGATACCGGAACTCTCTCTGCTCAACTGCGAGATGTCGGAATGTTTGCTGGTGAGTCGTCGCTTTTGCACCTTGCTTAATTTAATCAGAAAATTAGATGAGAATACGTCTGTAAGAGGGTAAAAACTTCCACGATTAAATGTCAATTATAAATAATTGAACAAGGGGCAGATGGAAATTGAAGGAGATAGGTCAGGGGTGGCTGATGAGCTGTATTTTGTAGTCAAAATTACCGGAAAACTGCTAATTTATCCTTTTTTTCGCAAAATTTCAAAATGTTTCCCATTTCAGGTGGCCTTCACATGGTTCTTGTAGCCTTCGAACGACTTCTGGCCACAGTTCGAGCCCGTCAATACGAAAAAGAGAACATTGTGCCCATAATTTTGGTCATAATCGTCTTGCTGGTTCGTTTTTCCGTCAAAAAACCGATAATATTTCTCAATTTTCAGTGGTTATTCTCATTTTTCACAATGTTTTATCTTATGACAACAGCTGCATCAAGGTTTCTCATAGCTGGAATATTCATTGGTGCCGACGCAGTGGCTATTTCTGTGAGTAATCAAGGGGTTTTCCGTTTAAATGCAGTTCTGAAGGCACCTTCACTCATAATAAATACAAAAATATGGCGGGAAAGTATGAAATTGCGTGTTTCAGGTGATGTACTACGTTCAAAAGAGGAATTTAGGCCTTTGGCGGCAATACAAAGGCACACTTGGCATTACCTACGCCTATCAGGTAAAAATCCCCAATTTCCTACAGGCAACAGCCTTCCTTCAGGTCCGAGAAAATGTGCGTACATCTCTGTTCCTCTGTCGTGCATTTATTGTCTTTGCTTTACAATCATTTATCGCTATTATGGCCTATCTTGGCTATTCTGTCTTCTGTTATATTAATGACACCAATTACGATATTGTGTTGAGGATGTTTGGATTTATATTTGACTTGGCTGTCGCTGTTGTGCCGATTACAGTCTCCGGCACAATTGTCACTGTACATTCACAATTACGAGAAAAATTTATTAAAGCTGTTTTTAAAGCAGGTGAGTAGAGGGGATCGATTACTGTAATATCCATGGCAATGACGGAGAATTGTCCATACTTATTGGCGCGTAGAAAATTCCTATCTGGTCCACCAGACTTGGGCCCAGAAGCCGCTAATAATCCTGAATTACGAAGACATAGAGTAAATCTCAAATTACGCGCCAGAGTGTCCATTATTATCGGTGAAAATCCTTGAATTTTCAGATTTGTCCCCACAGAAGAAAGTAACCGAGTTAGTTGATTTTGATGGCAAGAAGCTCGTAGTAAAAGTGAGTAAATATCGATGCGGGGCACATCAAAGGCCTTGTTCCCAGGTGGCCGCCAAAAGGAGGGAGTCATCCCTCCTTCCCATGATGATTCAACCCTTTTGACGGGGGTTCATTGTTATCCAAAAATATAATAATTTTCAGCCAAAAGAAGAAGCTACCGTCTATTTTGAACAATTCCGAACGGCTTGGGCATAATCTGGCTACCTCCTGCTGTGTTGGCTGGTCAGCAATGGTCGTAAATCCGTCTCCTGCCACAATGAGCAAATGACCTCAAATGGCCCCGCCCCTGGGAAACTGTCTGTTTCTCTCTTTTCTCTATGCTGAACGCCTGTAAAATGGCCATAATCATAGGATTTCACGGGTGCTCTCACTGATAGGCTTAAAAACATTCGATTTTCTCTCGGATAATTGTATTCCCTACTTGTATAAAAGCCTAAATATTCGGCTTTGTCTCCTGATTACGGTAATATGTATGTCTTAAATTGTGGACATCTGAATAGTGCAAAAAAATGAATTTTGGCGGGCGAAAAAAAGAATAATGAGTCGTTTTTGGTATCATAATATTCAGAATTTTTTGCTGATCCCGAATAAATAGGAAAAAAATAGGAAAACCCTAAAAATTAAAGGGAAATGGTCAACAACGGGCCATTTCGAATTTCTTCCAACGCAATCCACGCTGTTTACGCGACTATAAGCTACTACTAGAACTTTCTTATCTCTCGGGCAAGTAATTTCAATAAAATTAATTCGAAAAAGACTTTTCCCCCTCACTCCCTCCCCATTTCTCTGTTTCTCCTGTCGAAATAAAATGTTTGTCACATAACGACCATTGCTCATTTTTGTCTTCTTCCGTCTATGTGTTTCTTTACGGCTCCGACAAGAAAAATGAACAACTTCTCGTAATTTTCTCCTGCTTTTTCTCCTGCTTTTCTCTCTTTTGGATGACTAGTCATCGGCAGTCAGTACTAGTCACTGCTCAATAATAGACTCTTCGACGGCTGGAAAACACCACGCTTTTTATGTAACAAACTGTTGACAATTCTTATGGCAAGTCGCGTGGTCCTCTTTCTTTTCCTACGCCCTGTATCTTCCCACGATGAATGATCCAAAATTCTTTGTTGGTCCTTTTAAAAAATCCCACATCTTCTTAAAATGACGTCAAAAGCAGTATGTTGTATACCATTCTGTAGGGCGATTTCTAAATCATTTTGCAGAGAACTTTTTGTGCTATTTTTTGGTACTAATATTACCTATCAGATACGCCGATATCAAAAATTCTGACAATCGAAAGATTTATAGAGCTCAAATAGCTTATTACCTCTTTTTTTCTTCTAGAAATTTCCTCCTCTATTCCATTTTCATTTGCAATCTGTCATGGTTTCCAAACAGTACAAAAGTTATCAATTTTCCACGTCCTGTTATATGAATAGGTCGACGGTGACTGTCCAACGTTCTCGGCTCATCTCTCCGTCGTCCTTTTGTGTCGAATATTTTCATATCTTTCCACCTTCCCACGATGACTCGTCGCCTCCTAACAAGGCCCGGCTCCCTCAATCTCCCTTATGTCAACAAGAATTTCCTTTAAAGAAAACCTCAGCCGGTTATCGATTCTATTGTTCTTCCCGAAGGGTCAGACAGAACCCCCTGCTCCTGACTATCAATTGTCGAAATTGTTCGGTCGGCTAGAAATGGTATCGATTCCGCCGATTGCCCTCTTTGAGGTGATCCATCAGGGCGTCCTCCTCCTCCTCCCTTGCCGACCCGCCATCGGGCCATAAATGTGCCACAAATCTAGACACTTTTCTGCTAATTGATACCTCTCTTCTTGGGGAGGGTTTAGCGCTACTTTTTGATTAGATAGAGCCTTAGCTGAAAAGAAGGAGGTGCCACAATTAGACACCGAGATTGTTTGAAACCGTCTAATAAAGTTCTCCTTGAGAAAAATTTGCCATTTTGATTACATTTCTGAACTCTTTCTGATTATAATAGCCACAGTTAGCCAGCCAAAATCCAACCTGCCGTTTTCCCAAAAAACAGCCCATTTTCCTAAATTTCTAGTAACAGCGCCGCTTAACTGTGGCTTTTTTTTCTAATTTTACCTCCTAAAACTCTTTGAGACACAGTAATTCGTTATTATTCTCTGTTCCCGTTTGTCTCAAGTACAATCATCCTCGTCGGCTGATCCATCGGCAGCTCCTCTCTCACACGCACCTGTCCTCCCCCACTTGTACTAATCCCATTATGCGAAACTGATCCTCACAAACAGTCGCGCTATACAATACTTTTCTTGCCCTTTGTTTTTCCATTCTTTTCAAACAAAAAGTGTTTCCAGTATGGTATCGTTGGCAGAAGAACGGCCATCGACGGCAGTACAAGATCTCCACAGGATTGCGCAGGCCAAGTGAGTTGGGTAAATTTGTGTGAACTGACTGGGTGGTCCAAAATATTGCTGCGTTTCCCTCCACTTCAGTAGTCCAAATTCCCTTGCAAAATTATTGTAAGAAAAACTCTGGCCATTTGTCGCCCAACATCTTCTTGCGATCATATCACATCCATTATTAATTAGTCCACAGACTGCTGCCTCGTCGTAAATGTCACCTCTTTCATCCTCCCGACTTGGATTACAGTAACCCAGGTGGTCATGATGTGTTTGTGTCCTCCGGTCGTAAACGCGTCTTTCCGCCTAATGTGTTTGATTAAACAGAGGATTTGACCTCGATGGCAGCCGGACTAGTAGGGGAGGGGAAGCTTGGCTCCTGTTCCATCTGTCATTTTATCCCCCGTGGGTGCCACAAATATCTGGAGAATTCATTTGGAGTTGCCTTCTGTTTGGGGGAAAGGGGTCGGCAGTAAATCTAACACATAGGCAGATGGATGTTTACGGAGGAGGAGGGCGTGAGAGGAAATGGCAACCGGGGATGCAAGGCACAGTCGACTATTTTTTAGGTTTAAAATCGAAGATTATGCCAAGTGTAAACGGGAATTATTAGATGATCTCGCTGAATTTCGAGCAAACGAAAAACTTGTCCAGGAATTGTCAAAAACAATTGAAGAACTTAATCGGGAAAAAGAAGAACATTCCGAAATAATCCAAGCCATAAATCAGGTAAGCACGCGTAATAGCAGACGAAATTTAGGTGTAATTTCAGGATAAACAAGAGCTGGAGAGGGAAGTCACAGCGGCCAGAACAGAACAACGAGAAATCGAATGTCGCCTATCACAGAAATTGGAACAACTCGAGAAACAGCGAGAAATTTGTAACGAGAAAATAAAAGACACCGGGATTGGGGATGATGGACTACTGGCACCGGATGACGAGGCATTGGCTGATTTACCCAAGTTGACAACACCGACATCCGCTTTGACTTCACCGGCTGGACTATTTCCTGGACTCAGAGGACTCAATCCTGCTGCTTTGCTGAATCCAATGATGTTTGATCCGGCAATGTTTGGAGTTGGAAATGCGCCGGTAAGAAGGGGAAAGTGAGAAAAGAAGACCAATTGCGACCATATTTAATTTATTTAAATCGTAGGAAGTGTCGGAAACCGTTAAATTTCAGTCATTCCGCCAGCCACCGACGGTCCCTGCTCATCTAAAAGTAACCGACCATCAAAGTCCTCCAATGAAGGTACTTTCCTCCCTAATTTTGTGTATTAAATGCTCCGTTTCCAGACGTGTCAATCCTGTTACCAGCAGATTCATCGAAATGCGCCCATTTGTCCGATGTGCAAGAGCAAATCCCGTTCAAAAAATCCGAAAAAACCAAAAAAGAAAGATTGACATTTTCATATTGTAAATATTCTTCCCATAAACTATCGTGTCTTCTGTTCCCATCTGAATATTTTGAGAACGGCTCCTGTCCCGGGAGCCAATCGTCTGATTCACTCGGCGTCAGTCAAAGCGCCCTCCTCCATTGCCTCGGAGATTTTCCCTAATTTTCTTCATAAATTTTAGTAGAAAGTCGGTAACATGATTCCTCTTTAAATCGATCGTTAAATGAGAAGGAGGGGTTCCCTTTTAGATAAGATAAATGAGATTTTTTACAGCCTGCTATTGTCCCTGGGCTCAAAATTAACCCATGAGCAGATTTTAATTAAATCAAGGGCCAAATATATTGGCTACAGTAGGCAGCAACCAAGTGTCTTCCTCTGAATTCGTCAGAGGATCTTCGAAACCTGAGAATTCCAAGATTAGTACAATTGAATGTGTACAGTTATCTTTTTGTCTTACGAATCCATCGAACCATTAGATTACTCTCCCCAATTTTTATGAATCGGCTTCTTCTTTTGATGATAAATTTGCTCATCGACGAGCAGTTTTCTCTTTCACCAGGAACTTTAAAATTTCGAGAGGAATTTCTCGAGTTTTCGACGAGGATCACAACCATCGAAAAAGTGGTCAACTCGTCATTTTTCCTGTTTTCCTTTTTTAGCAGACAAAATGCAGACTTTATTCTTGAAAACTTTTTGCCCAATCCGGGAAGATACACAAAATGTTTCCAGTTTCTATCGACATTCACAGTGGATTGGCTCCCAGGCATAAATCCACAGTATTCTCTCCCGACTTTTAGTATTTCCCGCTTGTACATGGAGAATCCAGCTATGAAAACTGTTTTTCAATTGGAGCATATTTCGGAGAACTGGCCCAGTTTTTATAAAAATAGATCATTAGAAGGTCTGAAAAATCAAATAAATGGCAAAACCTTCATTTTTCAAAAGTTAGAAGGAGCAGTAGCTGGCAAGAAATCCCCTTTAGTCCAATTGGGCTTCTTCCTCAGGTTTTCTGTCCCATAAATTCTGTATTCCAATTCAAAGTTACTGTAGAATTACTTATTGTCCTGTAGAGATCAGTATATTTCTTTAAAATAAGCTAGAGATCAGTCGTTGAAAGCCCTCTTTCCCACATTTTCGCTCCATCTGACCTCTCCCATCTTTTTTCCCTTTCAAGTAACAAAGTCAACAGTCGAGTTTGGTTCCCACGGGCTTTTACTTGCCGCCAAAGGCGTTTTTGACCTGTGAAGTCGTCTGCCGAGTAGAAAAAAAGCAGTTCACATAAGTTTACCGCATGTCATCTTCAATTTCTCTGGGGATCATCGTCTTTTTTTTCTATTCTTCTGTTCCCATCATTGTCCGTCCGCCTCTCTCTTCGCCATCGTCACGGCCAATAAACAGCCGCTTCATTGAACAGGGCCCCCGCCACCGGCTCCTCTTCTTCTTTTCCCATTTTGATAGTCTAAAAGTATCATCACATTTTCAGCCAATTTAAATTCACAGCTGGAGATATGGGAAAGAGGACAGGGGTGGTCTGGAATTTTTGCACTTTTGCCTTTTATTGTAGCCTTTTCTGCCTGAGTCTTGAGAGAATACTTACCGTAATCCTTTGTTTTCCTTTTGATTATCCCCGAGTCTACATTGTATCCTGGGCGCACGGCAATTTTAACAATTTACGTGCCTAAATGATCAACTTTGTGGAAATAAACTCCCCAGAAATGGCTTTTCACCTCAAAAAGACGTCTTTCTACCTCCGGTAGACCTTGAAAAATCAAAGATATTTCGCTTTAAAGATTACAGTAATCAGTACACTCAATTGCCGAACAGAATTACACACGATCTTTCAGATCGATCCATTTAGTTCAAATCCGACGGTCTCTCCACGGTACAAAGTTGTTTATTAGCTGCTGTTTATCACTTGGGGGAAAAATTGTGGATTGACGCTTGTAGAAATGCTTTCTCTTTTTTCATTTTGTTAGGTTTTGAGATCAACCAGAATAAATTTCATACGAAAATTATTGACTATTCCCCCTCAAGACGGGCCAATCAATTTCTCTCTCCCGTAAACTGCTGGGAAAGGAACAAGCGCTACTCTTTCCTCGTAAGCCGGAGGCTCAATCGATTGTTCTACTTCGGCTGGCTTTTGTATAATTTTCTATCGAATTGTTCTATCCTCAATCCAAAACAGATCAAAGTCCAGAGTATACGAGAAATCCGGCCAAATACCTTTCAGCTTTTTTTTTCTTTTCGATCCTTTCTATTTTCCAGTTTTTCAGAGTCGTCTCGATGCGGCAATGGACCTAAACACCTTGACATCGAAGTTGACATCATTAGAATCAACCAGGTAGGATTATCTCTGGAGAACTAGTGGGTTAGAACTCGTTACGAAACTCCGGGCGCACGGAGAGATATTGACAAAATCCTCTAAACATGGTTGGAATTCGAATTATCAATTGAAAGTCAGCGTATTCCGGGTCTTTTGTCCATGTACCGCTCAAAAAATATAAGGAACCCAGGTAGACACAAAAATATTAGTAAAAATTCCATCAACAAGATCCACATCAGTGATATTTGGATTTTAAATCCGGGAATGCCCTTCTAACATCTGAATTTTACCGTAAACTTGATAAAACAGATAAATTAGATATCTAAAGGGGAATTTCCCTGCCACTGGCGGGTAAAAACTCTCCGATGGACTGCCATTGTTTCCTGACTCATAGCGACATTGTCCAGTTCCGTATGTACCGCCAGTTTTTTTCAGCTACCAGCTGGAGACATTTAAAAGAACATGCCAGCAATTGAGAAGGGATTTGACTACGCTTACCGAACTTCGATCTCATTTAATAAATTGTGAAAAACTGGAAACTGATCTGGAAACCGAAAGGAAAGGCCATGCCGAGGAATTGAGACAAATTAATCAGGTATGGGTCTTGGAACGAATAGAGAAATGGGATTTTAGGATATAAATCATTGTGAAGATATGTTGAAGGCATTGCGATCGGAACGGGATGGAAGAAAACAGACGGTATTAAAGAAGGCAGAAGATTTAGAAAATATCAGAACTACGGGTAATAGAGTGGTAAGCAATTCTTTTAAAAAACATTTCTCTATTAATGAAAATGAAAACGGGGAAAATCGCAAATTACTCAAAAGAAGCGGCTTTCCCTGCTTTCCAATTATTTTCCTATCTTTCAGCTGGCCTTATTAGGATGTTCCGACGTGTTAGATGAATTGCCATCGGATCTCCTTCAAGAGTTAGTCCACTCAATCAGCCGAATTTGTCACTTTCAGCCTTCTAGTCGAAGAGAAACCACCTCCCCCAACATTTCCCGCCATTCATCCATCGATCGAGAGTCCGTTTTTCCATTTTTTTTTAATCCAAATTCAAATAATTTTAGCATTCAATCTGTTCCAATCGACGTCGAGAGGACCGGAAACGAGTCAGAGCAGCCAGGCAATGGCAATGGCCAAAATGAAGAGATGTGACGCGTGTCAGGGAATGATCCATCGAAATGCTCCGACTTGTCCTATTTGTAAAACACGTAGCCGTAGCAAAAATCCAAAGAAAAGTCGACGAAAAGACCCTCCTCCATCTTAATTTTATTGTTCAATTTTATTAAAAATAGAGATTGACAGAATAAATTGATATTAGTCATGGGCGCGGGGGTGAGTTTACTTGTTTTTATCACATCTTTTTTTATAAATTTTCCTGCATCAGATAAGCGACGTCTTTGTCAATATTCACCGTAAATATCGTCTCTTTAGTCCTTGGAAAAAGCAAGAACAACAAAATTAGTCAAAGCCCACCAAAAATTTGTTTTTGACCATAAGATTCGCAGGAAAATGGCTGCAAGTCTAAAATAAAATGTGAGTCGCTGGTGTTTCCTTTTTTTAATGTGCTTCGAATCCTTGGAAAATGTAGAGATCAAGCCAAGTTATAGGCAAAAGAAGCCGACTCCTCAGCGGGTCACATCACCTGCGATGAGAGAAGTACCCAAGGTGGTAAGGGTCGATAGAGATTAGATGACCCAAAATACATCAGGCGGTGTGCCTGATGACGACGACTAATACTGAAGAAATGGAATGGCAACCGGATGGCCATCGATTTTGTTTAGTTTGGGTTATGACAATCTCGAAATGTCGAAGATGAAGGAAGGAATTGAAGACAGTCGACGTGGAGAAGGAAAACGCCTGGGCCGACAAGAGGCAACAAATTATCAGAGAAACCGACCAGCTGAAAAAAAAATTCCAGCAGATGCCGCTGGAGAGAAAAGTCAAAAAAAGACGAATATCGAATAAAGCTGACCTGAAATCCTAGGTTTCTTGGGGGAAAACCCCATTTTCTTTCAAAATGCTACCACTTGTTGCACATTGTTATTTTACAGACGAATATTTTGACGGACTAGGTGAATATTTTTGCCAATATCCAGATGACTAGCGGGCAGCGACGGAATTTTCCAGAAAATCCTTGGTTTAGTCGATTTCTAAGCTTGAAAGAAACTAATGGTGCGAATTCACTTGAAAATCAGTCACTTTTTTCGAATTTTCAAGGAAAAGCGTCAAATCTAAACGCTCTCAGATTGTTGTGCCCGCTTCGCCGACCGGACGACATATCTGGGAGCTAAACTTCGATGTCAACCGTTCGTCGTAAAAATTGCCACTATTGTCTTCACTTATTCAAAAATCTCCTAATCTCAATGCTCTAATCTGACCCATTTTCGCGTTCCCATTCCCCCATTGGGATTGCTCCCAGCACCCGTCGCCATGACCCAAGGTGCCAATGGCTCTGCCACCAGGACCGCCAGTCATTTTCCCATCCTCTAAGCCCCAAAATGGGTGGAGTTTCGCTTTCATGGATGAGTATAAAAGCCATGGCTCAGTGGCTAGATCCACTGTCCACTCTGCTCTGCTCTCCTCAGCTCGGCCGGCCGCTGCAAGGATTCCGTGATGTGGTATCCTCACATATCACAGTCTCTTGCAGTCTCCGGCCGGCTGTCCCTTCTCCCTGCCAGGTCCCTCCACGGATCGCAGATGTTTATTACGGTGTGGTTAATATTGTCAATCACCGGGTGAACATTTGCGCTCTGGGAGTGTCCGTGTCTCCCAGTCCAAAAGGGGACATGGCCATTCTGGATGTGTGTCGTAGTCCTACGAATATTGTGCTAAGACTAGAGACACATTCAGCACGGCCTGTCCCCCACCCCTCTCCCCTTCCTAAAAAGGATACCATCCCGTTAGTGGATGTCTACCTCGGTTAAGCTTTTGAGAGACTTCACCGGGTGAACATTTGCTAACGGAAATTCCTTGTCTTTAAATTATAACTGTGCCCTGGATGATAAACGACGGAGAAACAGTTGGTTTAGTTTGCTTTTCTTTCAAATTTCAAGCAATTTCACTATTTCTTACCATTTTAACCGTAATAAGCAATAAATCTTCAACTTTTCGGTCGAAAAAATCAGTCGATTTCCAGCCGCACAAAAAATGAACATATTTATTGAAATCTTCGCAATTTTACAACATTCAAATAACAAATTAAAAAATTACTAAGTTCAATTGAAAAATAAATAAATATAAAAGATGATAAAATTAACAGGAAAAGACATCTCTCTCCACTAGTGATCGCCCGGTGAGGACCATCTGAAACCACCTCACACGAGGAACACTAGCCGAGTGATTCGAGTCTTTTTTGGTTACACAGGAGGGCTGATCGATGACGAAGGGAAGTATGACCCTGAGACAGAAATTAGGAGACCAAAAAGAATTGAATATAGAAGAAGAGAAGAGAAGGAGAGCGTCTATCTTGTGGGAATGATGGCGGTCAGAGTGACCCATTTCGGATGACCATCTGGCCAGCAGCTGTCCCCGCCCGCGAAATTTGAAATTTTTCAAATTGACCTTGACACGTTTGTCGGGGCGTCCGCCGCCGGTCGACGACTCAAATCAACTTCTACATCGATCGACGGCGGCCGCCGGTAAGACGACGGCTACACAAAGCTGGATGTCTCTCTTAGTCCTACAGATATTGGCTATGACTAGAGACACATTCAGCTTCGTATGTCGCTCTTCCCCCTTATTATTCTATTTTGGCAGTAGAACGGATAAATTGTCGATTTATAACCTTGAAGACCCAAAACGAATGGCTCTGGCGGCTAGAACATAGGGAATTTATTAGAAAATATACTCATAAAAGCAAAAAGATGTCGATCATTGCGGGGACTGAATCCGCCACCTGTAGCACAGCACGCAAACTTCTTAGCCATTCGACCACAATAATGCTGGAAACGTATGGCAGTGGGACGAGAATTATATTAGGAATCTGGCTCTTTGGGTTATCGGTCGATTTCGAGGGCTGTCTTCTATTCGAATATTCTCAGTCTGGCGGCGAAAGGCGCACTTCCGCGCAAGCAGCTATCAATTTCCGATATCAAATCGTTTTTCTGGCTTTCCGCCATGTCTGGATTCAATTTGCGATGGCTTCTCGAGCTTATTTTTTATTGTTTGTAAAATATTTAAAATTTATTTTAATAATATTCTGTTGAATTTATAAACATTGAAACTAAAAATTAGAATAAACCTAACATCGATTTCTTTAAAGGAACAGTCCAAGTGAGAAAAGTACGTGGGACCTACTGTACCCACGCCGCGTCGAAAATGTCTGCGTACATAAAAATTATTTTTGATGAAATTTTATTTTTTTGTTATTTTCAGTAAAATTTCTAATGTTTCTTTATTTTATAGGATCCGTCTATGCATAAGAGTTATTAGCAACAAAAAATTAAAAAAAAATAAAGCAAAAACAGAGAAATACACGAAAAACGAAGATAAATTTTTGAGTAGGTAATGACAAATTTTTGAGTACGTAATGACATTTTCGATCACCGAGTGGGTGCACTTGGGTGCACGTATTTTTCTCACCTGGACTGTCCCTTTAATACTCGTATATTTGGCGTTCTTTTTTCTCTATTTTCGAATTTTACGATACCAGTACAGTGATAATGATCTCAAGAATTTCGATGAGGACGCTGATGAGACCGCCGGCAGCTGGCCATTCCTCTTCTGATTCCATGTCATCTAGCCATTCGTAGATAATTTCTGGCGGATATTCAAATTCCCCTTGTGTGTAGGTTGTATTCTTTCCTGGGATGACTAACACCCGCCAAGTTGATAAAGGATGTGATGGATGGCCATAAACCTATGAAATTTTCTTTCTTTTCGTTGTAAAACTCACGGCAAGATAAGCTGGTCTCGGAAATGATGGAATATCGACGTAGTCTAACCCGCATGTCGCCGAACTACAATCGTGCGCTTCGAGAAAATAGCTAACATTTGTTGTTTTATAGCTGACATAAATATCAGCATCACCTCAATTCCCGCTTCATATCTTCAAATTCTATCAAAACCCACCCGTAATTGTTTGTAAAACAATTCTCATCGGCACAGCTGCATTCAATTCAAATCGGGTTACATTACCAGCACCGATGGCTCCCTCATTATAAACAAATTCCTGCTTACAGTGGCAATAAATGAATAATACAGATGATAGTATCAGTTGCCTTGTGTTCATAAAACTAAAAAAAAAAAACTGCAATCGTCCATTTTCGCTATTTATAATCGAAATTTGGATGATATCCTTGCTACTTTGATTGGAATATCCCCTTCCTTATTGATCTGGGCTTCATGTATTCAATCTGTTATCAACAGTCAAAATTACAAAAGAAATGTAGACATAGAAATTTTTATTAACTCTGTAATTAAAAAAAGAAACAAATGAAATTACAGACTAGAGATCACCGGCAGTATATTGCCACAATAAAATAGAAAATAATTCTTAAATATCACGTACTTTTGGCATTTCAAAAGTAGCTACGCCATCGCGAACAGTGAGCTCGTTGATACCCTGAGGTGTGAAGAAAATAAACTGCTGATGAGGATAATCTTCAGTGGCAAGTCTAACAATAAGATCCATTGCAGTCTAAATAGAATAATATTATAGAGCTTAACACAATGTTACTTTTCTCGTATGTCCATCCATAAATACATCAAATTCATCCATGCAGCGGAATGGAGTCTCCATAATATACCACAAAGCCATGAGAAAGCATGTGGTTGTGTAAGAGCGTTCACCACCAGATAATCCACGAATGTCTTTCAGAGCTTCTTGTGAACTACTACCACTGTCATTAGAGTCTTGTGTAGAACCGCCATGTGGTTTAACTTTGATTTTGATTTCCCCTTTTTTGGTATTTACAAGAAGTTCACCCGTAAACCTAAAATCTAAATTATTTCAAATAAAACAGTTGACAAACTTGAATTTGATCAGACGAGTGAATTCGGATTTTAGCTTCATAACAATTGCATGTTGAATAACTGGGAATTTCTTCCGACGGATGGCCAAGGATTCATTTAATTGTGCATGTAACGCCTTGTATGATGAAAATCTCTTTTTTGCATCGTTGAACTCCTCTTTTTTCTTTTGCATCTCCTCCACACTGGGCATTATATCAAGTCTTAAAAAACAAAAAATACACAATAAACTTATTGAAACATACGCTTCGCGCATAGCGTCAAGTTCCACAGTCTTCATACGGAGTAATTCGTCGATTTCATCAGTAGACGGCATTTCATTATAATTTGGTTCTTCTGGGGACCCATCCGGTTGTAGCGGAACTTCACCTTCATAATTTTCCAGCTGAAAGATCTATATGTAAGAATCTGTACCAAAAAAAACATGCATTTTCTTTAGCTCTGTCAATTTCTTTTAAAACAGCAACCCGCTCTTCATCCATAAGCTTTTCTTTAGTTTCTTCCAATCTCTGCATGGACTTATCACAGCGATTATTTTTCTCAGTCGCCTCGTTAATTTGTTTCTTCAGTTCCAGAGCTTCATTCTGGAACGATTATTATAAATACAATACAAAACAAAAACCTCAAGAGTCTGGTAACGCTGCAAGATTTCAGTAGTTTCTTTGATGAATGCTTCTCGCTGTTCCGTCAGTTTGGCGAGGTGTTTTCTTTTCTTGACTATAGTCTAGAAAGTATTGTGTTTAAACAGAACAGAAATATACCTCTTTAGCCTCGTCGATTTTGTTTTGATACCCGCGCATCATATCCTCATATTCTTCTACTAATCTTTCTTGCGCTTGAATGACAGTATCGCCGTCATCACTTTCTTTAATGCGTTCAATCTATAAGGTAATCCTATGTACATCAGCTCCCAAACTTACTTGTCTATTATAATTATTAATTTGGCCCTTTCGTGTTTTTAAATTGTCTCCTAGTTTAACCATGTTGGCGTCAATCTCATCATATTTTCTTTTTAAACTGTCAAAATCGCCTCTGGTTTTTCGATTTTCTGCATCTGTAATCTCATGTTTCCGTTTTGCAAGTTCCAACTGTTGCCGTAGATTGCTAAAATGACACTGAATATTATCTAAAAAACAGTCCTTACTCTTTATTAACTTCAGCAAAATCGGATAAAAATTGAACGCGCTGATTATGGCAAGCATAAAATCGATAATTGCCACCTTGTCTGTTTGATCCGTAGATTTGTGCTCCACTAATAGAATAACCAAATTTTGCATTTCGAGGAAGCTACAAAAAGTCAGTAGATAAGTAAAAAAAAAACTTACATTTCCATTCATAACTTCCCTGGCTTCCTGATCAGAATCAAATAAAATAGTTGATTCAATGTTTTGCACATCAATTAGAATGTTCCTAATATCAACATCTGCGATATCAAGCGCGTTTAGAATTGTTAAAAATCCTTCTGGCTCATAGCCACGTGTTTGATGAGGAGGTAGACCAAATCTAGAAGAATATAAAGAATTGTGAACAAAAACAAAGTGTACCTTGCAACAATGGTCTGAGGAAGTCTAATCCTTTCTCTCTCCAAGAGCCGCTTAAATGTCTGCTCATCGTTGTGATTATCAAATAGAAAAGTTCTCAGATTATTTCTAAGCGCTGATTCAATTGCCAACAGGTATTTGTTATCACGTACTTTAACGTATGAACCTAAAACTAGCATATTATCACAAGGCTATTGCACCAACCAATTGGTCCCTTTGGCTTATGTGAAAAGCGGTTTGCATTTGCTTCTATGATTCTCATAATGGCGGGTACTTCAGCTCCAAACCTAAAGAAAGATTGCATACGCTCGCATTTTGCAGTATCTTACCTAGCTATCATATTTTTCTCGCTTTCCATAACATGCTGTACCTCGTCTCGGCAATTACGGTATTCATTTTGGGCGGCTCGAGATTGTTCATTTGCCTGAAAAAGAAAGTTGCGAAATGTTTGAAATAACATACGCTTAACACTGCCTTATGTGCTGCAGCAAGTTCAACTTCAACTTCCTTTTTTAATTTTTCATATTCTTTTATATTTTCTTTGTCATGTAATTGCTAAAAGAAGAGCATATAAGGTGAAATACTTTTTCAAACCAGTTGTTCAAGTTCCGCCACTGACTTCTCATAACGCTCTAAATTTTGACGGTCTTCATTGCTGTTCATGCGCCTTTCTTGTTCTTGAATTTTCCTATGCGCAACATGGATTTCGTTTTGGGCACTTCTTAATAAAAAAATATATTAAAGTAAAATATTGGTAGATACTCACTCAATATCTTTACTGTATTTTCTTAGATCATCCTCTAAATGTTTACATTCCAATTTTAACGGTCTGCAACAGAAATAAAACAAACTAACGTGAAACCTTACTCAATCTGCTCATTTAGTTCTTGAAGGAATTCACTTCTTTCATCGCCTTCTCTTTTGTTCACCGATGTATGCTCGGCAAGTTCAGCTAACGCTTTGCGGTATCCCTAAATTTTTCTCTCAAAACAACAATAGGCAGTATTACTTGAATATCTAAAGCAGTCTTGCTTTGTTCTTGTTTCAACTTGATAATCATTGCTTCAGTTTTCTTAACCTTTTCTTCCATTATTTTTTTACTCTAAAAATAGTTTGATCATACATATATAATCTCCTAGCAAACATCTTCGGCATCTCTAAGAGGTGCAACATGTGATAACCACTGTAAGCGTTGAACTACAAGCAAGAGATCCTTTTCTTTCTGTTTTTTATCCAGCATTTCCTTCATTTTATTAAAATCCCTGCAAATTATTGACATTAAAATAAAATAAAATGCATACTTTCGTTGCTGCAACAGTTGGGCGTGTATGCTCTCTATATTTTCATGCACATCTTTGAGAATCCTTTCCACTTTTTTGTATTCTTCCTGGGTTGTCTCGAGATCAGAAGCGTCCATAAAAATCTTTTAAAAAAGTAGAAAAGCAAAATAACAGCAACTCACTTGGAACATTTTTCTGGGATCGGTCTGTGACAGGAAGCTTCTGGCTTTATCTTGACTCAGCCAGTAGATAGGATTGTTTAATTCAATTCCAAATCGGGCAAGAATTACATCAAGGTCTGCTTTCTTATGAGATACAAGATATTCTGCAACATTGTATATTAACAAAAAAACCTGTAAATTACCTTTTCTATCACGCCCATGACCCCGGGTTGTTTTAATGCTGTATGTAGTGCTGGTAGGATTAATACTTCGCTCGATTATTATATCGTCGCCATACTCTTCCCAGCCGGTATCTTTTCTGTATCTTTCACATCTGCCTTGCCCAGTGTTAGACAGAATTACTTTTATTTTGGCAAAGCTGAAAGCATCCCAGAAGTTTTGTCAACAGCAGCTAACCTACGTTTTACCGTTTTTAATGTACTGCTTAACAGCATTTCCTCGGTCATTATGTCTTCCAGTTCCTCCAAGACCAATATTGATAGCAGAAAATAAAGCACTTTTACCACCTATACGTGGATATTAACATAGACGGAGAAGTACACCTACTTCCATTAGGCCCTCCGATGTAGAAGCAATTATTATCGTAAATATTGAAATCTACTTTTAAATTTCCATGGCACATAAAGTTCTCCAATTCAACTCTGACTAATCGACCAGCAACTGTGAAGAGATCTGCATAAAAAGACATGAACGAAGTCCTGTTGGCTACAAACCTGGATTTGTGGCTGTTGAAGCTTGGGAGCTCATAACGCTTCGCGGTGATTTAGGCTAAAAAGATTAAAAAATTAAAAAAGTAACTGCTTACTTGTGTGCCAAAAGCTCCTACATTCCGTCGTTTTTGTGATCTATTAATTGGACTGTTTGTATCGGCCATCACTGGTGGGCATGTGAAGCAAGCTGAGAAACTGAAACAAAAACGAATACGTTTATACAAGGGATCACAAGCGATGAGAAATGCATGAAGAAAAGTCTAATTTTGAAACCATTTGGGTTACGCAGACCGAGCATTTTTTGATCAACGAGATTCCATCGAATCAGCTGATTATATCCTTTCTGCTAAATAAACCTTTGCGAAAACGTCGGCACGTCGGTAGAACATAACACAGCAAAAAACACAGGAAAAGGAACAGAACAGCGGTGGTTTTATAGTCGTTTGAATCTAGTATTGATTCAGGGTAAGCATTCTTTAAAATTGCGCGCATCAAATATTTCAAAATTGTTTACCAAGCCAAAAACTCAGAAATTGCTTCATTTTTGGTTGGCCTCCACTGTCGGTTCTGCTGCTAATTCTACTGGTTTTTTTTTGCAAATCGAGCGTATATAAAAATTCGCTCATTGTGCTAGTCGCTATTGTGCGCTTGTAAACACATTGTTTCTTATCCATTTTTTTCTAACAGCTTCTTTTGAAGTTCATTGTTTACAAATATTGGAGTTACAGATTCGTGCAATGGCTAAACTTCGTGATGCTGATCCTACATCGCTTCTCACATCGAAGCCAAAGAAAAGCATCCTCAAAATGAAACAAGTAAACTCTAAATTTATACAGTTCTAGTTTTAATTGTTTAGAATTCACCGGAACATGATCGTGAGGGACATGCACGCTTTGATGAAATGAATATTCTCGCTACTTACCACCCTGCTGACAAGGATTACGGTACAATGAAAGTATGTTGGATAGCTAATTTTTAGTTCACTTTTTCCAGATCGACGAGCCGAAGACTCCCTACCATTATTCTGACGTCGAAAGCGAGGTGGACGAGACATCATCTGGAGAACAGCGCAGTCGCCGTGTTTCCTTGGGATCGGCTGTTGATCCTGAAGCTGTTAGTTTTTCTCTGAGCAGGTTATCATTTTTTTAGCTTGCTTTTGGATTGAACCATGTTTGCGAGAAGCCGCTCAAAGACGATCCAGATAATGAAGAAGAGTTAACGGAAGAGCAGAAAGGTTACAATTTTCTCTGTTTAGGTCTACGATTACGTTTCAGCCAAGAAGCGTGAATTTGAAATTAAGAGAAAGGCACACTATAAGGAGGGAGCTGCTTTGAAGTGTCACAGGTCATTTGATGACGAAGAAGATGAAGAGATTGGGGTCTGCCTGAAGTCTGCATAATCGCTGTTTCGATATTATTTATAGTGAGCGTTTCAAATTTGAAACATATTTCTATATTCTTTCCATCCCATACCGGTAGCATGTGTGAGTGTCATTTTGTGTGATAATTAAACTATCAGACTCTTTCTTTTTTTGTTCCAATCAACGTCATGTTTCTCAATTCGGTAGTTTCAGCGTCATTGCAAAGTTTCGTTACATTCAAGATGATAGTAGAGATCGGAGAAGCTGTCTTGCGCATTCTCTTTGGTGGAATCTGGTTATCGTTTATTTTTCGATACGGGAACAATTTCGCATGTAGTCGCAGCTGATTGTTTTGGTAACCAAGTAGATATCGGAATTTGTCCAATCTCTTTTTCTACTTCGCTTCGATTTTATTCTTACGAAACAATAAGGCATACAGTTTGGTCAAAAATTATACTTCCACTCTATTTCTCCTACGACCTGTTGACTAGTCGACCAAGCATTGCTGTTAGTTCCAGTGGATTCCTCGCCCTCTTAATTGAACATGCTCCCCGGGTTCCAGCCCCGGAGACCTTATTCTGTGCGTGCTGCGCCGAATCTTACAAGAAAAGACCAAAATGCAGTTTGCGATCAAAGTGGAGGTTGTCAAACGAGCGCGTGTCATCAGATTTTTGTCGATATACTTGGCTCCGCCTTTCCAGGCGGTTCAGATATGGGAGTGTGCGTCGAATTTACCTCGGCACAACGCGGTGTGCGCCTATGCTACAAATAATAGTTAAAGGGACAGTGCAGGTGAGAAAATACGTGCGCACAACTGCGCTGAGGCCTGCACGAAAATGTCGTTACGTACTGAAAAATTAATTTTCGTTTTTCTTGTATTTTACAGTTTCTGCTTCATTTTTTTTAAAATTTATGTTGCTAATAACTTTTATACATAGGCAGACCCAATAAAATAAAGAAACATTGGAAATCTCAATAAAAATAAAAAAAAATAAAATTTCATCGAAAAAAATTTTTACGTACGCAGACATTTTCGATGCGGCGTGGGCGCAGTTGGGCTCACGTACTTTTCTCGCTTGCACTGTTCCTTTAAATGTTCAGAAACACAGCAAGATACGGAGACTTCACATTTTACCCTTAGCCCTTCATGCTATCATTTCAGAAAACAAAATTAAACGATAAAATTATTATTATTATAAAAATTTGCATTAAATCACCGGTAGATAAAATAACCGAGAAAATCGAACATAGGAGATCAAACATGGGTGAAGATATCTACAATGGGAGTGTTAGCCTATTGATCGCGAAAATGTACAAAAATTAGGCAAATTATGGGTTAAAGCTGAGTAAAGCTCACGTTAGGCTGAGAGAGGGAGACAATTTAAAAATTGAGCAGAAATTAAAATACCTGAAGGCGCTTGTAAATCACTAGAATTGCATTATTACAAAGAAAAGAAAGAGGTAAGTACGCAGTGTGAATATTATGAATTAAAACAGACATAATCGCCTGCTGCTGGTCCCATTAAAAGTCCTGGTGAACTATCATCTTCTTGATCTTCTCGCGAAAGAGGATTCCGTCGTTTCCTTCTTGATTTCAAAGGAGGGGGCAAAGCTAGGCGTATAATCCCATCTCGACAGTCTTCTGGATTTGGGTGTATCTGGAAAAGTTTTTATGAAAATTATAATGCCAAACTGATTACCTCTTGTGGTGGTCCAATGAAGGACAATAATACGGGCAACAATATTAATCCATTGATGACACCAATTACTATGAGTGCAAACATCACGTAGAAGAAATATTTCTTGACAAATCTGCAAATAAAAGGCTAGAGATTTTTTTTTAAAAACTTACTCGAATTCCGAAAACCCTAGCATAATAATTCCAAGAAGAGTGGAGAAAGCGCCATGGATAACGGGAACAAAAACGCGATCAACAGCGGCTGCTGTTCTTTCTTTTCTGGATCCAAGTGCAGTAAGATAGGCAAGGACGACATGAACTGTGAATTCCACTCCAATTCCAACGGCAGTAATAAGTGTCACGGCCGATACAGGGTTCATTTTAATTCCAGCCCATCCAAGGAATCCGGCAAGTTCAATAGTCATGGCAAGGACGATAATTAGAACGCTGAAGGCAGCCCATGGATTGAATAGAAGAACAGAGATGACGATGAATACAGCCAGCGCGATAATTCCAATAGCTTGCATCAGACTTTCGTTGAGGGTCAAATATTGCTCCCAGAATGTGAAGGCAATACCTTGAGGGAAATTGGGGAGACCTTGAGCAGAATATTTATCGCATACAGACCGAATATCCTAAAGATAGAGGATAAATCAAATCGAATGTAAAACTCAAACCTTGATCATTTCGACCACAACAGGTGTGTCTGTAAGTCCAGTCAAATAGAAAGGAATTTGCGAATAAGCAAGAGGTTCAGATGGTGGTACTAGTTCTTCTTTGTCTGACAAAGACCATGCTGGTGGCGCTGGATAGAAGCTAGCTTGTGAGACATAATACATCATGTTTTCTTGATTGAACCACGCTGTCAAATAGTTGTAGAAACCATCGTAGTTAATAGTTCCACTCTTGTCCACCAATTTTACTTTTCCTATTCTTCCAGAACAATCGTAAATACTGCCATGGCTGCATATTAACCGAAGACCTATTTTTGCATCATCCGATATATTTCCAGTAACGTTTCCATCCAAATTTATTCTATAACATTACGGTTACTCGAAGAAAAGCATCCAAAAACTTACTTTCCGTCGTTATAAGCTTCATCAAATCCTTTCTGAATGCTTGATAACCAATCTCTCATCATCTGCAGCCAATACTTCTCTGAGGGTTCATCAGTGGCCGTTTTTATTATAAATTTCGAAGATGCTAAAAAACATGTTTCAATAAAAAACAAGCCCTTACATATAGCCCTTCGGTAATTTTCTATTTGGTGTTGCTGCCTTGCGTAGTCAATGTTAGGGCCTTTCAGCACAGCGAACATCGGATAGAAACTAAAGTACTTGTCGCGAGCTTGAAGGAACTTGGCAGGGGCCGTCTGTTCAGGAAGAACATCTGATAATTCAAGTCCAATAGCAGCATTCTGCATTCCTTTGACTGAAACGAGAAGGAGAAGCATCGATCCAACCAGGACGGAAATCTAAAAATATACATTGTACAAACATTGAGATGCATAACATACCCGGAACCAGCGCTTGTGAAGTAGAGGAATGTAAAACCTTTTAATCACTTGGTGAAGAGTCCACGGTGTTTTAGGTTTCCGCTCGTCAACGACTGGTCGAAACAGAGGCAGCGAAGTGGTATTATCAGTCTCGCCAATAGTTCGCTTCATCTAAAATTATGAATACATAACTACAACACCTCGATGAAACCTGAGGTTGCGGCTTCTGAATCATCGAATACTCCTCTTCACGCGTATTACCATAGAGGCAACAGCAGATATCACGACGACCAGCTTTCCTTCTTCGCAAATCAATGGCAATCATAGCTGGATACATAGTCAATATGGCGATAAAGTTAAACGTCAGCAAGATGGAACTTTGCGCACAGAACGATCGTAGTGCAGGAATAGGTAGAAGGGTTCCTGTAAAAAAAAGAAAATTCATGAATAATATGAACAGTTACCCGCTAAGAATGAGAGAATGTTATTGATAGACGTACAGAGAATACTCATTCCAGTTTCTCTCATCAAAATTCCAATTTCATGATGATTGCTCAATAGAAGAACTTCGTGGTAGTTATGCAAGAGCATAAACATATTATCTACTCCTATTCCAAGCGTTAAAAATGGTACGATCTATAAACTCTGTACACAATGAAAAGAATAAGTAAATACCTGTGTAGTTGCAGCATTGAATTCAATACCAAACCATGTGGCCAGCCCCAAGCCAGAAACCGACGCAAATGTGACCGTAAGGACGCCAATAAGAGCTAGACCCATGCAAGAATCGGCAGACGGCATGAACTGCTCATGCTTGTATTGTGTGAACATCGCATAAACGAGCATGAGACCGTATCCAATAAAGATGATCTTGAAATTGAATTGACAGAATTCTTCTAGCATGTCGGCAATAGATGTTGAAGCCAATGGATGAATTGTCCGTCTGATATTACCCTAAAATTATGAGCGATGAGATGAGACAAAATAAGTTAAAACCTCAACATCAAAATTGTGGGCATGATTGTACATACGTCTAGTAAAATTCCTTTGCCATGTTTGAATGACTTCTTGCGCAATGGTTTCATTCCAGAATGGCATGTCTCTAGCACTCTTATACTTATTTTTGTTCGTAGCAGTCATATTAATCTGTAAATACTATATAGTCTAACTAGAGGCAAGACGAACTCTGTCCTTATACCGTAGGTAGACATCGTTAGGACTTGCTACTAGGAACACACTTTGTAACGCATCTACATGTGATAGTCGCCCGAAATCTTCCCGCTTTGTTCCACCCAAAATCATATCCGATGGCCAATGAAGTACTTCAGATGCAAAGCCGGGACAACCGTTTTGCATGACTTGTCCAAAATCGGGATAGGATGGGTATTCTGCGGTTTGAAGAAACTCTGGCCATTTATCTTTATTCAGCGACATCCACTTCATCATTCCACTACGTAACTTCTTGCACTGAGCTAAAAACAAGCGTATTTTCCATTATCACAAATCCTACCTTTCTTCTCGGCTTCCTTTTCTGCATTCTTCTTCGCTGCATCATCAGTAGATGTTGTATTTTTAGCAGCAGGATCAGCCATTCCCGTGTCACGTTTCTTACGACCTACAATTGAAACGCTACAATATAGAAGACAAGCAATTCTTACTGAACAAATCGAAGAGGTCAAAAGCATCAGACGCATCGTCTTCTGTGCCTCCAAAGTCAACTTCAATACTGTTCTTCTGGGTGTACTCCAGAAATTTGTCGAGTAAGGGACAGACGTCATAGTAGTTAGGCGAAAGAGTTGGGCACTCGGGATCCAAGGGGTCCATACAAGGTCGATCCAAATATCCTCGCCCGATGCCAGCCTAAATAAGAGCATAATCATTGAACAGTTGTAAGTCTTACTCTTTCAAAGAAAGAATGATGGGCACCCAAAGAGAAAGACTTATGAATCTCGTTGACAACACCGATAGGATCAAAGTTGGTCCATTTGACACGATTCGATTCAGGTAGCGCTTTGATCAAGCTCCCAACAAAGCCAATATCTCTGAAGAAAGGACTTAGAAATTACAATATAGAAAACGTACTTCTTAGTTACTGGAGGGTGAGGTCCGAGAGCTTTACCTCCTTCCCAAAAGCAGTCAATGGGTGTAATCCATATGCAAGGCACAATTCTTTCGATAATATGCTCAAATCCCTTCGCTACTGCATCGTCCCCTAGAGGAGGTGAGGGCTTGAAACAAATGTCATTGAAAGTCCAGTTGGTTCCATGGATTTCAACTTGAAAACTTGCGATCTCCTTCATTATATCTACATGTTTCAATAGAGCTTCTAAGGATAGCGCATTTTGACCTTCATATTCGGGTGTTTGGATTATTACCTAAAGATCGACGTTGTACAACAACAGTTTGACTAAACGTACTTGATATCCGCCGCCTAAACCATTTTCTCTAACCATTTCATGTCCTTCGGAATTGTTGTATAGTTTTTGTATCTCGGGAAGAAAATTCAGCTCGGCGTCAAGACGTCCACCTTCTAAAATTGAAAAAGAAGCATAAAATCCTGGTGGGAAACTCACTTGCAACCCATAGCTTCACAATGTCCGTCTCTACTCGTACAAACTGTAAGCCATATAAGCAGAGGGAAAACATCAAAGTGACTAAAAGGATAATTTTCCATGCATTTCCGCTGACAGTATTTCCTAGTGAGAAGAGAATTTTTTGAATGAAGCTTCTCGAATAAAGTGCCCATTGATTTCCAGTTGCTTTTCCCTGAAAATAAAACACATAAATTCAATTCAAATGAAATCCGCTTCCTCATCATGGCGCGCTGTAGCAACGCGCCGCAGATTGCATATCAATTCGTACGGCAACCTGCATGGTCGCTCAACTGCTTTAAATTCGTATGAACAGGAATTCCCGAAGGAAAGCATTTTTGCAGAAAGCGGATGTAGACGCACAAAACATTTCAACTCATGTTTTTGCAATTATTGGCTCTCCCTGACAGAATTCTATCCATCATAGAGCGGTGTTATCAATAATGGTTGGACAAAAACCTACTCTTTTAATTTGTTGTAGGCATAGATCAGCATCAGCCCATGATGGTCGTACTTTAAATTCTCTCCTCCATTTTTCCAAATATTCATCTGAGCTGGTCTGCCACACAAGATAGTTGTCAAGCCACTGAAAACGTAATATTAGAAAAACTTCAAACAAAGTTATAATTTCAATTAATAAAAAGCTTACGGAGGTTAGCCAGCCGCCGCTCGTGTCTCTCATCTCATTTGGTGGCTCATAATCAGCGGCATCATAAAATTCATCCTCGTCCGTAGCTGAAATATGAACAGACATGTTAATTTGGAAAAACCCTACTCAAATGTAAAAGTTGCTGGTCTGAACGATTCGCCTGAGCCCGGGACCGTTTAGATGGCGGCGGCTCGAGCAACGTCAGCATGGAGCGAGGCAGAGGTGACAGGGTGGCAAAACGTGGGCTTTACAGTAGCCTTACCCTAACCCGCACTGTAAAGGAAACATGTAAAAAATAAAAGAGAAAAACAAAAGCAGAAGATGAAAGACAAGTAAGAGAGACAATGGGTACTAGTTGACCTGAGGGGCCCCACTGGACCAAAAATTTTTTTTTTTGCTGGAAACGTGTTTTTAGGGGTATTTGAGGTCGCTGAACACGTTCCAGACGGTCCCGACGCGCCATATTACCGTATTCCTGCGATAGCTGCGATTTTGCATTTTTACCGGTTTCGCCCTATTTCGGGAGTTTTTTCGTCAATTTATTGGCCGTAAATGTAACATTAATCGCATTAGAATCAAGAGTCATCGCGATTCCACAAGTACGACAGGGGATTTTTTCGGCTAATAGTCCCATCTTTTTAAGCCAATCAGCAAATTTGTCCTCGTCCATATCTAATTTCTCGTAAAGATCGCGCAAAGTAAAGTCAGTAAGCTCTAACTGCAGAAACTGATGTTTAAGCGATTGCATTATTACCTAGAATCTACAGTTATGCATGGTATTTAAAGAAGACACAAAAAGAGCATTGAAAATCACACAAATATCGATGAAAACCGAAAAAACTCCCGAAATAGGGCGAAACCGGTAAAAATGCAAAATCGCAGCTATCGCAGGAATACGGTAATATGGCGTGTCGGGACCGTCTGGAACGTGTTCAGCGACCTCAAATACCCCTAAAAACACGTTTCCAGCAAAAAAAATTTTTTGGTCCAGTGGGGCCCCTCAGGTCAACTAGTACCGAGACAATGAAATGTAAAGGAGTAATAAGGATAAAGGAGTATAAATAAGTTCGAATAAAAATGATAATATACTTCCTGGTATAAACTTTGGTAACGAGCCATTGGAAACTAAGATTAGAGACGACATTACATGTATAACTCGATGGTGGATGCATTGCGTTCATACAAGAATCTAAACAGCAGACTTTAGACATTAGTTTGTGAAAGTGCTTTTCCGGGGAAGCCAAGAAACCGCTTGCTATATGGCAAATGAATAGCCTTGCAACAGGAAGACAAATCGCCTTACCCCGGAAATCACCAAATAATGCGAAAATTTTCTACGGTACAATGTACAATCAAGTCCAAAAGATATCAAGCCGTGCATCCGTGAAAGAATGCAACAATGAAGCCACATCGATATTAAAAAGTAAAAAGAATAAGCTAAAATAAGTTGGTGCAGCTGTCGTGTCATAGCTTCGGGCCAGAGAAGGGGCGGAGCTTCGCGGATCGATGTGGCTGGCGGAGAGAGAACAGCAGTGGCCGCCATTGAAGTACCTCCATAGGCATTTGTCATCGATTGACCCTCCAGGAATGAGTTAGTTCCGCAACGCAATACAGGTTAGATCGCAATTTTTGAAAAGTGAAAAAAAATATTTGGTCACTGTGCGATTTGAGCAAATTGGTAAATTACTAAAGCATTAGAAATAAACATGAATGCTATCAAGTTTCATGTAGAGTGAAAAAGGATAAAATAGATAGCGGAAAACAAAATCTTACAAATCAGCGAAAACTAAACACAAGTAATGCATGCAAACCTAAAATACCTACGATCTACTTGTGCAGCTTGCATAGAACTATTCTAACAAAAAAATAAACAATTTCTGAATATTTTAGAGTAAAAAAGTAAACAAATTCAGCAAGGACGGCAACTAATGAAAACATGAAAAAAATCAGGTGAATGGGTGACGCTAGATGGTACAAAAAGGCGGCAAATATGAAAATGTTTCCAAGAAAGGTAATCACTGCTCATTTCTTGTTTTTTCAAACAAAACGGTATTCAAAAGTCAAATAAAACTAGGAAATGTTTGAGTGCAACGTGGGTGAGTCATTTCTTATACTTTCTCAAGGTCATGTGTGTGTAAATCGTGGGAATATGCGTCGGGAAAGAGAAAAAAAGAATCAAAATTGAAGTATTTGGCCAGTTTCTTATCGCTTATCGTATTTTCAAGGGTGGTCATAGGACAATGACGTTGTCGGTCTCCTCACTGTATATCATATGAATCAGATTTCTTTACGTGAGCACGTGTGTCGTCTCATTACCCTGCGGGGTCGGCTTCTCTTTCCACCAGCCGTCGTGTAAACATCAACGTGTCTCTCGATTTTTTTACATTCCCGAACTGCAAAATGACAATCGAAAAGATTACAGCTGAAGAATTTCTACTCTAGATATTATAGATCCGTAAATTGAGGCTAAACTTAGGACGACGCCATACAAATGTTCCTGTTGTCCTCCCCCGCTTTGCAATGACTCATAACTGGACACAATGAGGACACGGCACAATAAGTGGGAGTGGGAAAATGAATGGACAAAACAGGAATTGAGAAATAGAACGATGAGTGGTTGGAAGAGTCGTTTCAATGGAATTGACGACATTTTATGGGCTCATTTGGAACTTATTTTCAAAGATTAGATAATGCAACTGATTTTCTCCATCTAAATTTCTAGAATATAATTAAAAATTAAATTAGAAGCAGAAAATGCTCAAAAAAAATTATAGAAAAGAAGTAATTGGGTGCAACTTGGGTGCAAAACAGCTTCGGTGCAAAAAATAACAAATTCTTCAGTTTTTTCTTCATAAATTCTATTTTTCTGGCTTGTAAAAGCCTAAAATATTAGCAAGAAATTATAAAAATTAGAAGAAAATGTAATAAGATCAACAGGCAAAAAAGGGTTTCTGAAAATAACTTGCCATATCGGATTACTAAGAGAATACGAGTAGCAGAGCTACAGGTTTCTATGCAATTCGTAAAGTTTCTAAAATTTAATTTAATCTAATGGAAAAGAAGAGTCTAGATTTCAAATTATCGGGCCATTTTTATTGGTAAATTGGATTAGACGTCGACATCTAAATTACGAAGCGAGTCCAAAAGAGTCAAATGCGTTTATTTTGGCGGGCTTGTCTGGCCCCCCTTTCCCAACTGGGAAAAAGCCTCTTTCCCTTTGTGTTTACTCTCTCACATCACGTGATCCTCCTGTTTTCAACAAGTCCAAATACCACACCCGTTCTAGAAGGATCCCAATTTCCCACGATGTGTCTGCGCAAGTAACATCGCTCATTCTTTTTTTGCCTCACAAAAGAATTTTTCTCGGTGCAGCAGACTTGCGAGCAAACATTAGCCAAGTGCGTAGAGGGTATCAGGAAGCGGAAAGAAAATGCAAATAAAAAAAGAAGCCTCAGCATTAGACGGAACAATCCTTTTCGTTCACGGTTCATCACACAAACATTTGGTTTTTTCTACCTTCATCGGCGGGAATCGAACTCGCGATTGTTCGAATGATAAGCGGACAGCATTGCACTGCGCCATGACGCAAGTTAAAGCATTCCTAGCGCGGGGAGTTTTATTTGCTTCGCTAACAAGTAAGTACGCTAGTAGACTAAAAGTTGAGCAAAAAGAAGCAAGATTCTTCGATTACAGATGCGAAGAAGATAAAAAACAAACAAAAATGTGAACAGCTGGAAAGCGAGAAAGACAGCTGGATCTTGAGAGGGAAAATTGATGAGAGCAATCAGGCAGCTGACAGGAAGTAGCCCATGAATTTTTTTGACAGATTTTGATTGAAATAAGCGTCATTTTTAGTGTAAGAACAGGAGGCGAATGTAATTTGAACTCTCTGCGTGTTGCAAGTAATGGAAAACGTGATGGGGTGAGGTCGGCGAAAGCAGTCAAAGTAAAACAACGGGAACGGGGGACGATAAACACATTTATAGGTAATTTAATAGCAGGGAATAATTGGAAAAATCTAGAAAAGAGGCATAAATGAATAATTGGTAGTTGGAAAAAGAGACGGAAAAAAAGATGAAGATCGAACTCTCGATCTGTCGCATTGCTCACCAACCTCTTCACCACAATACTACGAATATTGAAAAACCAGGGAAAAAAGGAGTTCATTTGCTTTCCCAGAACATGGAAAGAAGCCTATTCTTGCTATTTTTTGCCTGTAAAAGTCAAGAAAACAAAGGAATCGTACTTTTCCGGGTACACAAAAGAAGAAAAGGATCCAATTTTATAGGGAAATGATGTATCATAGCGCCGGCGGGGCGGCGTCTGCCCCTCTCTCCATCTCCATCTGTCAACTCCAGTAAAATTTCAAACCCTATCCGATTCGATTGTTGACCTTGAGGGACGGCGAGGAGAATACGCGAGGGCAATTTGGACAGTCAAATATTCAAATGGTGGCGAGCGAGTCTAGACACCACAGCTGGCCTCTGCACCCGTAAAATCTCCGCAGAATCTTTCATTTTCCCAATTTTAGTAATTTTTAATGAAAAAAGCCTCCGATTTCATGGGTACAAGTCCATTTTCGGTCTGAAACATGTAGTCAAGCCTAATTTGGCGCCTGTTTTCCTCGCTAAAAATAGCCAGTCCTTTAAAAATAAACTACTTTAAAGAGGGTCTCGTCTAGTTGTTTTGAAATGCCAGGGTCCCGCGCATACGAGGAAAAATTCCAGACTATTATGAAATAGAGGTCGACTGGATAACAATTTGGACTTGTTGAGAGGCGGGAAACAATACACAGAGTCTGAGCCAGAATGAGACATTGAGGGGTTGGGAGGATAAATAGAAAAGATTACGGTATGTCTGGCTAGACTGTATATTTCTGGGATCCCATAAATTTATCCACCACCTTCAGAGAACACACTGGGCGCAGGGGCAGAGTATTTTCCGACATCTGGAATGGTTGAAGGAAATGACGGAGACTGGCGCCTACACCGGAAAAAGCAAGCTTTTATCTGATTTATGTGGTAAATTTGGGGGCTGTTAGCCTTGAACTTGTGAAATTGGCCAAAAATGTTTGGGATAGTGGATTCGTAACATTTTATAAAAAGTATAGATAAAAATTTCCATCATGGTATAGTGGGTAAGCTGTCTATCCATCATATTTGGTTTCCGGGTTCAATCCAAGACGGAAAATTTTTTCTTTTCTATTTATGAATAAACCTGGCGGTTTTCTATTACAGTAAGCCAGGCTATAAACTAATTTCAACGGTCCAGAACTTATAAAAAATAATTTCATGTAAAATAAAGAAGCAATTAGAAGAAAATGACCAATTTTGGCCATTTTCAGTGGTTTTCCACCGGCTGATTCAGTCTAACCGGCTGGAAATCAATTGATTGATCAAATTTACCTCAACAGGTTCTTGCACGGGGTTTGAAACTATTGGAACCAAGAGTACATTATGGGAAATGAAAGGAAGTAGCCGGCGTAGAGATCACCCGACGGTCAGCCGGCTGACATATTATAATGAGAAAGAGAGGGGTCAGATGGCCGAATTACTAGAAAATTGACGAGATTTCGCAATAATTAGGTGGGGGAAAAGAGCTCCTTTCCTGTGAATATTATGATGTTGCCAATGGCAACTGGCGTCATCTGTTGGCCAACTGGCGCGGGTCATATTACTCACAGCGGGAAAGGCGACTTTTTGAACAACTAAATACAGACGATGACTCAACGGGGACGGCGATATTTAGGGAAGGAGACGATGACTCAATGGGAAGACTCTATTTATTAGCAAAAATGAAGGAATGACGACAATGATATGGCAACAGAGGGCATGGAAATAGTCAAATAAATTCTGTCTACAAATTGAGCTTTCGCGGTATCATCCAGGGAATCGGAAGAGCTGCTCCTCAACTAGGCCGCCTCCTCTCTTGGCAAAGTTGATTACGTCCTTTTCAAAGCTCTTCGAACCGCAGACGGCTACCTGAAAAAGAGAAGGGGAACTTAAACTCCTTAAATCATTCAGCCATTAGCACTCGGATCCGTGTTCATTTAGTGGAAAGTACTCGGGACTGGGAGACTTTTTGTCATCCCAGCTGTTGGCCTGACGTCAATGAGAAAGGGAAAAGTGATTTCATGGAGGAAAATGGTTCCCTTTCGCTGTGGAACTAGTCGAATTCAATAATGCCCCTTATTTCCAGGAAATTTCGAATCCCTGCATCGTAACCAAAAAAATTCAACCGCGTCAAATTTAATTCAATTATCAAGTGGTTACCACTTTCACCTATAAAATTCACAGGCTAAGTTCAATCCCTCCGATTATCAAAGACTCTTTCTGTCATTTTTTTCTGGCATTCAGAGGAATCAAAACCTACCCGAAGTCGAGTTTTGTCATGTTCAGATGGAAAGAAATCCCCCAAAAGGGATAAAAAGAGTTCCTCCTTCAAACGAGCACCAAGTTGCCATTTTGACAGGTACGGCAAAGTCTTGGGAACCTGGAATGAGGTTTATTTCACAAATTCAATAAAGGAAAATTTAATAAAACTAACTAAATCGGAAGATATGACAAAAACTATGGAGAAATTCCAGTGTGTTGTCCAGGTTGTCAAGAGCTCCTTGAAGAGGACATCCTCTTCCCGCCGAATGCAGTAAATTAATTGAACTCTTAAAATTTGGAACTCGACACGAAATAAAAAAGAGTGAGACCTCAATTCGGAATCGTCGTTTGATAGAAGAGAGTCAATGATCCGAATGAAGGGGGCAATTCCGGAGAGAAGTATGGAGGAATCCTAGGACATTTTTGATCTTTTGATCTTTTGCTCCCCGCCACTGATCTTTTGCCCGCCCCCACTCAAAAAATACTGATCTTTTGCTCCCCTCAAGCCCACTACCACTGATCTCTGATTAGAAGAAGAATTATCCAGACATTTTTATTAAATAAAGATAGATAAAGAGAGACGTATTTTTCAACGAGTAACGCTGCCGGAAATGGATTCATTCTGACAATTGTAGGCCTTGACCCTAACATTTCCACGGTCGTCAGAGTAAACATAGATACGGGTCACCAGCTTTTCCGTCTTGCACGGTACACATCTATGACGCTGCAGGGCACGAGAGTTGACGAAATGTCGTAGACAGCGCTGGCATTTTTTCTTCTCCACAACTGTAGAGACTTTGGAAGACACCGCCGGCTGGGAAGACATGTTAAACAGTGTGGTTTGGGCAACAAAGAGTATGTCGACGCAACCACACCAGTACACGTTTATCATTCAAACCAGGGTTACTGATATGGAAACTCCTCATTATAGATTTATCCGTGTTTCCGGCGAGAAAGTGGTAAACATAGTAGATACAGAAATGACCGCAACACTCAGAAAAGATCGATTGAACCGGTGACCGGACAACAAGGCGGTGATTCAAACCAAGTTTCTGCATATGCTCCAAGATAGCCGCAGGTGGGTGACCCCCCGAGGTGTCGAAATAGTGAACTATACCGCCACGGTCAACAACACAAGCAACCCAATGGTCACCGCCCGCGGTCGATGGCTCCGTGTTCCAAATGATTGCCAAGGGGCGCCGAATGGGGATAGGTGGTGAAATATCCGCTGGAAACGTTCCGAGGAAATCCGGAGCAGTCAGAGGACAGTGTCGAAGAAAGCTATTGATTTCACCCGTGGAGAGACGCCTACCCGTGAGCATTACAAGAGAACAAATGGCACAACAGAGTTTATTGATCAATCTAACACACCCCCAACTACTCATCAGTCTTCTTTTCACCATCCTCCTCATCTCCCGACGAAGTTGTGAGATCTATAAGCAACGGCTCAGGCTTCGACTTTTTGATCATCGACGCGTCCTCCTCCTCCTCCTCCTCCACAGGGACGACTACATCCGACGGCTCCTCAACAACCCCAGGGTCATCGTGACTGGTCAACTGCTCAACGAGGAACTTCTCAGTGTCAACGAGTGTTTTGAGGACAGGCCCGTAAAACCCCGCCTGGGTAATACGGGTGTTTGCTGCAGCGCAGGTTCCACAAAAGGGAACGACTGAAAAAAGAGAATATTAGTGGGGATATAAAAAGGAAAACACGATAGACAGACAATGTTAAAATAACTCACTGATGCCCGTCCGCCCGTCAGGGAGGTCAATAGGAGCCATGTTCCGTCCTGCATGGAGATCAGAGCCACACAGCTCTACACGATATCCTCCATTCTTGAATAGATACATCGGATTCGGTTTACCGTTCTTGTCCAACATGGACGTCTCTTTGAAAGCGAAACATTTCTCCTGAAAACGAAAAAATGAATGAACGGTTGAGAATAGGGAATAGAATACAGTGGAATGTAGTGGAAAACAAAGACTTACACGCAGCGATTCCGGTAAGTTTGGGTACGGACGACGCGTGGAGGCTGGGATGACAATCTCCTTAGCAACACCTCGCTTGTGAGGAGACTTGGAGATCGGCTTTACCAACGATGGCACAACCGAGGAAGACGAGGACGAGGCGGTAGAGCGCTTGGGCATCGTAACACAGACTGAAGGACTTTACAGATCTCCACCCTTAGCCTATCCATAGCCTGGTGACTCAGGGTAAAGACCATCAAGTTCAACCCACCAGTGACATTTAGGGGACGTATTTAGACGACAGCTAATATCGCCTGACAAAGTCGAGCCAGACCGACCCGGTGGAAAAGTTTATAGACTGAGGCAGAATCTGGGCTAGGACAAGATGTGATACTCTTTATTTGGGTGGTGGAGACAGATAGAAAACTGGATGACTGTCTTTGCCGAAGTTGAACAACATCCCTGGAGCTGCTTTAGTTGGTTTGGTCCGTTTATCTTCAGTCTCCGGGATGTTTCGGATGCTGCACTGATTGTTAGCCCTTGTCGTCGGTGGACAGAAATATTCCTCCAGGCCCGTCATAGGTGGCGACGCGTCCAGTGACAGAGTTTTTTGTGGTGGTGGCTGCTGTACCACCCCCTAAAATTGTCTACTGAGCATCTACATGCTATTCTAGCCTACCTGATCGATTACGTACGTATTACCGGGTACAGAATTGCTGAACATTGCTCTGGAAGAAGAAGAATGATTACGGAAGACTGTATCGGGTCGGACATTATTGAAGCGGATAAGGTACGGTTAATTTCTCATACTGGGCGGGGTAAACAGTGGGCTATGTACCCTGGGAAATGCCACGTTTATAGGCTCTCCGATCGGCAACGTTCATTAATGAGCAGGAAAATATCTGCCAATGGTTGGGTGAATTATCGCCTCAGGTGGGGGAATACGACCACCTGATGGACGAGTTTAATGTCATTATGCGGGACGAGATGTTTTTCAACAACAAGGAGATACCCGGGGTAGCAGAGAGAGACTATCGAGACACCACAGTCGATGACCATCAGTTGACTAATGACAGCACAAACTTGGCAAGGTCGGACTGTGATGATGATGCAGGGCAGGGAGGCTGCTCAGACAAGGAGGTGAACATCTCAATCAGATCATGGGAGGAAGTGGACAATGACCCGGACGGTGATATCACAGGTACTCGTATGATCTACAGGACACGGAAACATTTTAGACCACAATGAACGACAAGTCGACATAGAACTTGCCGGGACGCAAGAATTTCAAGAATTGGTGGATCAACAGCCTGGCCCGAGCAACGCCAGTACATCCAATGACCAGACCTGGAACATAATACCCGGTAATTCTTTTCTAGCCATATTTTTTCACATACTATAAACAGAACAAATGGGTCGAGGACTACCAGATGACAAGGAGACCAACGTCAAAATCCGTGACCTCTATACTTTTAAAGTGCGTGGTACAGACAATTGGGCTGATGACGACACCGTCCAGCAAGTCAAAGTGGATATGCGGATCAAGCCCGGCTTCCTGACAACCGTCCCCGATAACCATCTGATGTACGGTATGGCCATAGTGGATCTAGCCACACGGGTAGTCCCTAGAGACTGTCCCGAGATTAGAATGGGGGTGACATTGAATGCCGACAACTGGTCAGCCCCGCTCTATGCACACCTGCGAAAGCTAACTGATTACACGGCCAATTTCCTGGAGAGAGAAATAGAATATGCAAAACAGTCAGCCAAGGATCTAGGTATAGCACCAAAAAATGTAAGATTAACCTTAACCGATCGAAGAAGAACACTAGCTTTCAGTTACAAGTTACTCTGACACTGGTCCGTGATGTTTGTGGTAGTGGCCGAATGAAGATGCCGGAGATTCTGAACAAACTATCTGGTAGGGAACTGTCGACAAACCTGAGACATAAACTTTCTCTAGAGCAGAAAAACATGTTCCGTGGCGGTCCAGATGACCCCATATCGTCTAGTGAATCAGAGGACGAAGAGCAGGATGACCCGACTGTACCTGGACCATCGGCACCCAGGCGAGACAAGAAGACTTTCCGCCGTGTGGCGAAAACAAACGGTAAGTCCCAGGCTCGGTGGCGTGTCATGGAATGACCTTACAGTCACCCGTATGTGTCTCCCGATAGCTATTGCCCATGGTGTTGATAGAATTGGTGCTACAACACCGGCAGAAAAGGCCCGTGTGGACAAGGCCTGGAGACGACTAGATGAAACCAAGCCGAACGTCTCACCGGAATGTTGGCAAAAGGCCCGAGAAGTCTTACGCAAAGCAGGCATAACAAAAGATCGACACTTTACGATGGAGGACATTAGGAAAATTCAAGCAACCATGGCCGGTCTATTCCAGATTATCGTCTTCTCGGACAGCCATGAAGCAGACCCGATTTATCGGGGGAAATATGCCGGCAGACACTACATGATTGGAATTCTCTACTCTAAAGGCCACTACGAGTATATTTACAATGTTCCCGCATTTATGGGTACAAAATTCTACTGCGCCCTATGCAATGTCCGCGGAAGCAATGAGAAACTCCACTACAAATGCCCATTACGCTGCCGAAAATGTCTCTCCTACCGTTGCCGAGGACAGGGTACCGGGAGTTACCCCTGCGGGGAGTGTGGTGTAGAGTTTGAATCCCAGTCGTGCTATGACTTTCACAAACAAAGAGGTGAGCGCTGGGGAAAGGCAGACTAATCAGCCACGATTGTCAGGAATAAGAGGAGGCAAGTCCCGCTGTGAGAGAACAAAGACCTGTACAATGTGCAATGGCGTTATTTATCTGGATAAGGGTTACACACACTTTTGCGGCATGCGGTACTGCCGTGCATGCAGAAAGGAAAGAGAGCCGGGACATGTTCATTTTCTACCGCCGAGACCGGTCACCAAGGATCCCAGCTTTAAACGTATCTTCTTTGATACCGAGGTAGGTTACCACCTGTTAGAAGATATCCCTTTGTCGCATATTTTTTCAGACGATGCCTATTCGTGTCGATGGTGATAGCAAGAAACACCAAATGGTCTTGGCCTCTGCCCTCAGATGTTGTCGACAGTGTAGAGATGTCATCCCGAAGACACGTGAAGAGGCCCGGGAGCTGAAGTGTGAAAATTGCTCACCGGATGGACAAAGATTTTGGGAGTTTGGTATCGGTCAGCCTGACACTCTACAGAGATTCGGCGAGTGGCTCTTCCACGACCAGCACAAGGACTTTTCCATCATTGCGCATAATATGAAGGGGTAACTTTTGTCTCCCGGTTGTAAACAGTCTTTTGTAGCTTCGACGGGCAGCTCCTCCTTCAACATCTTCTCCAGCCGCACATCCCCAAGCCGAAAATGATGATTATGAACGGGAAAAAAGTAAATTTCCTCAGTGTTGCCGGTACCAAGACTCTTGACTCATTCAATTATGTGCCCTTCGGTCTGAAAAAGTTTACAAAGGCCTTTGAGATTGAAGAACTGAAAAAAGGGTTAGTGTTTTCTGATTGATATCAACCACCGTCGTTACAGGGACTTTCCCTTCCACTTTATACGGCCGAGGAATTTTGACTATGTTGGACCGATGCCTGACCGTCGCTATTATGGCTATGATCAGAAGAGTCTGGACGAGAAGGAAAAATTTGACCAGTTTTATGATCCACTCGTCGCAGCCGGATACCAGTTTGAATTTGACAAGGAATTACGCGACTATTGTTATTCCGACGTAGCGCTGCTCGCCAAGGGGATGACCAAGTTTGAGCGTTACTTTTACGACAAGACAAGTGTTGCTCTCTTCGAGGAGACTGTTACAGCCGCCGGTGCCGCCATGCTAGTCTTCCAGAGGTAGAAAACAACCTCTAAACTTTACTAGCTATTGAACTGTTCAGAAACTTTGTCCAACCGGACACTATCGCTCTGGATACGGAACCGTCAAGCCCTAGAATAAACCAGAGTGCCTTTGCTCGTCGCTACCTGGCATGGAGACAGTCCAAGATACCACATCACCAGATCCAGTCATACGATACCCTGGGAGAGTACAAGGTACATCATTTCATGCCGCATAGAAAAAAGCGATAGCCGGGCTGTGTCCCGCAGCGCGTAGGGGACAATTATGCGGCAACAGTGATAGAGAACGCGAAAGTTTGATTATCGATTACAGCCTGTATATCAACTGAAAAATACGGATATTTTTACAGATACCTGGCACAAATTACCATGTCGACGGCTTTATCCACCCATGTCAGGAATACCCTCGTGGGAAGGTTATTGAAGTGCACGTGAGTTTTTTTTTTTTTTTCCTCAAGCAACAGCAACAATCCGACCTTTTCCAGGGTTGTTTCTGGCACGCGTGTGGTTGCTCCTATGCCGAAAATACAGTTGTCAGGGATAATAAGAAGGCCATAACCATTAGGAACGACGACGAGAAGAGACGACGCGTTATTCGTCGTCACTATGATCTTGAGGTGGTGTGGGAGTGTCAGATCAGACAGCAGGCCCTGCAGGACAAGGAACTTGCCAACTGGCTGGCCAGGAATATGGGACCGGTACGTATTATTGTTTCTACGCAACAACCTACCTTTTCCAGGGTCCTGTCGTCTGTCGAGAAGCCCTGTATGGCGGCCGTACCGAGCCAATTCGACTATGGCTTGACACACAGAACGGGACGAAAAAATTATACTACCTAGACTTTACCTCGTATGAATACTCTATGTTTTTTCACTCAACACCTATGTATAGATTATACCCCTATGTGATGAAGAATTGTCTGTACCCGAAAGGTCTGCCCCGCCGCCTGATCAGTAGTGACTTTACCGGCCCATTTGATACCGCAGAACAGTTGGAAAGCCAGTGCAGGGGATACGTCAGCTGCAAAATTGCTCCACCAGATCGTCTCTTCCTACCCGTCCTACCATACAGAGCTGAAAAATTGCTCTTCTCACTCTGCCGTAGTAAGTCATTTTTCCGTTAGACTTTTCCACTCGTTTCCGCTTTAGCCTGTGGAGAACAACTGTGCGAAGGACCGTGTCGTCACAACGATGATGAGCGTGCTCTTTACGGTACGTGGACTTCGGTGGAGTTGTCTGTGGCTATCCGACTCGGCTACCGTGTTCTCGAAGTCTACGGCGGTATGCATTGGGATAACTGGTGTGGTGACCTCTTCTCTGGCTATATAAATGAATTTCTCAAGGAGAAACAGGTAGACACTCAATGTTTCTATCACCAGCTATTTTCCAGCAGGCATCTGGAATCCCTAAACACTGTAAGAGTGAGGCAGAAATCCAAGACTACATCGAGAAGTACTACCAGAAGGAAGGAATTCGACTGGAAAGGGGTAAGCTTCACGACCACCAGGACGAGGTCAGCCGGAATGTCGCCAAGCTACTGCTTAATAGCTTGTGGTAAGTCCTTTTTGTTAGATTCTCCAGACAGATCTCTTTTTTCCAGGGGCAAGTTTGGCCAAAGAGTCGACGTGACCAGCACACAGATGGTGAGCACAACGGCCCAGCTCTTCCGTGTGATCAACGACCCTACAGTCGAGATTATTCGACTAGACATCATAAATCGCTACGCCCTGCTCGTGCACACCCGGTCAATGTCTGGTGCCCTCCAGCCTCTCCCAACCTCCGCTATGCCCTATGCCGTCTTCACCACTTCCCACGCCCGTGCCAAGTTGTACGAGGCTATCAGCCGTGTTCCGGATCCAGAGCAGAACCTCCTCTACATGGGTTAGTCTTTGTCTCTTTGTCTTTCCTCAGCTTTTCCTTTTACAGACACGGATAGTCTAATTTATGCCGCCCCTGCCGATGAGCCAAACCCGCTTGAGGCTATGTGTGGTGACTACCTTGGAGACCTAACGAATGAGCTCAAGGGGGAAATGTTGGCATTTGTGACTATCGGGGCAAAATCCTATTCCTACCTGGAAAAGGACGAGAGCGGCCGAGTTACAACAAAGGTGAAATCCAAAGGCTTCCCCCTGAACTGTGACGCTGAGAGAAAGATCAACTTTCAACTGATGAAGGATATGGTGGACGCTCGACTCCGTGGTGATCCCAATCCGCCGCAGGCCAGTATAGATTACGACGTGATCAAGAGGACGGCGCACCATGATCTGATCCCCGGCACCCTGGTGAAGAAACTGGCCTTCACTTTTGACAAACGGATTATTCGACCCGATGGTGGAACTGTCCCCTATGGCTACAGATAATGGTGATACGGGTCGATAAAAGTATAAAACGGGTATTTTATGCTAATAAAGCGGTATTTCTTTAATAGTTGTTTGCTCTCTGTAATAGGTGGCCGTCATTGTTGTCGAATGCGTCTCGTCTGGAACAGTACCATGCTAATCTTTGCCCCCAGCCAGTCGGGCAAGACCGTCCTAACCACCCAGATTGTGTTGAACCGTAATCGAATCTACGATCGGACCAGTGATCTTGTCCTCTGGTACTACGAGACGGCCGAAAGTATCCCGCGTGAGCTACGCGGCCGATCGGACGTGATTTTTCGCCAAGGTCTGCCAGACGGTGATGAACTGCGCAAATGGTCTAACCGACGGCCACTGGTGATAATTGACGACCAGATGACAAAAATGGACAAATGCAAGGATATGGAGAAGCTGGCCAGCGTCTGGACACATCACTACAACTGCAGCTGTATCCTACTGCTACACTCTCTCTTTTATTCCAAGACAGTTCTCCTTCTCCGCCAAAACGCCACCTATATGGTTCTTTTTCGGAATAACGGTGATAAAATGAGTGTACGAACACTGGGCAGTCAGATTATGCCCGGTGCTACCAGCACTTTTATTGCCATCTATAATGAAACGACGCGCGAGCCTTTCCACTATTTGCTTATCGACCTTAGCAAAGAATGCGACGATTCTCTCCGTCTCCGTGATAATCTACTTCCAGACCGTTTGACTCATGCCTACATCCCCACCGGCTCTCAGAGCTGACTGGTCAGAGGCCGTGATAAAGAGACTGCGGGAGATTGCTCAACTTCGCCGGCGTCACGACCGAATCACCCAGTTGCATACCTGTGATGAGAATACCCTAATATGTCTGGTAGAGCTGATAATGAACCTTTTGGCAGGCAACGTCCCGGTGACAGAGTCCACTTCACGACGACGTCTCTACCGACAACGTGCAGTGTTGCGTGAGCTCTCCCGTCTCCGTTCCACACCACACGTTCGTCGACGCCTAATACAAACTGGCGGTTCGCCTCTAGCCGCTCTATTACCACTTTTGACATCAACCCTGTTGTCCCTAATCCCAAATGTCCTATAAAAAAGTTGTTGTATTATCGCCAGAAGAGTACGATGCCATGCAGAACCGTCAGCCGCAATCGTTGCCGTCCCAGGATCGCCATCTAGTCAGTCTTGAGCGTGAACTGTTGGAGATTTTGGACAGTAGCGTAAAGCAGAGTCCCGACGAACGGCTAGCCCTCTTTCGAAGCAAGCTCTCGCAGCTCTTGCAACAACACCACCAACAAAACCAGCCAGTCAGTAACACACCGCCGTCATCAGACACAACGTCAGCCGTAAAAAGCGAGGAAATGGAAGACGTCAGTCAATATCTACAGGCTGTTAAACCCGCGCTGCCGGCAGCGCCCCTTCCACGGCCTGCTGCCGTGGCCCCGTCGCCGTCTAAGGCGACCCCTACGCGGCCGGAGGCCGCCCTTCCCATGCTGCCGCTCGCCCCAGTGGGCGAGGGCCAAAGGCCTAAGGCAGCCCCAACCCCGCCACTGTCTACAGCAGTGGCCCTTTCCCCAGACGACTCCTTCTCGACTCCACCCGAAGGGGGGAGGGGGGAGGGGGAGGGGGAGGGGGGCCGGCCGGCCGGGGTAGGAGATGACACTGATCTAGGCAGCTGGATATATGTCTCCTCGCCTGAAGAAACCAAGAAAAAACCAACTGCTGGCGAAAGGATACACCTGAGAATAGGTCAACTGACACAGTGGTTAGAGACTATGGAAGCTCAGGGTCATGTTATTGCTTCTGGAGACGATAGGATTCGCCTGGTTGGTGGCACTACTACGCAAAAGTCTATCAGTCGAGCCACTTTGAAGAGTCTTGTTGAGGCGGCCTGTCGGTCGAGGACACCAGCCGATCTGAGCGATAGTCTTCGACAGATGTTTGTCTCTTTTCTACAGGCACACTCGTATCCACTCTCACAAATTACAAATAGGGCATTTCATTACCGTGGACGTGCCGCATCGACTCGAACACGATTTAGTGCAAGACCCTGGTCACCGTGACCGATGCAGTGATTTTCCCCGTTTTCCATGTTGTTTAATAAATTGTAATTTTCTCGACGAGTTATTTTCCTTGTTATGCCTGCAACCTCTTCGTCGTCAGAGAGTCTCCTGTCACGACTCTATCGCGATCCGGCTAATCCAGCCGCCTTTTCCAGTGCTCGCGAGTTGTGGAAGGCTGCTCGACGTGCCGGTTCAGAGCTAAAGCCTGGTGATGTTAGGGAATGGCTTGAACGTCAAACAACGTATACCCTGTATGCCCGATCGCGTAAGCGTTTCCCGACAAATGCCTGGGTTGTGGCCGGACTCAATTCGTGTCATCACGCTGATCTGGCCTTTTTTCCACGCTACCCGGCAACCGATAACGATGGCCACAGTCTTTTGCTGGTCTCGGTGGATGTGCTCAGTCGTTTCATCTGTATCGAGCCGCTCAAGAGCAAGCACGCTGGTCATGTCGCTACCGGTTATGTGAGAATGCTGAACAGAAACCCTGATCGTGTACCGTCACGCCTAGTTACAGATAAAGGCGGCGAGTTTTGTGGTCGACCCTTTCAGAAGGTGTTGCGTGAGCGTCAAATCCGACACATTATCCCAAAGAATGTCGATCTAAAAGCCTGTTATGCTGAGAATGCCATATTTCGTATAAAGAACAAGTTGGAAAAGTATCTACATGCCGAGAACACTTTTCGCTGGATTGATGTTATCCAACGGATAGTTGATGGTCTCAACGCCACACTACTCGTGTCTATAGGTATGGCACCGCGTGACGTGACTTATCAGAATGCTGATGCTCTCCATGAACGTTTGTATCAATCGCGACCGGCTACAGCGCCGGTATACCAACCGGGTGATGTGGTACGTGTCTCGTCGGCTAGAAGTGTTTTTGACAAGGGTACACACCGGCAGCGCTACACGGAGGAGCTGTTTCGTGTCAGACGTGTAATTTTCCGAGACCAGCAGCCGTGTTACGTCCTGGAGGACTTGGCTGGTGATGAAATTGATGCATTCTACTATGCCGCCGAGTTGCAACGATTCCGGCCTGGAGATGATCCGGCCTATGTTATCAACAAAATACTGAAAAAGCGACGACGTCAGGGTCGTGCGGAAGTTTACGTTAGTTTCCGTGGATACCCGGCCAAATTCAACCAATGGTTACCGGCAGACAGCTTGATAGACCATTCTACCTGATGGACAGTGATTCTACTCATACTCCCTTGTGGCAGCTCTCGAATCATCGGCGTGTCTCCAAGTCTCTTGTTGTCTTTCTGAGCCAGGTTTTATTAATCTACGTGGTTGCCATTGTCTCTGTGGTCAATTTGGCGCTCTACCGGAATAGCTGCACCTGTGAGAGCAACCATTGGTACGCGCTGCTGACAGCCTGTCTAGGAATACTGTTACCATCACCACGACTTGACCAGTCGCATATTTTCACGTCCCTGCCACATTTCTCACCACCTGCTGAGACTTGTCAATTTCTCCCTCCTGAAGATATTGCGAAAGAAACCGTACACCGTTGTAAAGAAGACACCGTGAGGAAAGACGTAGTCGAGCCAGTTTTTGTGCAATGAGTGATTTCTATCTCACGCTGCTTTCCAATGCCTCTCCGGACAGTTTTATTGGTGACTTCAAGTCACGTCTACCCTCACACATTCGCCTAGAGAAGAGCTATGAGGTGGCACTAGTGTCAATCATCTACCCGGCTACTCATGAGCTGTTTGGTGTTAGACGTGAAAACGAACAGTCACTTGCTGAAAATGAGATCAAAATCTACAGGACGGACGATATTTGGGGTGATACGATCGTTTTGCCGGCTAGTTCGTTTAACGGTACTGCAGAGCTTGTAGAGCTTCTAAACTTTTCAATCGCCGAGGCTTATCGGTACCGACAGAGTCCGGAATCGTCAGATGAAGCTACCATGGCTGAATTTTACGCCCAATCACCTACAAGTCATGTTGGTATCACGGGTGTTGGTCAACCACCGGTCAAGATGTTCAACTTTAGTCCCATGTCCAAGCGGTGTACAGTTTCCGTGGATACACGCTTCCGTAGGGTGGACCTGTCTACTAAACTGGCTTACATCCTGGGTTTGCCCGAATCAGTAGAATCCTTTCCCCACACTGGTGACTACCCTGTGGCCTCGGGTACGGATTTTATGTACGTCTACCTGAATAACCTGATTGAGCCGCAAATCTACTCGCACGATCGACAACCGATCATTCGTGTGATAAGTATCCCACCAGGTGGTGGTGAGAATGTGGAATTGAATTTTCACAATCCGCTCTATGTTCCTGTTCGAGCACGTGAATTTGATCATATCTGGGTTCAACTGAAAAATGATCAGAATGAGGTAATAAACTTCCAGAGCGGTAAAGTCGCTCTTGTCCTCCATTTTCGTCGTCGCCACAGCACCGTTGTATCATAAATGGCTTCTCCAACCGTGGTAGACAGTCGTCCTACCATTTCTACTCCTGCACCAGCAGCGGTAGTCGCCTGTCCACCATACCGTAGGCGACTAGCTGTCTATATCGTCCTATGTCTCTTGCTCTCACCGATCCTACTGCGTCTTCTTTTCTCGACTGGGAGCAGTTCTTCGAAGAGCAACAGCACGGAGCCAATGGATTTCGTGCTTTTAGCGCCTATCAGCGAGGCAGTGGTCCATTTGGCCAACTTCTCGGTAAGCTGTTTTGGAATGCAGTCCCCCTGTTGAAACGTATCGGTCGTGCTGTCGGTCGTGAGGCCCTGGCCACTAGCGGCGCTGTTGTAAATGACCTCTTGAACAACTCTGCCACTTTTGGTGAATCCTTGAAGACCAATGCTGGGGCCGGGTACACCAACCTGGTTAATAGGGCTATAAACCGGCTGGATCAGAAGGGTTCCGGTCGTCGCCAACGTTCCCTTAAAACCAAGGGGAAACCACAAAAGTCTAAAAGATCTTCATCCGGACGCAAATCTGCTAGCACAACCAAAAAGACGAAGGGTGTAGCTAGGCGACGATCTGTGGCTCGACCACGTAAAAGTCGGACCGCCCTGTGGGACAAACCCCAGTCTACTCGGGACATTTTCGGAAGATGGTCCGCCTCCTAACCGCTGCCAGTGCTCCTTGTGCTCCGGCTTCTCTCTGTCTCTTTGACACACCAGGGTCACAGGTGGCCTTTACCCGCGGGCAGGATATCACCTTTGTCCCTGCCTTTAGCACTGATAATACAGGACCCTACACATTCCACGTTTTTGACAGTACGCATTTTCTGAAGCTCAATGAGACGTACATCTCCTTCAAGCTTCGACTGTCGTCAACCGACAAGGATGGTGCACCAGTTGTTGGGCAGGTGGCACCGGTTAATATGATTGGATGTACCTTCTTCAACCAGATCAAGGTTGCCATTAATAATGTCCAACTCTATGACTCTACCCATTACGCGTACAAAGCCTATCTGGAGGCTGTTTTTGCCCCCGAAGAGACACGCAAAAGTCTATTATCTGCTGCTGGTTTTGTTGATGATGATCACTCAGCTCCCATGAGTATGCAGTCGCCAGGTTTTAAAGGGCGTGTAAAGCTCATTCAGACTGATGGTACACTGGAGGTGTGTGCACCTGTTTTTCTTGAGCCTTTTATGACCGACAATCTTCTCTTACCCCACATTAATCTACAATTAACCTTCTACCGTAATCTTGATGCTTTTGTTCTCGAGACGGGTGATGATCTAAAGGTCAAACTGTCTGTGAGCGATATGAAACTACATGTCCGGGCCATTGAGGTCAACCCGGCTGCTGCTTTGGCCTTGGAGAATCGTCTTCGAGCAACACCGGCCCGTTACCCTTTCACGTCTTGTCGGGTAAAGCAACTAACCATTCCACCGGGTCGCCTCGACCTACCATTTACCCTGTTGACTAATGATATCCTACCGCGTAAAATTATCATTGGTCTATTGTCTCCTGAAGCTATAGAGGGCTCCCTGTCTGTATCCGGTTTCAATTTTGGCCACCATAATGTCTCGGAAATGTCTATTGACGCTGCTGGCCATGTCTATCCTGCCCAGCCTTACCCGATTAACTTTAAAGACGGTCACACCTCTGTACACCTTGTGAAGCTGTTGACTAATCTCGGGTTGGCCAGCCCTGGTCGCTCTACATCCCTCTCGCGGGCTAGTCTCCTCAATGGTCACTGTTTCTGGGCTTTCAATCTCTCACCCTACCCTGATAGTAATGCCTGGGAGTTGGTAAAGAACGGCAGTGTCCAGCTGCAGATTAAATTCCGGGAAAAAACTCCAGAGTCTGGTCTCACTGTTCTCTGCTGGTGTTACTATGACAACCAGTTTATTGTCGATAGCTGGAGAAATGCCCACTGTGAAAACGCTTTGTAGAATGCCCCGTTCTCGTCCGGGACCGCTGCAACAAGTCCTAGCTATCCACGGCTCAGTACCGAATCGCGAGGCAGCAGTGCCGCCATCAGCCACGGTAGGCTTTTCTTGACAGTGCCATGTCTCATCACCCGTTTTTAGCGGTGTCAGACTCACCTGTTGACCCTCATGCAACTCGGTGGTGTCGCCAGCGACAGCATGCAGGTCGCGTACTTGGACGAGTTGCGTCGATGGCTGGCTGGGAACAACAACCGATTCCTCTCGGCCCATAACGGGTTCAATGGCGCCCCCCTGAGACTTCCTCTGTCGGTTGATTGGTATTTGTGTTTATCGCTGTGTGTTTATGTTTTTTAGCCACTCTGCCCAGTCCTATCGCTTCTTCAACGATGCCCTGCCGTATAAAAGCACTGTATCGGAATACTATCTGTGCTGGTTTGTTTTTTCCACAAGTTGTTGGCTAGTCGACAAGTTTTCAGGTATGGTGTCCGGTTGGTTTTCCGTCGAGCTCCTCTTATCATTGACGCTAGTGGTACAAGGGTTCCGATTGAAGCTGTCACTGTTGTCTACAGATGTCCGACAAACCAGGGTGGTCCCGCGCCTGTGGAGCCGCACCCGTCCTCGGTTAGAGCGTATCTCCAAGCTGTGTCCACTGCTCACCATACCCCCGTTCGTGGCCTCTAGTTTTCCTTTTCTATCGTTTTTGTTGTAACATTTTTGTGACAGTAAACAATGTTTATTTATCTAAATTTTTTTCTTCTTTTTTCTTCTTCTTCTTCTGCTTCTTGTTTAACGGATTCCATGCATTCCTGAAAATGTGATAGTTAGTTGACAGGTAAAATAATATTACCTCTTCCATATCCAACTGGCTTGTCGACGGTTGTCTCCATGTAGGTGTTGAAGTTGGTTCCACTCAAATTGTTTGATACTTTTTGTAAGAGATTTCATACCAATTGATCAGGTGGTCGATTTTGTAAATTCCATGTCAATATTTTGTTTTCCGTAGAGACCAATTTTGTACATTCTTATCTATGTTTCTTCCTGATTTCCACAAAAAAAAAAAGATTGGGGTAAAAAGTATGAAAAACTCACAGAGTATCCAGCTTGGTACAGTCTCATGGTAATCGATAGAATAAAATTGTCTTCAATGTTCATAAAGCTGAAGATTGAGTCCGAAAAATAGACCTGAAATTATATTGAGATGTGGATGAACCTAATTGAAGTATTCTCAGGGACGGGAGGGGTATGGTATCGATCTTCCAATTCACCCAGGCCAATTATCGTGCGAATGAATTTCCCTGACTTACACCTTTTGGAAGACGGTCGTCCAAGAGATTGTAACGATTTTGATAATTAAATGCCTGTAAATTAAAAAGCTTGATGAAAGATATGTATAAACTTACACATGGTATTTGTGACCAGATTGTTGGTAAAATTATTCCAAGTTTTAAAATCTTTTTTATCCATATTAAAAAATTCTAAAAAAAAAAAGAGCCATGATATATGCATGCCTATAAATTTTCTATTAAAAAGATATCAAAAATGCAAAGGAGAAAACTTGAGCAAGAAGAGAGAGAAGAAGGGACAGCATATGACGATGACAAGTAGCCATGTGAGGTGTAATGGAAGGCTACCGAAAAAGGTCACGCGATGACTATATACGGCTAGACGGCAACGTCAAAGACGTATTCAAATTTCCGAAAACTTTAGGTCTAGTGTTAAATGTTTGTGACAGCTGTCAGAATGATTCTAGCCAGACTCGTACTAGACGTTGAAAATGATTGTATAGATGTGTACCGTGCAAGACGGAAAAGCTGGTGACCCGTATCTATGTTTACTCTGACGACCGTGGAAATGTTAGGGTCAAGGCCTACAATTGTCAGAATGAATCCATTTCCGGCAGCGTTACTCGTTGAAAAATACGTCTCTCTTTATCTATCTTTATTTAATAAAAATGTCTGGATAATTCTTCTTCTAATCAGAGATCAGTGGTAGTGGGCTTGAGGGGAGCAAAAGATCAGTATTTTTTGAGTGGGGGCGGGCAAAAGATCAGTGGCGGGGAGCAAAAGATCAAAAGATCAAAAATGTCCTAGGATTCCTCCATACTTCTCTTTCCGGTACCGGCGGCAAGGCATAGAAGGGCTGAGGCGTCCTGAAACGAATTCTCGGGGCTATTAACTTGGAAAAATTCAGAAACTGTTAATAACGTAGATAAATATGACATTTGCAATACTTGAAATGAAAAAGGCATGAAAAAGGTAATGAACAGGCATTTTTTTGAATGAATTCACTCGCTTTCCGTCATTTTGACAAATTCCTACTGCATTCCTTGATATTACCCCCTAACGTCATTAGAATAATTTGGCCTTGACCCTGACGTCTAGTAAGAAAATAGGCCAATTCTATTTGCAATGAACAACTGTGTGTATTCAGCTGGAGAAGCCTAGGGGCGCAAGCCAGTAACAGTTTCGACATAGAAAATGTAGCGGAAAATATAGGGATCAAGGCTAATTTCCAATGAATTTCGCAAAAAGGGGGATCAATCGCACGTTTTCGCGTAATTGGAACAATTTAACAATTGTCCAGTAAATCGAAGATCATAAGTGCTCCTAAGCAATCGATAAGTATTCCTAATCTTCTGTTCATTTCATTTGCCTCCCAGTTTTTTCCCAAGATGAGTCATTTCGCCTTCGCCATCCATTCTACCAATACGTCAATTTCCGTCAGCAATGAATCAACCCAGGTCAAAGAGAGGGGCGTATCACCTCATGGGAAGAGCAACTCTGGGGAGTGGGGACCAAAAATATCAAAAAATGAGAGATAAAATACCTTGAGCCAATCCCCATGATCCGGAAGAAACGGGCCAACCCATTGGACCATTGAGCCAACGGTCCATTCCTTCGCGTACTTGGTGAATTTTCCTGTTGGATAAATCTGAAAAAAAATTAAAGAAAGGGGGAAACAACCTTTATGGGGACTTGGAATTGTGTGGAAGTGACAGAAGCGGGAGTATATTGACGGGAAATATAGCGACTGTCGATGGAAATCCTGGAATTTTGTGATTTGACCATGTGCAATGGATGTCTCATTGATGATCTTCCCATTCAGTGGCTTGCTACAGATTGCAACACTGAACCGAGTTCGAATCCTCGAGTTTTTAAAAATTTTTGCTTTTTTCATGATATTTGGAGCTATTTCTGGCTCAAGATCATAATATAAATGCTTTATTATGCATCGGGAACAGAGTAAATATCACAAAAATAGTAGAAGGCACCTATAAAGGGAACAAATTACCCATTTTGTGGGGAGAGGTGGAAAGACGAGGGAGTGAACAGCAGGAAAAGAGAGATCTACATGGTAATCATGAGAATATAGCCGACTAGAGGCAAATAAGGCTTGAGATAGGGGCCAATAACTGGAGTCCACAGCATATAATCCACGATATACCAATAGGCTTTGAATTGTAGACGACCCCAAGAGGGGAAGAGACGTGTCGACGTGTAGCTGACATCTACTCGTCCTTCTTCCATTTTTTGTCGGGCTAATTCAACCTAAAATAGGGAGGGATAAATGAGAAGCGGGGAAGTTCGACTAATGTATGATTTATGGAAAAAATGAAATAATTTTTGACACGGAAATTTGATATAAAAAATAGCCCATAAAATTCTCTACAAATTGATATATTTATATAATTTTTGAGCGTAATTTATAGAAAAGGCGAGTATTTTGGGCGGCATTCTGTATCGCGCCGGGTTAGTTTTTGCTTCCCGATCTGGCAAGTCAACCTCCATTGGGCTGGGTTAACACTTCAGGAAATTCAGGGTCATAAGGAGATTTTTTTTATATTATTTCTTGGTTTAATTGATTCTGACTAAATGAAGTATGGCGAATTCGACGGTAGATTTAATTTTGAAATACAGTTACGTGTTCTCGAGATCTGGCCAAATTTTATGGGGAAAAGAACTAAAGACAGGGGGAAATCCTCAATAATCTTATTTTTATGGTTTTTTGCTCGTGGTAAGATAATGGAACTGACCTTTTCCGGATAACAAGTCCCATTACTATCCGTAAAATGGAATCCGAACCGTCCCAATTGCATTAATTTCGATCCGCCATCAGTCTCACAATCCAGTTGCATTATATATGGCGGGTCTTTCTGTTCGGTGTACATCCACTCCCAAGAATGGCCAATTCTATCCTCAATTTCTACTTCGTTTCCAGATCAAACTGACTCATGAGGAATGTAGGCGCATCTCGGCTTGTCCCATGTATGGCATTGATGGATCATAACACCCATATCCGGGGTATACCAGTGGGCCAGCTTGTCACTTAATCTTTCCCAAAATTTCAGTGTGTCGTTGTTGGCTCGAATGAAGAAATTTGCACCTAAAAATGGGATGAAAGTTGTCTAGAATCTTCGGAAATATCAGGAAATCGAAATATTCCTTTTCTATGTTATTTTCCAAGGGCTCGCGCCGACTCGCTATGCGCATCGGCATACCGATCTCATAATCCGGGTTCGATCCTACGGCTATCCAAAAAAATTCTCGCATTTCATTTTTCTTCAAAATCCATTGAGAAATGAATGTATTGCGGATATCCAGAGGTTCTAAAGAACAAGAAAACTGACCATTGACCCATTCAGCTCGATAGCTGTTTTTATGAATTCCCAATTGGTCAAAAATTGCATCATAAGACATGTTGTCCTCCAATCGTAAGTCGAATAGATTCCTTCTCCAAAAGGTGTCTTGCTGCATCATCCAGAAAGATTTCCCGCGTCGGAGAAGGCTTACAGCCAGATTTGCTCGAAGCAAATAAATTGTCTGGTAGGGACCTTCGGCAAAGGAGAATGGCTTCTGAAAAGAGGACAATATGATGTTGCGCACGGAACAAAAAAAAATTGAGGCTAATCTTGTTTTTTGAGTTTAAACTCACATAAAGACTCGGCGTAGGCCAATGAAATTGTCGAATATTTGGATATTTCAATCGTAATTGATCTCTAGCCACAGTATCCAATGTAACAAAGATGAATCGATCATGTGCTCCTTCCAGTGTGCCAGTATTGCATAGGAAATTATACGTCATATTTAGAGCGTATTGATTGAGGAGAAGAAATGCTGGTGGTCGATTAAATTCCCGATCTAACATCTCAATTAAATCTTCGAATTCGGGTGAATTTTCTATAGAATCGATGCTAACAGTGTGGCTATTTTGCTTGACATATCGAACAGCTGTTATGGCATTACTTGTCTTTCGAAGTACCAGTAAGCCAAAAATAAACCAAAAACTGTAGAAAAATGTCAATCCAATAGTCCACGTAATGCTTTTCCAATTGAATGATGAAGATTTTTTGACTGGTGACGGTGCTCGATTTATTTCCCCATTGGAGGGGAGCGGCTTACGATGCCGCAATTCCATTTTACCTAAGAAAATTATGTAAAAAAAGAAGGGAGAGACAAAAAAATGATGGAAGAGGAGAGTGTGAAGGTCGTTCCCTACCATCAATGGATTAGAGGATGACCCGTTTTCGGGTCCGGGGGTCACTAATCGCGCAAGTTGCTGATCGAAACCACCGCAGGCAGACAATCAAAAGGAGAGAAAGCGAGCGAACGAGACAATTCAGCGACTGGCAGACGTCTATCTTCTTGCACTCTACGTGACAGCCCAGGAATATAAGGAAACGAGACCTCCCATAGCTTTAGGAATTTTACAGTCAAGGGAGGGAAAAAAGAAAAGTAGACAGACAATCGCTGATGATAATCTCTAACAAGGAAAAGGAAAAGGCTAAAGAGAAAGGTTAGAAATAGTTTTTTAGAAATACTCAAATAAGAATATATTTCATAAGAGTTAGTTGAAAAGAGAACGAGACAGCTTTAGTCAATGGTGCATGTCTCCGAAACCAGAAAATAGATGATGACGCTGGTCACAGGAATGTTTTCTCGAAAGAGACTGATGCAAAATACGTGTCAAATCCTCTTCTGTAGGGAAAATATAAAAATGGAAAGGGAATAAAATTGTATCAAAGATTCTACTCAAAATGGTTGACGAGAAGAATTAGGACAGGCGAAAAGTGCAACTAATTCGGGAAAAGGGAAAGAAAATGTGTCCGGTTGACGTATTCAGGTACAAAAAAGTGGGAGTATTTGACGATTTTCTCGGTATTTTCTTCTGAATGCGGTCTAGCTTCTTACTCAAAAAGGATGGTCTATAAATTGTAGAGAAAAAGTGTCAGTAGAAAAGAAGACGAGACGTATCAATCAGCTGATGGAATGATGTTGCCCCTGCGGTAAAAGAGGTACGAAACCGCGCTGGGGCTGCTGTTCACCTAACTGTAACATATGAAGAGCCAGTTTTCCTGGTCATTTCGCTTTTTCTTTTTCGTTATTTTTCTGGCAATCTATTTCCAATTTTATGGAAAGAAAAAGGAGTAGAGACGGCCTTAATTCGAGTACAGGAACTTCCACTCTATTCCATAAAAATTGGTGAAAGGAATAATTGTCGTAGCGCGACCATTAGGACGAGTGTAAACATTCTTTTTGACCTCTAAAGTACTATAATTATCGTAGTTATTGAAGAAATCAGGAAGAATATTATCAATGAGGAAAGATGGAGGAGAAAAGAAAAAGGCCAAGTGAGGAGGGCTGTTTTCATGGCAGCCGGTTTCTCACACAAATTGCGGCAGGGACTTGACCCCTTGACTATAATGTAAAACTATATAAAAAGTACTGTATACCGTGAAAGATTTTTGGAGAAAAGTGATTGCAACGGGCAAGGAGAAGGGGGTCAATGAGGAGGACATGCAAATATAAAGAGGGAATCAGGACAGAAACTATACAAGAAGAAACTATACCTGCGGGACGAAATGTCCTTGATGTCCGATGAGACGGTTTCCGCAATCCGCCGATATCGATGTGGTCCAGTGATTACACAATGTCCGCGAAAGAGCATTTGACCTCCAAAAATGGGGACATTGTCATAGTTAAAAGTCTGCTAATGGTTGTTGTCCATGTTTAGGCGATTTGCTCACCGGATTTATGATGATTTCGATGGTTACGGGTAAACAAAAATTGATGAATAACAATGATTCAATGCTCCACAAATAATTTCAATAGAAAACATTACTTTTTATAATAAATTTTATTATAAAAAAAAACTATAAAAATGTAGAATAGCATACTGTAACCATAGTCTATAGAAAGCCACAGTTAGACAGCCGAAACTACTCAGGTCCCGCGCCGAAAAACTTACACGTCAAAAAATCTCCGCGCTTTCATTCTCTTTCTCAATTTTACACGATGTGATTGCTCGTTTTCATATTTTGTCTCCATTTCTTCAAAATAAGTTAGAAATTTATATATTTTCAGAAATCTCTCTATACATGGGTAGAAAGGGAAGTCTTTCAGTTCCTGACAGGTAGTAATTATATCTTTTCTTTGTAGTTTTCAACTTATAGATGGCTAAATTATGATCCTATTGGAAGGGATGTAGAAGGAACACGATTTGTACCATTTAAAACACCATTGAAAGCAGAAATTTTTGAAGCAAACAGAAGTCTTCATCCTGACGATCATTGGGATATAAGAACATTGATATCATACGTAAATAATTTAAAATTTATATATATTTTTGAGATTTCAGGCACGTGAAGCTGGTAAAAAAATTGGTTTAGTAATTGATTTGACGTTTACTGATCGCTATTACGAATCAAGAGAATGGAAAGATCATGATATTGAATTTGCGTAAGTTCCATGTTTTTTTTTTAAATTTTCCAATAAAAACTTTTTAGCAAAATAAAATGCGCTGGAAAAGAAGTTAGATTCTTAGAAAGACATGTTAGGGAATTTAATAGAGTTGTTGATGATTATATTGCTCGTAATCCAGATGGTACGTGTTTATTTATCACCGTATCTATTTATACTATAGATAGTCTAATTGGAGTACATTGCACTCATGGACTTAATCGCACAGGTTATTATATTTGCCGATATCTTATTGAAAGACTGAATTGGACGGCAGAAGACGCTATTAATCGTAATTTTTGAGTCGTTTCTGATACTTTTATATTTTCTTTCAGAATTTGAATATAATCGTGGACATCCCATGGAACATCGAACATTCAAAGAATCGCTTTTTGATGTATGGAGATCAAAAATAGTAATAGTATTATTTGAATAATCACTGCCAATTTTAAGAAAAATACAAGACCTCCACCAATAGGATCCGGCCAATATAAATATAGAACCACTGTAAAGAAAAGGAACGAGACTATTTCATTATCAGAAGCTGTTGCGGAAAGTGAAACTACTACCGAAATAACAGTCTAATTTTACAAAACAACGTTTGTTACTCATATTTTTATCAAAATTACTTCCAAAGAATAAATTCGTTTATTTTCTGCTGCATATTTTTTTGATAAGCGATTTACACAACTTTGCTTGTTTACTGCTTCGCTTTAGATTTTAACCTGGCTTAGACATGTTAACACTATTTACAAGATAATGTCAAAAAGCGGACAAAATCCTACTGTTATTGCCAAAGAAGAGGTTGGTTTCTTTTTCTTCTTACTTTGCTTACCTTGCTCGTAGATGGCCTCCAATAGGAATTTTTAACGCAAATTGGCCCGTAGATATTGTGAAAAGCCGTGTATCACTTGAAATTTCTTCAACTTTTATAATTTCCAATGGTCTGGAATATTTATTTTTTTAGGAATTTCATTTTCTCCTTACGTGTATTTTTCCAAAGCGCGATTTGGCTTGGGAATATTGCTCTCTTCTTCGTCATCCCCGTAAACATGAGCAAAAAGCGTAGAAGATCCTAATAATATTTAAACGGGGCCTGTAAATTACCGTATTTTATCTTCTTTGATGTTTCCATAGCCCAGGTGTGTAAATCACGACGATGAATGTCGAACACACAAGGCTGACATGACTGCCCGCAACATTCCTGTAAAATTTATTGAAAATGTTGAGTTTCGTTTAAAAATAGGGAAATTTTAATATTATCACCTGGGGCAAAGGCTCTTCCGGTTCTTCAGCGTCTTTTATTTGTGTCTCTAACAAGCATTGACGCACCAGTCGTAACGCTAATTCATCCTTTTTAGTATCCGGCATTTTTTCTATAAATTTATTATTATTTAAAATTTTGCTTTTTTAGATGGTTTGTCCTCAACACCGAAAAGATCCCGATAGTTGCTGGGCGTTGATTACTTGTCCGTATAGCGACAGTACGGAACAACATCACGTGGATGCAAAGAACTTCCCCGAGCATTTGAGAAATTGTCGCCGTGATTACTGTAGTAAAAATGCTTCCAGTATCAAATTTGTTCGGAAAGAATTTTTTGTTATTTATTAAAATTAAATTTTTAGATGCAAATTAGATTCGCGCCATCACGTTCCTGAAATTGAAATAAATTTCCATGAAAAGATTTGTGATGACTATCTCTATCGGCATATTGTTTCCGCAATCAACAAGCAGCCTAATCCATTGCCAGGTTAGTTTATATTTTTAGTTTATAATTTAAAATTAATCTATTATAGATAATTATGTAATATCTGATTCAAGCTCATCGGATAGTAGTTCTTACAGCGAAGAAGATAATGACGACGATGACAGCGACGAAGATTGTGATGAAAATAGCGAAGTCTCTGCACCTGCAAAAGAATACGACGATGAGAACATTTCCAGTCATCTCAAGACTAATAACGAAAAAGAAATTGTATAATAATAAACTCGAAGTTTGATCTCACAATTATTGTAACATTATACTAACTCAATAAATTTGGAATAAACCATCGCTGTGGTAGAAAGAAAGCGATCAGTTGAATCGTTGTTCGAACACTATTTTCTCTTGAACGGCCTTGTTCGTTTGGGCTTGTATTGTTTGCTCCCTCTTTCGTCTCAGTATTATTTCCTACATCAAAACTCTTTGTCAGAGTGATAATAATAAACTTTTTCAATTAGCAAAACAAGCGGATAAAAAGGTCTAGAGTTTTTTTATATCGCTGCAAACAGCGACGTCTCGCGGATATTTTTATTTTTCTCCTTATTCTCTCGTTATCCTTTCTTTTTCCATATTTATTTTATGTACTTATTTTATAATTTTATATCTAATTTTTCAGGTAGTAAAATGCACAAGTCGAGAATATTAGCAGTAAGATCGAAAGGAATGCTTTCATTTTTCAATAAAGAAACTTCTGCGGCTAAACCAGCTCCCCAAACAAAAGAAGAACAGGTTTTGAATTGTTTTTGATCATTTTGCAACTCAACATTTAGGAAAAGCTAAGAACGGCATTGTCACAATTGAGAACAGATGCTCCACGAAGCAGAAGAGATGATATTGAAGCAGTAGATACAGAAGACATTATTGATCAACGAATTGATATTGATTCTATTCGAGCTAGATCGTAACCAGCATTTTTATATGTTATTTTGTATTTTTTAGATTACTTCAATATCGATACAATTATTCTCCACCAGCTAACATCAGTGATATTGTTTTGAAAGAAGCTGAAGCTGTTGTAGGTGAAAAATCATCTGGAGAATTGACTTCGTTTTCTTTGAATGTAGCTTCTGTCAAATTTCAAGTAAGTGTCCATTTTGATGTTGCTGTATAGATACTTTTCAGCTTCTAACCGCTATTGGAAATAAGTTGAAGCATTTCCCGCATAATTCTCGTCTGTTGCAATTGAAAACAGTTCAAGATGTAGTTGATTTCTACTCAGAACCTGTACAAAATATCAACTCTTATACCAAGTTAGTTTATTTTATGTGAAATCATTTAGCTCCTTTATAGACTAGCACGTGCAAATAATCTTCCTGAAAATGTGCATATTATGGAACATCCCGCACGCTTTCATCCAGAAGATACTGATGCTTGGCATGGCGGAGTTACAGCGTTCCCCGGTTCGGGGGGAAACGTAATCGGATTGAGAAATAAGCGCCTTTTGAGGCAATTCCAACCGAAAAAAGAATGGTATGATTATGAGGATCAGGTATGAATATCGGCGATTTTATTTTCAACGCTATCTTCAGACTTTTGAATACACTCGACCAGACAAAGACATGCCATGGGATCCAGAAATTGTCAAGCGAATGGACAGATATCCTGATAAGCGTTACAATCTTCGAACAAAAACATTCACCCGGACTTCTTGAAGCCAATGCCTTTATTGTTAAATAGTTAGGATTAATGTTCTTTGTTGTCATTGAGAAATTACGATTTTCCATTTAAATAAAAATATTCTATCTTTACGCTTTTGATCTTATAATCGTGTACTTTCACTGCCGAATAGTATACAATCATGAAAAGCGAATAATTAGTACGTTGTAATGCGTCGATCTTTGTTCCAGTTGCATGTGTCGACCATAGATTGCGGAGGCTTTTTCTTTCTTCATTGGATCTACCCATCTTGTGAAAATTCTAGAAATGTTTGTTTGCTGTCAAAATTACGTGCATTTTTCAGTTTTTATTGTGGGCGGAGCCACATTCGATTTGAATCCCTCATATTCCGCCATTGCCCAGCTTTTCACGTGAACGTTCTTGACGCAAATTCTTTCTGTTTGCATCAACTTAGTCATTTGCCAGCAATCGAAATTGCTAGCTTTCGTATTTTCGTTGCGTTCCCCAGTGCGTTGCTGTCAGTTCTAAAAATCAGTAACCGTACTGTGTACAGTTAATCGCACCACCCCATCCTTTTCAGCGCTATCGACTTGTTTACTGTTCAGGTTCACTCGGGCCTACCGGTCTTGACTTTGTTCCCTCTGCCTAAATTTTTTTTCTGCGTCTAAAAGTTGTTTTCAACCGAGTTCTTTGCGTTTGGCACGTACACTCGGGGCCACATTCAATCGAAGCGCAGCTGGCTCGGACCCTGCGAGCCATCTCACCCCATTTCATGATTTTCTTCCTCTTTCTATTTTCTCTTTTATACTTTGATGTTCTTATAGCTATTTTTATTTTTTTAGTCGAAGCAACTGACGATGCCCATTACCAAGGTCCACGCCCGTCAAATCTACGATTCCCGCGGTAATCCTACCGTGGAGGTTGATCTCTACACTGAGAAAGGTAATACTTTGCCATAATTGCAGATGGTACTCTTTTTTTTTGTGTATTTGCAGCGTGGAAAATTGTTTTGTATGCTGATGTCATCAATGGAGTGATGCTATCTGTTTCTACGAATTTATTTTCTCATCAATTACGCTAAAAGTTCAGAAAATCAATTGTCTCAAACATTTTTTGCTTGTTTTTGTTTTATTTGCATCTACTGATACTACTAAACTGATAGAAACCATAAAATGCATTAACTTATGTTAAAATTTCAGGTGTATTCCGTGCAGCTGTCCCCTCCGGCGCCTCTACTGGCGTTCATGAAGCATTGGAACTCCGCGACAAGGACAAGTCTGTACACCACGGAAAGGGAGTTCTCAAGGCCGTCACCAACATCAATGAAAAAATTGCTCCAGCTCTTATTGCCAAGAATCTCGATGTAACTCAACAAAAGGAAATTGATGAATTTATGTTGACCCTCGATGGCACTGAAAATAAGGTATCACCGGTTAAAATTTTAATATTGAGTTGTTTTTAGTCGAATCTTGGAGCTAATGCTATTCTGGGTGTTTCACTAGCAGTCGCCAAAGCTGGCGCTGTTCACAAAGGCTTACCTCTCTACAAATACATCGCCCAGTTGGCTGGAATTGAAAAAGTCGTGCTCCCAGTCCCCGCGTTCAATGTCATTAACGGAGGATCCCATGCAGGAAATAAGCTGGCTATGCAGGTGAGTATTTGTGAGATTTGATCTATTACAATAATAATTTTAGGAGTTTATGATTCTTCCTGTTGGAGCACAAAATTTTGCTGAAGCTATGCGTATGGGTTCCGAGGTTTACCATCATCTGAAGGCTGAAATCCACAAACGTTATGGATTGGACGCGACAGCTGTAGGAGACGAGGGAGGCTTTGCTCCCAACATTCAAGATAACAAGGAAGGACTGGATTTGTTGAACACGGCAATCGCTAAGGCCGGTTATACCGGAAAGGTAATTTTTTAAAAAGAACTTATTTACAGTTGGTTTAGATTTCAATTGGAATGGATGTTGCTGCCTCAGAATTCCATAAAGACGGCAAATATGATCTGGACTTCAAGAATCCCAACTCGGATAGCTCCAAATGGCTCTCAGGAGATGAGCTGGCTGCTTTGTATCAATCATTCATCAAGGAATACCCAGTGGTATCGATTGAAGACGCCTTCGATCAGGATGACTGGGATAACTGGGGCAAACTCATGGCCAGTACAGATATCCAGCTAGTAGGAGATGATCTCACTGTCACCAATCCTAAACGTATCCAGCAAGCTATTGACAAGAAAAGTTGCAACTGTCTTCTTCTCAAGGTATGTCTTTTCTATTCGTGAATCACAATTTTTACTGCAACTGTAGTTTTTCGATCTATATATCTATGCTCAAAAACATGATTATTTGCGCTTGAAAAGACAAAATGGCGTAAATACCATTATTAAGAGATATCTTATAATATTTTTTTCAGGTCAATCAAATCGGATCAGTGACAGAGTCGATTGAGGCAGCTCGTCTATCTCGTGCCAACGGTTGGGGCGTCATGGTCTCTCACCGGTCCGGTGAAACTGAGGATACTTTCATTGCTGATTTGGTGGTTGGACTGGCTACTGGTCAGATTAAAACTGGTGCTCCTTGCCGATCCGAACGTCTTGCCAAGTACAATCAACTACTTCGCATCGAAGAAGAACTCGGAAGCGATGCAATCTATGCTGGACACAACTTCCGTAATCCCCAAGTCTAAAAAGATGTCAATCCCCGTTGTAATTTTGTGAGTTTTTTTTAAAATGTAAGCAATAATTTTGTATTTATGTGTAGAATAGTGAGTTATTCAGATAAATAAAGTTTTAAAGTGAAAACATTATTCCTACTTCTTCTTCTTCTCCTTCTTTTCAGCTGGGGTGAAAAAATTTATTATTTCTGGAAGGCAATAACCCGTATAATTCGACTAATAATGAAGGCGAAACGCTGCTATAGAAAATGGCTGTTCTAGAGAATTTTTAAAGCTTTGAAGAGTGATTTTTTCTCCGTCGACCATAGCCGATAAATTTGTATGATAGATAGCCTTATAATTTGACGTGAAATAATCATACAGCTGCTCCTGAAATGGGAAAATTACAGGAAAACGACAGTTTCTTACGTATGAATTATGCTGGCAATCGTCGTCGGCTATCATGGGATCCACATTATATTTTCTTAATATTAGAATTCCAATTTTATCGGATAATGGTCTCCAAGAGACGAGTTGGATGGAACATGGCCAATTGAGAGGGATTTTCTTCAGAATATCCGAATCGATCTCTTCTTCGGAAATGGCCATAATTGTGGGATAAAGTGTCTCCATAACAGTATTTTCTCCTTTTAGACTTAGAAACGAATTCGAAGAAGGAATATCCTCAGTTTCTAGGCGTTTTTCCAACAGAATTCGATATTTTGCAGTCGAAGAACGTCTCTGTAATTTATTGAAAATGATAGAAAAGCTCGTTATTTTATAGAAAAAAAATTCGGGGAATTCTTGCATATATAGAAATATTATGGATAACTCACATCAAAGCAATCATTGTATCCCAATCCTTTTCCGTCGTCATTGTGTACTCGTCGATCAACTAACAGTTCCAAAACTCCTTCGCTAATTTCCATACTTTTTTTTCTATTATTTTTTACTTACTCATCTGCTACAGCTCCTGTCGGTTGTCCAGTTGTCACCGTCAACCGATAGCTATGATCCTCAATAAAAACAGAAGTTGCTATGGGGTAGATATTCGCCTCCCATGGCAAATTCTTACCATTTAGGAGCCTACAATATTTTTCTATTATTTTATAAGAAAGAAAACTACTTTTGATATTTTCTTGGCATATGATAAAGTCCATTTACATCGGTATTGAAAAATTTCTGTTTTATTTCAGATTTCAAGCCGAGAATTAGTGTAGAGCTATCGGTGACTTCTGTTTCAATCTCCAATTGTAATTCTCCTTCAGCTAGACATGTTATACTCTGCTTTTCGTAATTTTTTTCGGTGTAAAACAAACCATTTTCAGCTGTTTTTGTGCTGGATAATTTGAAAATTCGACTCGTTGAACCGGAGCATCAGAATATTCAGTAGAAATATTCGGAAACAGCTGTCTTCTCTGCCCGCTGGCCATAAATGTGTATGCCCCACCATTATCCCTCACTTCAAAAAATGTCATATTCAACGGGAAGACATTGTTTTCAAATAGGAGACCCTGAACAAAAAAATTTAGTAAAATTTTGCCGCAGATATCGCTTATTTTGGACCATAACTCGGCAATTTCTTCACTATTTGCCCAAATTTAAATTTCCTCATAGAGAGAAGATCACGACGATTCTAACAAGCAGAATTTCAAACAGACAAAATTAATTTAAAAAATTGGAAAATAAAAAACGACAAAAAAATCCCTAAACTGCTACTAAATTTTTGTATAAAATCAGTCGTAAGAGATCTTTAGACAAAAGTTATATCAAAAATTTTCTTTAAATTCCCGAATTATTGTGCTTTTTAAATTATTTAAAATAGTTTGATACTGATGGAGTTATGGCCAAAATGATCGGAATAAATCGACCTTACCTCAATATTTCCTGTTTTCTCATCCATTTTTATACATTTTTTACCGGATTCCTTCTTATTTTCCATTTGCTTTTCAGAAATAATAAAAGTAGACAAAGAAAGGGCCGGAAGTGTAGCAATAAATGTAATCTATCCAGGAAATATTAATTTTTTCGATTTTTACCTGGAAACTGCCATTTTTTGGAACCACGTCTGTTTTAATTTCTTCTCCTCCTTTTGTTAGAATTTTTGCAGGTTTATCCGTCAATAATCGTAGAAAAACATTGGAAGTCCTTGTTTGCGAAGAAAAAACCGTCAAAAACATTCTAAAATTGAAATAAATAGCAAAATAATTAGACTACTTCTTATTCGAGGGGATTTTTATTAAATTTTCTTTATTAGTTGCTCCATCAAAGGTTAAATTACCCTTTCCATTAGTAATTATTTTTAAATATTCTTTTGTAAATATTTTAAAAGCAGAGATCATTCTAGATTTCTGGAATTTATAAAGGATAGGCAGTATTTTTACCGTTTTTCATAATCCTCCATAACGAGCGGCTTTGACGTGCCGGTAATTCCATCGTGATGTTGAAAAAGTGTCAATTGTCGTCGGGCCGAACGAATTTCATCCAAATCAACTTTTTCTCGACTCAATATCATCAAAATATCCAAGCTACGAAGAGAATTCTGCAACTGCCGTTCCATAATTTTTGTATATGGTCGCTGTACAAAATATCCTGTCCACCAAGGGAAATTATTCGCCATATTCGACGTATATGGGAAAAAATCACCTAATTAATTTTTTTTTTCTAATAAAATAGAAACAAACCTCGAAGCGTTGACAATTTTTCTTCTTTTATTGCATCAAAAAATTCGGATACTGTTGAAAATTTCATCTTTATAATTTTCTTTCTCAATTTATTGGATTTTTCTTACCGTTGCATTAATTTCCGGGTGATTTTTTAACCATTCAATCATTTTTGCATATCCTTTATACATTTGCTGCCAATCTTGAGCATCTCCGAAATAAAAATCATCTCCAATCGGGACAAGAAGATCCTCGGACCCGTACATTTTTTGTGATAATCGCATTTGGTCAACAAATCTTTTTGTCCTGGAATTTTTTGTCTACTTTGCTGCGCTCAGAAAATAAAATAGAAAAATTATTGATTTTCTCAAATTATCAGAGGTAATTTCCATAATTTCAAGGGAATTATGAAAAATAAGAAAAATCGCTGTAATTTTCTGGAAAATTTTAAAACTCACATAAAATCAACATTTCCGTCGGTCATTTTATGCAAAAGTGTTTGCCCAGGACATCGAGATTGATAAAGAGCCGATGGTCCGACGTGATAACACATACAGATCTGAATATTTTTTAGAGGAAAATTCGAAACCAACGCTGTGATCCTCGCAGGCATCTTCCGTCGTGTAAACCATGTGAGGAAGGGAATTCACCCGTGGACCTTCTAATTTCTATAAATTATTTTTTAAAAAGCAGTCAACATTCACCTGAAAATAAGGTGGAATCCACTGCCATTTCATCGACTGTTTCGCCCGAAGTTTTTCCTTGATGTGCTCATGAAATCGTCCAATTACCATTGCCTCAATTCCCGATCGATGCAAAAGTTCCGGCATCATAGCACCATGGCCGAATGGATCAACTGACCTATTTTATACTTTTTGTCAAATTTTCCAGACAACTTACCACGAAGTTTTCGGCGTAATGTTAAATTTTTGATGAATAAAATAATGCCCTTCGATAATATTTTGTATTGCCGCGTAAAAAGTCGGCGTCGCTTCGTCGGTCATCACCCAAGCTCCGCCAGAAATTTCTAATTGTCCAGAGGAAATTTGCCTGGAAAAATTCCACAAAAATAGTATTTTTCTTACTGTGTAATCTTTAATTTTTGCGAGTCTGAAGCATCCTGCCACCATCTTTCAAGAAATGACGTCTCAGACCAAATAAAACGCAAATCTTTAAAAGATTCTAATGATTCTACGGCATTTGTTAGAATATTTTTGACTTTTTTCCTATAATATTCTTCAAATGTCTCGAGCCAACCTGAAAAGTATTGAAAAAATTGGGGAAAATTGCTATAAAATTACCAGGATCGACATGAGAATGAAATATTAAATGAATATTTATTTTTTCGGGTAATGGACGAGACTCGACGCCAATAAATTCAATCGAATGACCATTTACCTGAAAAAAATACTTCTTTTCCTAATTTGCTGCTATTTTTCTAATTATTTTAGTCAGAAACTTACTTCTACATTTACTGTAGGCAGTTTTATATCCCCTTTAAATTTTATATTAGTTTCCTCTAATTTTTCCAGTTTGGCTTCCTCATCTTCTTCGAATTTTCGTAATTTTGCTTCATTTTCTTCTTTTTTCTCCTCTTCTAAAATTGCTTCTCGATCATTTTCACGTGGTTGATAAATTGCTGCATTCTAAAAAAATTCTCAATCCAAAATAAATTATTCCAAACATTTTCAGTATTCCAATAAAAAATTAAAAAAATTCCACAAGCTGCAATAATAAAAACTGGCCAGAATCGCCGACGTGCCATTGAATATTTTAAAAGAAACAAATTTAATTAGAAAAAATAGCCAGGGAATCGATGTTGAGGATTGGTGTAAAATGGGCCTTATGCACTTCAAGAGCAAACAGGACTATCACTCTTTCTTGAAGATAAGGCAAGCCTGGGTGATGACAGTGAATCCTCCCTTGGATGATACGAGTTGGCGAAAGAAGAACAATCATTATTGGATAAATGGGAGGGGGATTTTGGAAGGAAACTGCATCAATGATCGCAGAACTTGTACAAGAACCGGATAAGAGGTCAAAATGGGAAAATATCAAAAGGACATTGGGCCAATTTTTGAGGTTCAGAATCGTCGAAACGCAAACTTGATTCTGGAAGTCTGTGGATATTTTGAAGTGTTCCCGTTCAATACAATATATTCTAATCATGGTAACATTGGCAGAAATCCATTGGTCGAGAAGGGGATGGAACCTACAACCAGAATCAAGTTTACTGTTCGAACCCTCGACACAGAAATATTGGCAGAAATCCACTTGATACTCGGATTCCGAGGACCTCGTGGATTAGAAGTCCCCTTTATCATCAGCGAGCCTCGTTCTTGGAGCCCAACGCATGGCATAATTAATCGGCTATGTTTTTTTCCAAGTTTCATTTCCACGGCTCTCACGTCCTCCCGTTGTCTCGCTATCGATTTCTCTCAGTTTTACCGAAATGTCTCCACCGCCTATCCATCCCAACTTTTGCCTGTTACAGAATTATTTGTTCATTCCCAAGTAAGTCGCCTCTCCATTAGAAACACGATATTATAGTATTGGATTTTTTTTTTAGAAAAATGTACGATCCAGATTCTACCATGGAGCCGAGATAACGCAGAATTAAATCGGATTGGAATTTGACCAGAGATGAAGCAAATTCACATGCCGATGTATCCTCATTTCAATCATTCCCGCTTCCATACGACAACTTATCTCAAAATGGGCGAAGAGGAAAATGAACGTGAACTTGAGGAATATTGGGAAGGGCATATGGTATTGATGACTGCTCTTATGTGATAATTATTTTAATAAATATTTACATTCACTTACTATTTTCTAGCAGAGACCCCCTGGTCTGCTCGTGTTTCTCGCCCTTGGCCCTCTGCTGCCCTTGCCATGCCCCCCTGTACCTGTTCCATTTGTCCTTTGCCATCAAAATGTGTGTCACATTATCAAGAGACAGAGGTCTGACAGGAAGAAGCTGGTGACCTTGTCCTCTCGGTGGGGGGTTGCCTCGACAGGTTCTCCGATCCCTCGAGGTGTTCTGCCATTTGTCTTTCTCGACTTCTTTTTTTTCTGTTCCAATCCAATGTGTTCTATGATGAACACATAGACGACACCTCTTCGAACAAAAGCCAACTGGGAGAACCAGTTGGACAGGGCAGAAGCACAACAGACAAGGCCTATACCTCCTTCTCCTCCTTATTCTTTCTTTTATTCTTCATTTAAAACATTCTTAATGGAATCTAAACCATAATATCTTTTTACATTCTGTAAACAGCGAGTGTTCGTTGGGCGTAGCTCAATATTACGCATTTCCAGCCGTTTTCCACCCGTTTTTGACATTTTCCCAACTTTTTTACCAATTGGCTGTCATCAGTAAGAAATTCTGTCCATTTGAATACCAAAATGAGGGTTGGGTAACTTTACGGCCCCAAAGCGCCGGGGCCGTATGGTTACCCTCGGGGCCGTATGGTTACCCTCGGGCCGTATGGTTACCAATAACGGGAATCAAGCGTTTTATGAGCTTTTTAACTGTTTTTTTTTACACTGAACTGATATAGTATAGTAGGCCAATCAGATTTTATAGACATAAACGCATAAAAAATCAGTTTTTGTTTACTTTTTTTTGCCGGTGTTAGCTATCTCGAAAGCTAACGTAATCATCTAGCCTAACACCCCCTCCCTCGCTGGGGCTCCGAAGTCGACATGCCGCAGGCATGTCGACGAGGAGCCATAAAAGCAGGGGGTCCGGGGGACGCAGTCCCCCGGCATGATTACCTTGGATCTTGCCGAAAATAATAAAGAAAATCACTAAATAGGCGAGCCGTTCGCATGTGGTAACCATACGGCCCCGAGGGTAACCATACGGCCCCAAGGCGGCGGGGCCGTAAAGTTACCCACCCCAAAATGAGAGAGACGGTCCTCTAGAGACTACTCCTGCCTGAAGTATCTTGTGTATCCCACGATGATGAAAGTGATTGACAGCAGTCCATCTAAGCGTAAGCTATCCGCTCCATGTTTTTTTTTGCGCCGTTGCGTGTCTGTGAACTGCTGCAGCTGACCAGCAAATGTGTGCGATCTGCCATTTCTGCCACCTTTGGTGAGAACTGGCAGCCCTTCCAATGTTTCATGTCCACGTCTCCGGGTCATTCCCGGTTTTTGTACTATAACTCGTATTTCTCTCAAGAATTCTATTTAAATGATGTCGGTTACAAGGCTGTGGCGCATTTTGAACCGGCTATTGAACCGTTCCAACTTTGTGGTCAATTGTCCAAAAACTGTCGCGAGGTGTACAACGGATAATTCGTAATTTCAAGGATTCCTGCCATTTTGTAGAAATTTAAAGGAATGTCTCTTTGATTTTCCCGCATTTCTTTTGCCAATCGCCGCAGTTTCGATTTCCTATAATGAAGCCGCTCTTGCTTTTTCTCGTCCTCCTCATATCTCCTCCTGTACTTCTTTTACTGTTCTGTCGTCTGTCGTCCCTCTGCGCATCCAATTGTCCCCGCCCTTAGGATACACTATTGCCGATGGCGACGTCATTTACATAGCCAGACTTGTATCATCACTTTCTGTCTGTGTGTCTTTGTGCCCTCCGACCGGTCGCCTGTTTAAAAAGGCAACATTTGTTCCGTTTCTCGAGGCGATTTTCCTCCTCCGCTGTTACACTCGAATTTATATGGAAATTGGAGAGTATTCTTCTTTTTTTTGTTCTTTTTATTGGAGAAGGTTGAATCTTTTGAAAGCGCGCCAAACAGCGGGCAAATATTGGCTGGGATTCAAAATGCCTAATTCTTCTTCTTATTTTTTTGGCATTTATCCGATTTTTTTGCGGTTAAACAGAACAAGCAGAAAATTCTAAACATTTTGACATCCAATAGTTTACAGTAATCGAAAGTGGTAATATCCGGTGGTGAAAGTAAGCGGCGTCGCCCTCTTCAAGCCGTCCTTTGGCACAAATCGCCCCCTCTCCAATCTGGTTCCTAACATCCCGCAATTACAAAGCGATCGGCTTCTTTCTACATCGTAGTAGAGTGAGAGTCGCTAGAAGATTTTCACTTTTTTCAAAATCTCTCTGGATTATCAGGAGAAGTTGGGAGAATTTTGCGTCACAGTGACCTTCAACTGTTGGAAACTTCTATTGAAACGTGAGGGGTCTAATCTCTTTTTGAGGAAGTGGCGGGTTGCATAAGATGGTATTGACGTCAGGGAAATGTCTAGAAAGCCAGGGCGGGGTGGAGGTCGACATAAGTCCATTTGAACTTGGAGCATTCTCTCCTTAGGAGTCCGTCTTTTATCACACATCTTTTATTATATTTTAATGTATTTTATACGAACAAAAGCGAAGTCGAAGAAGTTAAAGAATTTCGAATATTCCTATAATGCGAAGAAAGACAGGATAAATGAGCCGTTCCACGGGAAATTATATTATTTTGATGATCCAGAAAGGCAATCAAACGCAAATTAGAGCTTCTTTCATATCATCTGATACCATTTTTTCTGCTCTACAACACGATAAAAATCGTTTTTCCGCAGCCCCTGAAGTGAGAAAGTTATGCCCGAATTAATTTGTCCGTCTCCCTGGTCATTGACGAAGTTCCACTTTGGTTTGCATACCTCTCCTTCCTCCTGGTTTTCCTCTTCTGAAGAGCTTGCCAACTTCACGACTCTTTGTTCTTTTCGTTCTGGGCACTAAAATGTCCCAAAACTGGTTGGTTTCTCGAGGTTGTCAGGTCACTGGGACGTTTCTTGCCCTTCAATGTCTCCCTTTTTTTCCCCGGGCCTTTTAGACTTTACAATAATTTTTTCAGTGAATATATTTCCCGTTCTGTGACCTTGGCTCGATTTTCCCGGGAGTTATCCCTAATCCTCCCCTTCCGTCTCCACTTCTCTCACTTTCTCCTATTTCGTTCCTGATCAAATTGGATTATTATTGTCGCTGGGCGTGTTAACACAGTATCTCTGTGTCACCAGTCAACAACAAGCCCTTTTCTCTGCTTGTCGATGGCAGAATATCCGGCTTTCTTTTTATTTTTCTTCACTTTTCGATTCTTTTTCCACCGAAACTGATCTTTTCTATCTTTTTTAGCAAAAAGAAGAAGGAGGGCAATCCCATGCGACCACTGGAACGCTGTTTCCATCATTATGGACAGCTCCTGGCCCGTCATCCATGGCCATTTATTGTAAGTTTTACACACACAGGGGGGAATAGAGAGCCTATTGTGTCTGAAAATTGGTCTTGTCTTTGGTGTTGCAATGTTACAACGTGGCCTCGGGGCAAATTAACAAGGGGAGAACGGGGAACAGGAGAAGGTCATCGAGGATTTAGAAGCCAATTTTATTGGTTTATGGGCAAATTGGGAGAAATTTGATGGTGGGACGAGCTTTACGAGATTTCAAGGTTTTCTATAATTTCTGTTGGTCTCAATTCGAGTAGCAAGCTTTGTGCTTGTCAGACTTTTGGTCCAAAAGACTCCCGAGGAGTTTTGCCAAGAATTCTGTGACAAAAATGAAGTCTAACCGGACGCGAAATCTCCAAAATATATCAAAATGGCGCAAACACTGCATTTTATAGATAGTACCAGCCCTTCTGACAATAATTTCCTCTTATGGGATGCTCTTTTTCCACAGCCAAGACGACATTTGGGATATTTATGCTCCTTTGAATGGTCTTTCTCGAGGAGAAGAGCAAGCCCTGAAACCTTTTGAATACGCCAGTGGGTCACATCACCATCGGGTAAGAGATTTTCACATATTTAATAGAAATTTTAGATGCAAATTTTGGTGAATCACAAGGCAGGAGAGAATTTGTTGCAGTCGAAATATTTGGAAGAGATAGCCGCAGCCCATATGGTAGGAAATGTTGGGTAATTTTTATAAATTCTACAGTTTGTGGCGAATAATCTCACAGTTACCGATGGTGTGAAGAATTATGAATATAAGAATATTTGTGGGATATACTGTAATGAAAGTAATGCGGCGGTACTGGCTTTTCTACAGGTAGGAGAAATCATTTTAATATTTGAATTAAATGATTCCACTACATGGCAGTGTGGGACCAAAAAATGAGCTTGAATTTTACCGTTTTCCCATAGGAATTCGAAAAATTTGCTTGATTATTTAACCGATCTCACAGTGACAGTTCCCTTCGAGGTTGGAAATCGATCCTGGTAACTTTTTGAAATTCGGAGCATTTCAAAAAAAGCAGAAAAATCTAATTTCCATGATTTTTTTCTCAATTCCAGACTGTAATCGAGTCTCGTGGCGAATCAGCCGCCGTTCGACTGACTTTTCCAAATGCTGAAGCCCTTCAGAAGACGGTATTCATTGGCTATTCTTTGGGTGACCTGACATATCGACAAGAACCTCCAGATGAAGTCGACGAAGCCCGCCTCATAATTTTGCATTATATGGTTAATTTTTGATTTTATTTTCTTTTTTGAATCAAGGTTTTAGGTGGATTTGACGTTACCAGATGGGAGAACGCTGGCCGATGATTTTGAAACAAAATTACGAGTGACATTCGACCGACTGACGGAAGAATCCGACAATTTAAAATATTCGCTGTTGAGTAGAACAAGGGAACTGGAAGAGCAAAGGTACGGCAGATTTCGTGACGGGACGGAGATTGATTCAGGAAAATTACCCTGGTGGCTGTGCCTTTTCTAGGATTGACTACTGTTGTTTTGACAGTTTTTATGCTAATAACTTTGATAGATTTTCCACTTTATAGGAGTCAACATTTGGAGGTAAGAAAAAAAATTAAAAATTTTCTAAATCTTCGAGATCTCTCATTGTAGTCGAAGATGTTTCGAATTTTTAAACAAGAAATTCAATTGAAAGTCGTGTTTTCAGTCTTTGATTGGCGTCTTCTCTCCAGGAATGGCTCTGTGGACCTCGGGTGGCCTTCTATTCTGGGCTGGATTTCCATTCAGCAATATTCTAACGGTCGTTCCATTTCTCGTAGTCACCATTGGAATAGACGATGCTTTCCTCGTCTTGGCTGGATGGAGGCAATCAACGTGGGTTCTAATAATTGACCAACAATTTTCAGAATTTCTTATGAAATGCCGCCGAGAAAACAGAAAATTCCTAATTTATTTTATTTTAGAAAAGGAGCCAGTTTGGAGCAACGTCTAGCCGAGGCGGTTGCCATATCCGGAGCGTCGGTTACCGTAACTTCGGTGACAGATGTCCTGAGCTTTTCCATCGGCCTTTTTTCCAACATGCCCGTTGTCCAACTCTTCTGCCTCTTCACAACCGTCGCTCTTTTTATCGATTATGTCTATCAGATGACATTTTTCACGGCTTTAATGGGAATTATAGTTCGTAAGCAGACAGAAATGGACATGGAAAGGGAGAAAAAAATGGAAAAGGTACTGATTTTTGGCTGTCTAACTGGCTTTCTTACGGTAAAACTTCCCAAATTTCAGGAAGAGAGCTCCTCAATCGAAAAAATCAAAGCGAAAATAAAAGAAATGAGCTGGGTTTCATTGATTTCCACTAATTCCATGGACTCGGAGAAGAGTGAAAAGCCCCATTTGTCGAAGGCCGACGGCTATGTATCCTGGCTTCACAGTAGAAGTGCCCAAGTCTTTGTCATGTCGCTCTTTTTGACACATATTTCGGTGAGATTTTTACTTTATAACCGGCTTCTGGGTGACTACACTGTCACATCGTAAAATTTGTACCTTTTTAAGTCACGTTCTGATAATCAAATTCAGATTTGTTCGTATTATGCAACAGAAGTCAATACGGATTTTGATATGGAAAATCTTTACCTGGCGGATTCTCCCCTAACCGATATATCGAGAAAAATGCAGGTGCTCTACTTTCTCCGATTTTTCCAAGTTTTTCTTATCCAGGATTTCTTCCTACGTGAAGCATTTGTCGTAAACTTTGCCGTCCGCCCATTGCCCGATTTCTCGAATGAGACAATTCGCCAAGAATTTGAAGAAATGGTCAAAAAATTGGAGAATCTTCCAAGATTTGGTGGCGGATCAGCCAATACAAATCTCTGGACACGACAATTTGAAAATGCGATAGCATTTTGGGGAGAGGAAGAAGGATTCTGGGATGGACCGGAACTGTTGAAGAATTATCGGGAATACGGCATGGAAGAGAAATATATCATCACGAGGTTAGTGGAAAAATATCGTGTAGATCCGTGCCTGATGCCGTCGGTAACTTGATGGCAATTTACCCATGTTTTTACCCGTCAACAGTTATCAAATCCTTTCAGATCCACCGCAGAAGGCGAAATCATCGATGGATTTTACTTTTCCCATGCCTACCACAACATGTCTTCATTTCTTGAAGTCCAGGAGATGATGGCCCAGCGTCGACAGATTTTGTCCGCATATCCACAGTTCAATATTTCCAGTCATCATCCATTTGAAAAAGTGCCAACAGAATCAGCAGCTGCAGCTCCTTCTAATTTTTTACAGACTGTTGGTATGTTTCCTTGCTATTCTGAGGACCAAAAAGAAAAAAAATGTTTTGGAGGGGAATTGAACCCGGATCCCTTCGGCGCACCAGGCAGCGCTCTCAATTTCCACGTTTTTTTCAGTGGCCGCTGTGATCCTGATGTCGATTCTGGTGATGCTCTTCGTAATGAATTTAGAGGCCATAATATCCGTCGTTGTGTCCATTATTTCAATCTGCCTCGGTGTCGTCGCTTATCTCCATTTGTGGGATGTCCATCTCGACGCCGTCAGCCTCATTTCGATCCTGATGAGTATCGGGTTTTCCGTCGATTATTCCGCCCATGTTTGTTATCATTATTTTGCACATGCTGCACAAGAAGAAAAGGTTTTTGTGACTTTAAAAAATGATAAAATGTAATTTTTAGGATTCGAATTCAATCGAAAATGGGAAATTGCCGTCGGAGCAGTTGCCGTCGACGCATTCAAGAATTGTTTCTACTTTGAATGGCGTCGGATGGCCTGTGGTTCAAAGTGGATTGAGCACTGTATTAGGTAGATTCTTTGCTCAATTTTCAATATTCTAAACTATTTTCATTAATTTTTTTTCAGGAATGTTTCCGCTAATGTTTGTCCACGCGTATGTGGTTGCTGTTTTTTGGAAGACAGTCGTCTTAGTCAGTCTTCTCGGCATGTTTCATGCTCTTCTCCTTCTTCCTGTTATTTTCATTCTAACCAACGATATAAAACGGTTATTTTCCCACCGGTGATACTCGATTTTGTCAATTTTTTATATCTGTACATAAGAAAAATACAATAATTGGTGCTTTAAATGAAACATTACATTCTCTGAGTCTAGTGAATTTTTCTAACACAGATTTTCTTTTGTATATCCCGTAAAAAATAAATATACTCTGTAGAAATGGGAAAGAGGAGGCAGGTTTTGAATTTACAGCAATATTTCGAGTTCCAGTAACAATTAGATCAATAAAATTACTTTTTTAGCCGAAAATTGTGGATAATAAATTATAATTTTTTTTGTAATGAATAGATCATATTTTTGCGAGGATTTTGATCTACAAACGATATCATAATTCGCTAGAAAAAATATTTTTTTTATAAAATAACGAATTTTAATTCAAAACCTGCTTCCTCCCTTTTTTTTATAATAAAGGAACCTGCAAATGGCCTAAATAGACCAAAAAGACTAAATAAATGCATAAGAAAAGAATATTTTCACTTGCTGCAGCATTTACTCTTCCTTTGTGCTGGTTCGTCATCAATTAATTCAATTGTACGTCGTCCCGTAGCCGTTTCTGTACTCCTGTGTCCTGTGGGATTATTTTTCTCCATTTTTATCATATCTAAACAATATTTTTTGTATTTTTATTGGAAAAACTCACTCCGACAAAGATTTTCAAAAACATTAGCAATTCCTAAATTTTCCTTTGCTGAAGTCTCCAGATAATCAGCATTTACACTTGTTGCATACCTAATTTTATGTATTTTTATCGATGAAAAAATTACTGTTTAGCTTCCTCAATTGGAACACTTCGATTTTTTTCTAAATCCATTTTATTTCCAACAATTACGAGAGCACAACTATCTCCCAGCGCTCGTTGCAATTCTTTTATCCACATTTTCACCTTATCAAATGATGATTTTTCAGTAATATCGTAGATCAATAAAGCTCCGTTGCTTCCTCTAAAGGGTTTTTTTTATTTTTGAGGGCCATTTTGGATGTTACCTGTAATAAATCGGACCCAGAGCATGGTATTTCTCCTGTCCAGCTGTATCCCAAATATTTAATTCTATTTGTTCACCGTCTACTTCTATATTTTTTGAAAGAAATGATGCCTAAAAATATAGAATTAGTAGCAATGGTGCGGTTCTTTAAAAAATAGAGGGATAACTTACTTGAATTGTGGATAAATGCCGAGGACTGAATTTATTTTCGACGTATCGAAGCATCAACGATGATTTTCCGACAGCTCCTTCGCCAAGAAGAACAACTTTGAATCGATGTTCCGTCGACATTCTTCTTCTGTTTTTTATCGCTATCGATTTTCTGATGAAATAAAAAAGGTCACGGACCTCAATTTTAAAGCAAACGAGCTGTAGAGAAATGTATTCATAAGATAGAAACATGTATCAAACAATAATAACGGAGACGAGATCACAGCTGACCGCATTGGGCAACGATAATTGGAATTTTTGGCTTGTTATTGGCGCCTGTTGGTACATTTTCTATTTTTCGTACTGTTAGCAAGCCGTCTAGTACTTGACCTGAAGAATTAGGATGAATTATGAATTCTAAAATAAAGAACAAACCGAAGACAACGTGTTTCTTATCAAGGAAATCAGTTTTTGCACAAGTTATGAAAAATTGGCATCCATTTGTATCGGGACCACAATTAGCCTGAAATTAAATGTTTGGATTTGTGATAAACAGTGACGCGCCATTGACAAAACACCGGGACCACCATGAGTCAGCTCAAAATTCTCATCTTTGAATTTCGATCCATAAATACTAGTCAATCCAGTTCCATCACCCTCAAAAATTCTATTTTTATAGAAGATGCATACAATATATAACAATAAAAATTAATAGAAAAACATACAGCAACAAAATCTCCTCCTTGAATCATAAAATCTTTGATAACACGATGAAATTGGCTATTTTTATATCCTTGCGGAACATTATCTTTTCTAAAGGAAAAATTATTATAAAAAATAAATAACAATACCTAAATTCTCCTGTACAAAATTGTCTAAAATTTTCAGCTGTTTTTGGACAAACATCTGCATATAATTCCATCTGTAAAATATTGGAAATAAAAGTAAACGATAAAAAGCCAACCACAATTGTTCCAATAGGTGCTCCTCCTGCTGTCATTTCCATAAAAACCACAGGATTTTCTGGATGGCGTAAATGTTCAGCATATTTTTCATAGTCAGTCATTTTCTGAAATGAAAATTATTATAAAAATCAGTAAGACGAGTTTATAAAATACATTTTGACCCAAATTGCTGTACAGCATTGCTTATTTTTGCTTTTTGCAATTTCCGAAGCTCTACTATCAAAAAAAAAAGAAAATAAGGAAAGAAAATAAGTTAGAAGAAGAAGCAGCATGGAAATTGAAGCAAATCCAAAATTCGAAGCTTCTTGTAAACACCGCGTATGATGTTTGGTAAAAGTATTTTTAATTTCCGAAAACTCAATTCAAACAATTTTCTAGCACTTTTCTGCTGCATACTTTTTCAAACTAAGATTAATTTTCGTTGCAGGATATCCTTCAGACAGTTTCGTATATAAAAATGCTAATAGGAATCCAGAAAATGAATTAAAAACAGTAAAAATAAAAAGAAACAACGGAAGTCTAGTTGCCAGAAAGCCGGCAGTTTTTCTGTCCAGTTTTCTCTGTCTATTTTCTCTCGTATAATCCCGGGATGTCGCTCACCTATCAGTCGAGAGAACAGGATTTACGAAGATTTCTCTTCTCGTTCTCTTTATCGCGGCAGTTGCCTGACCCCCCGTGCGAAATGAAGTTGTGGCTTTCACTCTTGGCCTTCACCTTGGCTACTACAATTATTTCGGCTTTGGAAGAAGTTCCCCATGCTTCCGGACTCAAGAAATTGGAAAGGAAAACGACTGTGGCACCGCCAGTTGCTTCTCACGTTAGAAGGTAAACCACAATTAAACAGCCAGAAAGCCACAGCTGGCCAAATTTGCTATTTTTGACTGGATTTGAACTACAGTTAGACGTCAATTTCCAGAGCCCCCATAATCCCAGCCCAAGGATTGAGCCTTCTTCCACATGCTCACAGGATGTCCACGGGAGTTCGACGTGCCCCAACCGGGGCCACGGCCCCTCATCCCAGAGCTCCACCTCGCCCCGCAGTTAAATTCGTCCGTCCTGGGCCTCCTGGCGTCGCTCCTCCCGGTTATATGATGGTTCCCGTGCCGATTCTTCAACTTCCGCAAATTCCGATGATGCAGATGACTCCTCAGGTCTCAGGAAGAGCGCCAGTCGTCACTCTGTCGCCTTTGGCTCTGCCTACACTTCCTCCCTTCACTTTGCCCCAGTTGCCTAGCCATCAAACGCTGCCACCAGCCCCTGGTGGACCGATCACACTGGCACCGATGCCAATTATGCCGGGATTGACAATGCCTCCGTCATTCCAACGACTTTTAGGAATGACATCGACCACTGAGACTCCAGAAAGACGAGAAATTTATCAGCGGGAAGAAAAACGATACACAGAGTAGGTTTATGAATTCTATTTGTTGTTTTCTATTCGGAAACATTTATTTTTCTATTTTTTACGTTAATTTTCAGTGAACGAGCAATTAAAAGAAAGAAAGGACTCTCGTCGGTAGCTTCAAGGCTGCCAAAATACGTGGATAATGAAGAAGACGTTGTCACACCTGAGAAGAATGCTGAGTGGATTGTTCCCTTTAAATTTTAGGAAAAATTTAATAAAGCTGTAATAATAGACTTTTTTTGTTGATCCAAAAATTGGCAGAAAAGACTGCCATTTGCAGTGTGCCGCTTCTTTTCTTTGCCATGTAGAATGTGTCCGATCCGGCAATACAAGCAACGTTGAAATTGGTTGGCGACTAGTTCCAAGACGATTGAGAATATTTTAATCTTTTTCATTATTTTCTCTTACTTTCCCTATAATTTTCCCCCGTTTCCGGCCATTGCAAACAGGTTACATCTCGAAAATCAACAGGTTTAAACGAAAAGCGCCGTAATCCTGTCATTTTTAGTTTTAGAGCATATTTACTGACTTTCACTACTGACAGAAGGTTGGTAATTGTTTTCTATCAAATTTTTACTCTATTTTTACCCAAACTATTTCAGATGGGCAAAGATAAGGAAGAAGGCATCGTCTTGGTCAAGCATACCCCCGAATATCAACAGAAGAGAAAAAGCCGAAAGAAAGAACATCATAAAATGAAACATAAAAAGGAGGCAGCGGTTGCCAAGAAGCCATCAACTGGACAAAAGAAAAAAACTGGAGAAAAAAAAGAGTCGAAACATCGAAAGCAGAGGAAAACACATAAGAAAAAGAGCAAAAATGACGCCGTGGCTGGAGGAGGACAGCTGCCAGAATCTGGACATAAGAAAAAGACAAAGAAAAAGAGCGAGAAAAAGGAAAAGAAGCAGCAGCCATTAGCCGGCAAACAAAGCATGGAAATGGTACAGGGACGGAAAGAAAAGAAGGAGAAGTCGCTTGTGAAACAGATCAGCCTCCAGGAGCAGCCAGTGCAGGAGGAGAAAAAGACCTCCCAGAAGGATATGATCTCGATGACGGCCATTGAAAAAGCCCCGTCGACTGCCATGGACCCCAGCAACAGCGAGCCGGTACGATCGCAGCGGGACCAGTTATCGTCAATTTTCAGAGAATGGCAACGGCCAAAGAACCCATGAAGGAGGAGGCCTACTTGGCCGGCCAGTTGGCCGTGTTAGCTTCTGACCACCAGAAGCCTAAGAAGGCACCAGATTCTGGCAAGAGTCGCCCCTCCGCTGAGGTCATCGAATCCCCGGCAGGTGCTCCACCGCCTGATCAACAGAAGCCGAAAAAGCATTCCGGGAAGAGCCGTCCTTCTGCCGAAGTTCTCGATTCTCCGGTTGCTCACCAGCCGCCGCCTCCAGCTGCCCTTCCATCCCAGCCGTCTGCTCCTCCTTCCCAGAAAATCCTCCGCCGCGAGCCGTCGGTCAACGGTTTCAATCGTCCTGTGATCACTGTCGAAAGTCAAGAAGTCGTCCGCCAACGGGATCCCGTACAGATTGGTCTCAACGTCGACGAAGTTCTCCGGCTTGGCGCATTGATGGATCGCTATGGTAGCAATGAAGCACGAAAACATAGTTTCGAATGGCTGGCCAAGAATCGTATGATTATTCCGCGTGAACCGGGTCGAACTTCATTTCATCTGATGCAAGCTGTAGGTGATGTCGAATGTGACAGGCAGTTGGCCCTCAATTCATTTCAAGAATTGCAAAGAGCTGGTACTCTGACAGCCGAAGAAGTCACCCGCCTGCTGGCCATTCTCGACACTCATCGTGGCCCGATTACCGTCGGTCAAATGGCTCAACTCGTCCATACTGAGGGTGCCTACTACCGTGGCTCGCGTCACCAGCAGCCTTCTCTTCCCAACAACCCCAATCCACAGCAACAGCTGTAAGGGAAAAATAGACTGGAAATTGAGAAATAAAACATAAGGGACTAGGTGTTATTGTTGTGGTATTTCATGGGATTGTGGGCGTGTTAACAGTTGCTGGGGGAGTGCATCTCATGACAATAACAAAATCTCCGTTGTCAAGAAATGTTGTCAAACCTTTTTCTTCTTTTTATTCTGTTCTTAGCCATCTGCTGTACTGTAATATTGGCTGGTAGACCATGTACAGAGCTGTCGGACTGTGTCTCGGTAGGTTTTAGTCGAAATGCAGAATTCTGTGTCGTCAATCTATGGTCCACGGACTGGCATCTACGGAGATGGGGGGGGGGGGGGGGGGGCTTAAAATTCCCATCCAAAATACTATTTTTTAGGATAATCTAATCTGTGACACAATTACTGGACAATGTGTCAGTCCATGGGCTATGCACTGAAGCTGTAGGCTTCTCGTCGTCTGCTGCAAACTTTATATTGTCTTCTTCTATACAACCAATTCTATTGAAAGCTCTTTTTTTATTATAAATAAAAAAAATAGGAAAAACGCTGAAAAATTCGGGATTCTGACGACAAAACAGCCCTTTTCCTAAGGAAAAGTGTAAATTCAGCACAATTGACCATTTATTTCAATATGCATGTGTATCTAGACGAGATATGGCTTGTGTTCTTCTTCAGTCAACTGATGCATTCGATCCCAGCACTTTTTGCAATAATATTGTAGACATTCCGTATGGGTACAGAAATACGGCGCCCGTACACCCGACTGACATTCTTCACAGGGCATCTCATCCAAAATATATGGCTTCAATTCGACGCGTTTTTGAATTTCTCCGTGGCTCAACACTGTATATCGGTCAGAAATTGCACGTCGATACGAATCCCAATGTTCAAAGACAACACGACCAGCCCCTGAAAAATGGCAGGTGACGGATCCTCGCGTGGTAGACACTACCTGTACCTTTTGGATACTTGTAGTCGACGTCGATGTCAATACCGGCAGTCATGACGGGTCCGTAGAGACGCTCCATAACGTGGGCTAATTCGAGAGCACGAAGAGGACGGGGAATACCGCCGACAAAAATTGTCTTCTTCGGGTCGACGACACTGTCCACGTGGACGAGGTAATCCGAGTCGGCTAGTAGCCAGGCACGGATTTGAACTTTCTGAAAACTTCCAATTACATGGTAATTTACGCTCATCCGCCTCAAAATCACAATAACATCAAAAAATACACAAAAAAATGGTAGCAAACGTGTAATTTCGAATTCCATCTAGCATCTGCCCGTTATTTACAAATAATCGCCCCCGTTTAAGACAAAAACCGTACATAGAGTCGATTCTGATGAGAGAAGCGTAGAAAAAACTTCTCGTCCTCCTGTTTCTGGCAACTTTGAACCAGCCGCTTGACACTGGCCTCTTCCTGGTAGACGAGAAAAACGTAGCCACGACTGGCGCCATTTTCTAGCCGACCCGGCCAATCCAATCGAACTTTTCCGAATTCTTCAAAAACTGTCTGTAATCCACCCGGGACATGTTCATCCACATCCGATGGCAGGCCGCCGACAAACACTTTTCGACTATACATTTCTGATCCCGGATTATTGTGGCTGTACCATTTGGCGGCAAGAGCCTGACATCGACGGTCGCAGCAGAGGGTCTTATTTTTCTTTTCATCATCCGTCATTAGCCGATAACCGTGGACAGCCGCTTGATAGAGGGCCATTTCTTGAGGAGATAGGTCGACTGGCCGAGGGGATGTCGGCGGTGCGTAGATGACAGGCGGCTCAGCACCCGGGGACAGTGGCGCATCACCGTAGGACAACTTCGACTTGAAAGGAGATTGGCCTTTTGGGGTACACGGCGATCCCTGGAAAATTGTCTTTTGTCAGAATTTTTCCTATAAAGATTAGGGCGCAGATACGGCACCCGGTAATTTGTACTTCCGCCGCTGCATGAATGATCTCACGCCAAAATGACTGTCATTTCTTTAAATCACACTCATACATTACGGTAAATATAGCATTTTGAAGAACAGAGTCAGCGCTACATTTTGTGAATAAAGATTCTCGGTATGACCGGGGAAAATGGTCCAAATTTTGTGATGGTCGATACCTTGAAGTAGTTGATGGCATTGCCTTTTGCAGATCTACCACCAGATCTGTTGCTATTTTCCAAATTTTTCTTCACTTTTGGAGTAGAAAGCGGAGTTGAGGAAGTCTTTTTCTGGACAATGGTCACTTTTTCCGGCTGATCCTCGACGGACTCAGTCGACCTCGCTTCGCTCTCATCTTCCGAACTTTCATTGCCCCAGAAATTGTCATCCTTTAATGAGAGGAAAATGCTTCGACTCATCTGAAAATGTTCCTGAGGTTTTTGGGACAAAAGTGGGCAAAAAGCGGGTAAAAATCGTCCGTACCTTGAAGAAAAGAAACCACTCGCCAAAGACGACGGACACAAAGAAAATGACTGATTTTTAGGGGATCAATATAATTTCCTGGACATTACACGGCCGGCGGATAAATACCGTAAACGAAAACCCGGAATTTCAAATGTGGAGAGCTGCCAAGTCGACTTTTTTGCCAGGGTCAATCCCGCCAAGTTGTAGGTTGTAAAGAAATCGGAGCTGCTTCAGGACGAGACGATCTTCTCCGCTTTTTTCTTACAGCAGGCAATCGCAATGTTGCTTTTCAAAATGACCAGATACGTGGATTTGATTACTGTAGAGTAGAGTTGGATGCAACTCGAGTTACCCTCGAATTTAGCTATTTTTTGAGCTTTTCTATTTTTTCAGGCGAATGTTCTGGATTCAACAGAAATTTCTATATATTTTTATATCAGGAATGCTACCCATCTGTTCCAATTCGTTGCAGAACCCTAAATTATGTATTTTCAACGGAATTTCTCCTGTATCTCGGATTTTTATGGGATCAACATAATATTCTAAACTTTATAAACTTGTCAGGCTTTTCCCAGTGTGTATCATACAATAAATTTGATCTTATTCGCCACCAATTTTCCAAGAAATAATCCAATTTCCTCTTGGAGTCCATAAATTGGCTCTTTCCTCCCCGGCGTGTTCCTTTTTTCTTCCCCTAAAAATATTGAAATATTCATTTAGTTCATCTCTCACAGGGCTTCTTCTTATCGAACGCGCTGCCGTATCTGCCAGTCGGCGGGCGCCTCGGGTCAACCACAGCTGACCCACATATCGGAGAGACTCGGCTTTCTTAATCTTCCCTCTACCTCAATGACCCACTCCAATTAATTTACAACCCTGTTTTTTCCCCCTAGAAATATTGGTTTTTCCTCAAAAAATCGATCTAACTAGGGTAATTTTCAATCAAAAGCTGACGAGATGAAGCGAATTGGGAACCTGACCACAGCGCGTCGCCATGCATCCTCTTCGCCGACGAAAATTGGCTGTTCTCTGGTCAATAACCCGCTATTTTTTCTCCTATTTAAATGAACTTTTCCTCAGCAAAAAAAGTGGCTAATTGGCCACTTGCCAGCCGTGCTCCATCTGTGTTTATTATCCCGAGCTATGGCTATTATTTGAGGGCCAATTAGTCTCTCTGCCACTTGGGCGCATCTCTATAAACTATTCTTTTATAAAATATCCAATGGGAAATAGATCTTTTTTAATGAATTCTAGGAGAGAGAAGAGTTCCGTGACGGGGCGAAATGTGTATGCATTGAGTCACAGCTACGGGACCGGCTACTCCTTTATTCAACCTGGAACAAACTTCACGTGATTTCGTTTTTACTTTTGTTTCCAAAACCTTTTGGTTATATGTTTTTCAGTCTTTTTTCGATAAAAAATGCCCCCAGGATGAATAAGAATTTCAAAATTGCGAAAAATTGGAAATTTCTGATCGTTCCAGAAATGTTTTGACTTTTCTATAAATATTATTCTCCCCCCTCGTTTACCCTCCTTATTAAATGGAGAGGAAGAAGATGTCCTTTCTGTTTATTTACGCCAAGATGGAGGGTAATAGTGGAGGAGACGGCTCCTAATCTCTCTCTCTCTCCAAACTCGTTTCTTCTCATAAGATCATCTCAAATCGACACTTTTCTTCGGCTAGACGGGCTCTTATCCCCTTCGAAAATCCGTTAGCTTATTATTTACTGAAACCCGTAAACAACAGGCTGAAATAAATTCAAAACTGCTCCCTTTATCATGAAAATACTCAGCATTTTCCCGATTTTTCAATAAATTTTAGTCAACACTAAATTTTGAATATTTTAAACGTAAAAATCTGATAATATTTGTCTAAAATGGTCTTTTGTTATACTTTTGACTCATCAGCTGACTCCAACTGGCCTCTTCCGATAAGACGAACGCACTTCTCCACGTGTACTGGCCATCTTCCTCAGCCCATTCATTTTTCTCCTTTAAATTGGCCCGAAATCCGTTCTGATCCGTTCCTAATCCTCTCCCGTGCTCTATTTTCGGGTCCTCGAGCCGGTTAGCTGTCACGGTTTGCCACCTTTGACAGGACCTCCTTCTTCACATTTTATTCTCTCCTAAAGAATGTCGTTCAGCGGCCGTGATCAGTCGCCGTTGCTGATGCGCAAGTCATCTGGCAGCACACGAGAACTCGATGATAAGCTCGTAGGTGAGTTATTCTTTCTCTAGAAAGATGCATGAAGATTTTTCCCCGTACAATTCGGCTGAAATGCTCTGCTCTGTTTTCGAACCAAGAATTAACAATGTCCAACATGGCAGGGTTGCCTTTTCTCCATCAAAAGTGCAAAGTAGCATCTGTTCATGAGCTCGGCGAGCTCCCTTGCGTGCCTTTGTGTGCGGTCTTTCGTGGCGGTCAAATAGAGGTCACAAACATCCTCGACTCACTCTTTTGCTCATCGATTATTCTGTCCAAAAAGGTGTCAATTCCTGTTTCTTTTCAGTTGAAACATCTCGAATTTAACCATTTTTCCCCAGTCGAAAAATGGCTGGCCACATAGTTGACGTTCGAGATTTGAAGAAAGGTCCTTTTTCTTTGCTCTTTTTCCTATAAATCCAAATATTTTTCAGTTCAACTCCGTCGGGGGATGACCCGTTACGGGATGAGGAAATATCTCTACGCTTTGGGTGCCATTATCTTGGTTTATTTTGCTTTCCGGTGGTTGAATCGACAGGACAAAACAAAAACAACTGGATACGGATACATGGGAGAGGTTAGTTACCGTATTTTTGAGCTTTTAAGCAAGGGAAAATTTGGCTGTAATCCTAATCGTTTTATTTTCCTTTTAACGGGAATCTGCTGATATTTTTGACCAAATATGGGCGTATTTTACATCCCCTAGAGCTCACTCGTTCCCCCGAAAGTATAGATAGATTTGCATAGTTTTGCATCCTGGCTGCCATGTGTAAAAGATGATGATGGCTGGCAACTGTTGTGTTGTCTCATGAATTTTGTGGCATCCAGGTGGCTGTCGTGTCACCCAGTTTCGCCTTTTGCTTTTGTTCCTATCTCATCGGAACATCGAAGACTCTCGCCGTCATTCCGGATGCTTTTCCTTCGTCTTTGGCCTTTTCTTCTTTTTATTTTTGATTCTTCTATTGCTGTAGAAGAATTGAATCCATTGAAATTACTTCGAAAAGATCTCGAATCATTGAATTGTTTATTTTTTCGACGGAATTGTACAAATCATTTGGCTGATTTATCATCGGCTAATCGTCTATTTTGGAAAGTAAGCTATATTTTTATGTAAAAAAGTGTTTTTCTGGCCTTTATTAGTCATTAAAATTGGCGGGACGCGCATTTATATACAGCAACCAAAATATTTTTACCAGATTTCTTTAAAAAATGACTATTTTCAGATAATGACACCCCCTCAAACGGGTCCCAAGCTGAATACCGTCCGCCTTGAAATCTACATGGAATCACAGTGCCCGGATACATCGAGATTCATCCGCAATCAGCTGATGAAAGCCTGGGCATCTCTGGGCCACACAGGACGAATTGATCTGACCATTGTGCCATTTGGAAAAGCTCGTTGTGTTGAAAAAGGCGGAAATGATTACTCGTGTAGCTGTCAACATGGGCCAAATGAATGCGAATTAAATCAATTGATGAATTGTGTGATTGATAGGATCGGATTCCCGGATCGTATTGTACCTGTCATCAATTGTATTCAGGTTAGTTGAAACCGTTTTTTGACTGGGAACATTCAAAAAATCCCGCGGAAAATCTTCCAGATATTGGGAATTATAGTATTTAATTTACTTGTGCCGTCCATAGCTCTTCTATGTCCAAAAGTGTTTAGTATTTTCTGATAGAATTTTTTCTTTTCTACAAGTTGGTCATATCCAATTTACGTAATTGCATCTAGAACCAAAGTTATAGTCGTTTTTCGGCGCGTCGACCCTCTCCGGGTTATAATTTTTGGGAATTTTCTGCAAAAATCCATGTTCCGTCGTTTTCTCACTAGTATACGATTCATCCTCCTTTTTTCCAGGGTAAAGGCAATTTGGATCAAGCAATGGCCGAATGTATTACACCCAATAAACTCTTCAATAGTAAACAGTGAGTATTATTTATTTTACACTATTTTTACCCCTAGAAATTCAATAAAAATGGTAACTTTTTTTTCCAGGATGCAAGACTGTGCCACAGGACCGCGTGGTCGTCATTTGTTGGCAATGGCCGGTGCTCGTACCGTCGCCCTAAAGCCAGCTCTTAATTTTGTCCCATGGATAATGATTGATGGCGAGCGTAATTCGGATGCTCTCTATGATTTAACTGAGAATCTTTGCCGATCATTGGAACCGGGACCTGAAGAATGTGCTGTTTATGAGAATAAGGACGACAAGGAGAAGTAGACCCGATCATTTTAGTGTCTTTAATTATTTCTACGGGTATTATAATATTTGTTACGATTAGTTTGGGAAAATGTATTTTATTTGTATGATTTTTGTGGTCAACAACTGCCATTCAACAAATGCATATCGTGTAAGAGAAGCATAAATAATTTTATCTGATATTATTGACTTGAATTTCTGTTGTTTTCCTGATTTTCAAGACCTGAAACTAGAAATAAAAGCAAAAAAAAAAGAAAAATGGAAACAGTGGATGCCAGTGGAACGCGTTTTCCTGAAGAATTCAAATTTGGTTCTCATTTAGCCGTGAATAGGCAGATTCTTATAAAGCTGTCCAGTTTCTCGGTTTCCCCCATGTCCTTTTAGCTTCGTCTCTTCTTATGCTGGCTCGTCGTCTGTAATAGCCAAAATGTGTGTATGTTTTGCTTTGAAGTTGCCGCCAAATGAATCTCTCGTTGACGGTTGCCACACAAGCCGTTTGTCATCCTGTTTCTCCTCTTTCTTTCTATACAAAACACAGACCTCCCCTCTTGGATGATGTTCAGGGAGGAGAGGCAACAGATCGATCGAAAGGGAGAGAGAGACTCCGTCTGTTCTCTGTGTTTGTCCTCGGCCGTCTCTCGCCCGTCATAAAATATTAGCAGCCGGTGGGCAACTTTATGAGCTTAGACAACTTTACAGGATCGCTGCTCGTCGACGATTACAGTATTCGTTTTTAAAAATGGCGTAATATTTGTATTTTCGGCTATTTTACCCTGAAAATAAGGGCCAAAATGTCCACATTCATGATGTTCTGATAGCGGAGTACAATTTTACGCCAATATTCTTTGGAAAATGGTTATTCTGTATGTTTCTGGTGTGAAAAAATTCGAAATTTTCGGTCCAATCAGAATAATCAAGTCAAAAATGTGGAGAATAGCGGAAAATTGGTGAAAAACGAACATTTCTCTTATTTTATCGAACACGAGTCTCCAATCAACAATCATCTCGTTATTTACAGCAAAAATCCGAATTTTAATTCTAATTTCTACAGTACTCTCATTAAATGACGTGTATATCCTTCAAAACGGCTTCCTTCTCCATCTCCAGTCATTATCTCCCGTCAATTTGAAATGCAGCCCCTCTACTTTTCTCTTCTGACACCAATTCTCCCAGCGTCCTTCTCTTTCACTATGGCCACCGTCGTTTTTTACGACGATCGGCGAGATTGAGGCCCCCTTCCCTCTGCCTGCCATTAGCATCACAAAGGACACCGCTTGCCGTTTTTTGTCCCCTTTACGTCGTTTTAACTGAATCCAATGAATTTTCAGTGGCAGGGATACTGTAACCTTGAATTTCAATTGCTGGAAAAGGAAAAACGGGCGGATAGTCGATCTCTCAAAAAGTTAAAATGTTTTGACGAGGAATGGCTCGCTGTGAATAAGAATTCCCGCCATGAGAACAGTTTTTGCCTGCTGGAGATGGTAAAAAGCTCCATTGTCTGTCAACTTGTGTCGATGGCTCTTTCTATGTTCCAATATCAGCTAGTCGAGAACAGAAATGACCTTCTTCTTGGCCGTTGCGTCCTTTATGACAGCCATCATCTCGGCTTATCTCTTGAGCAAATGTTGCAATTTTATGGGCCAAAGCATGGCCTTTACCAATTTTTTCTTCAAATGCTGTGTTAGTCTTTACTTTTTCACATATCCTATAATTTTTTAGTCTTAAAATAGTCATTAAATATTGTAAAATATTAGCAAATTGAGGAATTTTTAGTGAGAAAATTTAGTCACAGTTGAATTTCCACCATTTTTTGGAGAAAAAAAACCGAATTTTAATTTTGTCGAGCTATTTACGGTATTTAATGTAATTCTTAATTTTATTCTATATCTGGGTGGCCATTTCTCTTCAACCTTTGCCACCTTCATTGCGCTGGGGCGGAGTCCCGATCACAATCATCGTCTGGAGTCCGCCCTGCCGGCGAACGCCGCCTGCCTTATCCGTTTGCGATCTACCAACACCAACCGGCAAGTTTTAAAAAAAATCTTATTTTATCTCGACAGATTATGGTCAATTTGGGGGAATTTCCAGCAGTGGGGATCGGACGCTGCGGGTCCAGTGAATGCCCGCTTGTGAATCAGACGTTATTCAGCGAAAATTCTCAAATACTGCCTGATTTTCGAGGTGGTCCCATAGCGAAAGTATTCGTCGAGCTGGGAAATCGACTATAACCCAACTGAAAACCAGGAAATATGAAAGAAAATTGGCGCAATTTCGAATTTAACCAACGCGGGCCTTCTTTTTATGCGCAATCTCTGGATAACCGTTAAAAATTTGGACTTCTTTTGAGTCTGGGTGGTCTCTGTGCAAAGACATTCACAACAAATCGATGGCTTTAGATTTCCGTCCGACCCATAAATTTTACGGGCAGAGCGGCGCATTTGAATGGGGCTTTTTGAAGACACAGAGAGACGGAGAATCGTTCTTCTTTTCGTCACGGGTGATTTCATTTTTCGTCTCGAGGTCAAATTCTATTCAAGAAACGTGAGTTTTATCCCTTTCCCATGTTGTGTATTCCATTTACCCTGTAGTACCGAGCTGTGTCTCATTTATGTGCAGCCACGTTCGGCTGCGAGGTACATGGATCACGACATAATCCTGAATTATTTTGAGATAAATAACAATAGACAATTTGTGCGCTGAGCAAGTGCTTCGTCAAGGAGATGGCTCTCAACCCAAACGGCCAGCTGATCCTGGCGAGATTTATATACTTGGCGCACAGTGTTCTAGAATTACAGCAAGAAAATTCAAGCCGGGTAGTAGCTGCTATCATCAGCTTCTGATCATCAAAAGGGTTCCTTGAAGCGGGGATATCTTTCCCTGATACGACGAAGATGGCTGTCGCCCAACATCAGATGGTGCGGAAAATGAAGCTAGTCAATCGTAAATGGAAAAATCTTGCGGATTCGAATTTAGGAAACTCAAAGCTACGATCTTTGGATTACTGGTCCGGACAACCGTCGGATATCGCTCCTACAGTCCGTATATGGCACAAAAAAGACTGGGAACTGTTTTGTACGAAGTTTGACACCGAAATAAAAATCCCCTGGGCGCATCGGAAATTCGAGCCGGCGACTTTTATATCTCAAGTCCAGAATGCGAACCTTCAATTTCGCCGTCTTCCTGACTGGAAATAACCTGTAAAATAAGTAAAATATGGTCTGACATCTTATTGAATGGAGACTAACATTTACTGACTGGTTTGATTTATTTTTATTGTCGTTTTTCTCGAAAAAAGGGGAGTTTTGCGCTTGTTGTAAAATCGCATAAAAGTAGGGGATCCACTGTACTTTGATCTACTCAAGAGATTGAGAGTGCAGCTGACGTTTCTCTTTCTCTTCCGTTCCCCCTGGTCGGCAAACTTTGTCTGTCGCTCTATTCAAACTCATAAAATTGATCGAAAATTCTTTTCTCGTCGAGAAATATTTAAACAAATTAGTCATGGTTGTTTTCACACCGCCTGTAAACATTTTTAAAGAAGACCATACAAGGTGGGCTCTTCTTTTTTCATAAATATTCTAAGATTTATTATTTATTTATGCCTATTTTTTTATTTATTATAAAAATCTGTTATTATTTTATAAGCCTAAAAGTCAAACTACAATTATTATTTTTAACACGGGGGCGTATAAAACAAGGTCAGACACATTTTCTTTTAAAATGGCACGTAGTTAACCACGGTTATGATTAATTTCTCGCAGACGATCATTGATAACGACGGCGGGTGCGTAGTTTCCCAGACCATCAGCCAGACACACAAGCCGTCTCTCTCTCTCTCGCTCTCTCTTTCAAACTGTCTATCTTTATTTTTCAGCACTAACATAATGAAGCTGCCACATCGCTCAATATTTTTTGTTCGACATGGAGAAAGAGCAGATCATATTGATTGTAATTGGAAAAAGAATAATAAAAGATGGGATGATCCGCCATTGAGGTGAGCAATTGCCCCTTTTCCCCTCGAATTTTTCACAAGATTTCCTAGGAAAACACGTTTCTTAGGGTATTTGTATTTGAAACTTACGCATCCACATGCATTTGAGTCCATTTCCCCGGTAAAAGTGACGTTTTTGAGGAAAATCTCTATGCTTCCATATATTTTGATTGCTACGGGCTATAGCTAAACGGCTTTTTGTATTGCGTAGCCGACTGTCTGAGTTACTGAATATTCTTTTAAATTTTATCTGTAAGTTTATTTGGCGAGTTTTGGCGGGCGGTTAAAATGAGAAAAGAGAGAAGTGAGATCTGACGTCGGATTCCTATTTTTCAGGCACAAATACTCTAGAAAATGCGTTTTCCAAATGAAAGTTTGCGTAGTTTTACATTTTTCTGTTTTGCGTCATCTTCCACAGCTGTTTCCGCTCTCTCTTATCACCAGCTGTTTTCAGCCCTCGTGGACATTTTCAAGCACAAGAAGTTGGCACATTTCTAGCCGGGGAGTCTATTGATGTCATTTTTGTCAGTCCATTTACTCGAACAATTGAAACAGCTGCTGGAATTGTATCCGCATGGAGGGTTTCGCCCCGTGTTTGTATTGAACCTGGATTTGGAGAATCTCTCAACGCGTGTCAAGATCCTCCCGGATGTTTGACTCTCCAAGAAATTAGGTAAATTTATTTAAATTCCATTGTAAAATTATTGCTTTTTTTAGGGAATATTTAAATATTGACGAGAAATATCAGCCAATTTTTACTACTTTGCCTCCTGAAAATGGAACTGACGCCGGTTGCGCTGGTCGCGTAGGAAAAACATTGAGAGCTACTTTAGACAAATATCCTAATGGTAATTTTAAGCCAAGAAAATGGACTATTTTTTAAAGGAAATATTCTAATTATTAGCCACGCATCGCCTATTGCTTCTTGCCATCTTGAACTGCGAAAAACTTGGCGCTACGTGGGCTTGTGCACTGTTGGTGAGAATTTTCCTCAAGTTTTAAATTCGATGGCTTTCTAGGAAAAATCATTCAAAATGGTCACGAATTCACTTGCCCATATTATGGATCAAAAGATCATTTGACGGATAAAGAGAATCTCCACGATGTTCAGACTCCTTCTAAAGCTCCTACTGATCTGCCCATTTTTCCACTGAATAATTCTCGAGTATCTTGTGATATGCGATAATTCTGTGATCTCAAAATATCGAATAAAATATCGAATTCTGAAAGTCGCGGTTCGACTTCATGCCGTATCCGCAAGATTTTTACTTTCATTTCCCTTGGGAGATTTGGATTCTTTAGTTTATAGAATGACCGGGAGCAGAAATTCCGGGATGAGACGGCTTGACTGTACAATGCGTGGGAGGAGATGAAAAAAATAATGTTTTGAACGAAAAATCAGCCAAAAATTGGGCAAAATGAGCAAATTGAAAAAAAAAGCGAAAAGAAATCCATCTGACGTCTCTACTGACTGCTGGCCATCGGACGCCTATAAGTTTTTCACTTTTCATCGAACGTCTATATTGAGATAGAGCGGTAAAAAAATAGTAAATCTACTAAAAATCCGGGCCCTAGTAATAACTGTGGTTTATGTCAAAAATTCGACAACAGCGATGTTCAAAGCCTTTTGTTTAAAATTTTGTCAATTTGACAGGAATTGGACGCGCAAACTTGTCAACTTCTGGTCAAGTCGACTTCGCTTCCCGTCAGTCAGTCAGTCATCTGACGTCTCTACTGACTGCTGGCCATCGGACGCCTATAAGTTTTTCACTTTTCATCGAACGTCTATATTGAGATAGAGCGGTAAAAAAATAGTAAATCTACTAAAAATCCGGGCCCTAGTAATAACTGTGGTTTATGTCAAAAATTCGACAACAGCGATGTTCAAAGCCTTTTGTTTAAAATTTTGTCAATTTGACAGGAATTGGACGCGCAAACTTGTCAACTTCTGGTCAAGTCGACTTCGCTTCCCGTCAGTCAGTCAGTCATCTGACGTCTCTACTGACTGCTGGCCATCGGACGCCTATAAGTTTTTCACTTTTCATCGAACGTCTATATTGAGATAGAGCGGTAAAAAAATAGTAAATCTACTAAAAATCCGGGCCCTAGTAATAACTGTGGTTTATGTCAAAAATTCGACAACAGCGATGTTCAAAGCCTTTTGTTTAAAATTTTGTCAATTTGACAGGAATTGGACGCGCAAACTTGTCAACTTCTGGTCAAGTCGACTTCGCTTCCCGTCAGTCAGTCAGTCTTCTCTCGTCTTTGGCAACCGGCGGTCGTCTTTTTCTTCCCAGGTCACGTTATTTTTGCTTTTAATTTTTACCCAAAAATCTTATTTTTATTCGTTAGACGGATAACTTCTTTTGGAGCTAAAATAACCCCACTAGGGAAAAGCAAGACGGCCAATGGGATTCACCGAGCGGCAGGCTCGCGCTTCTCGGTGGCCCTCGATTTTCGAGGTGTCCTGGCCCGGTTCTCCGGCTGTCGGCTGGTATCCTCTGTGTCCCAGTCTCACGTACATTTCGATGTACAGTGTGTACGCAGCGGCCTTTTGAATAGCACAGATGGACCCCGATGCCAAAAAGGAGAACTGGAAGCTCTGCTTTCCTTGTTGGATCCAAAATTCGACATCTAGTCGACTTTTTTGACTCATTTTTGGTCTAAAACATGAAAAATTACCAGATTTTTTTGTATTTTCTTGTAAATCTTTTGCTCGTCGATTTATTTTCATTTTTTCAGCGATTATTATGCGCCGCAGTTAGACAGCGAATGCACGGTGTAAATTTTTTTGAAGTCAAAATTTTTTTGGATTTTTGCCTTTTAGCGTACTTCCAACCCTGAGCTACACAGTTAGACAGTCACTTTTTGCGGCTTCTTTTTTTGGACGAGACGAGTCCGAGATGTGTGTCGAAGGTGTCGTCTCGAAAATCGAGACGAGTTCGAGACGGCCAATTTGACACCGAGACGAGACCGAGACGAGCTTAGACAGTCACTTTTTGCGGCTTCTTTTTTTCCTTTTCGTCTGAAAATTGCGGCAAAATTGTATCGCCTTCAAAAAGGTCCGTCTACTTGAATTAATTCTTTTTTTTTCAGGCCTAATCGTCGTCGTCTTATTGGATCCTCTTTTGCCGTCCCCTACCGAGGCACCTGGATTCGATTTGATCTGAAAAGATATTTTTCCCGGAAAAAGGCAATTATTTGAATTAGAAATAGAGGTTTGCTGCCATTTTTCATTCCGTAATCGTAAGAAGTGAACCTCTCGCCGCCTTGACAGTGGGCTGTTCATTTCTTACGGCTACGGCGGGCCGTCTGCGCGAAAATGCCGCTGGCCCGTTTCATCTGCTCTTTCTGGTGGAGATAAAACGGTTCAACGGCAGTTCCGCGCTGGACACATGGTTTTTCAGAAATCGGGCAGCTGCTAGCCGTTTGACCCTCCGCTGTTGTCCGTCGCCTCGTCGCCTATCGTCTCGTTTTTTCCTGTAGCACCACAGGCGTAAAAACCCTGACGTCGCATCTGTGTTCATTTTATCTTTGTGCTGGCGATCGGCCTGAAAATTAGCAAAATTCTTCAGAAAAAATTCTGCGGGACCGTGTGTATTACGCGGAATTGCCGCTGATCTGTTTCGTCTCCCCCAGTAAGTCCTCCCAGAGCAGATAAAACAGACCAGCGACATTTCCGCGTAAATGGCCCGCCGTAGCCGTAAGAAATCAACGACACACCGTCATAGCAGCGAAAAGTTGATTTCTTACAACTTTAAAAAATAGCAACAAACCTCCATTTCGAATTCAAATAATTCCATTTCCCTGTATAGAAAATTCGTTTTCCAGCTCGAATAATCCATGCGCCTCGGTAGGGGGCGGCAAAAAAGAGCTCCAACAAGATGACGACCAAACCTGAACAAAACATTAATTCGAGTGGGCGGAAGTTTTTGTTTTTTGGAAGTTTTTGAGCGCGATGGCACATATAATTTTACTTCAATTTTTTTACATTCTCAGACAAAAACTAGCCTTGAAGTCGAAGGCTGGCTGTCTAACTGTGGCGCTCAAACAATAATAACTGGCACAACTGTCTAATTAGGGCTCTTTAGCTGTCTAACTGTGGTTTCGTAGTCAAAATTGAAACTGTCACAGCCTTGACTCGGGTGTCAACTTATGGCTCTCTTTGGCTTTTCAACTGTCGAACATGCACAAAACTTTGGTAGAGAAAATGATAACAAACCTTGGAAATATGTGTCCGGGACGGGTTCCTTTCAAATAATTTCCAGTAATTTGTGGCCCATTCAAGTCGTCAATTAGAAAGTGGCGAGTTTAATACGAATTCATCATTTTTAGCCATGTAAAATTGTCACTGAAACCAAGGATCACATGACAACAAAAAGAAAATAACTGACAGCCTTGGTCATGTCTCCCTATCGCTTCAATTCCTCACAATTTCCAGTAGAAATATTCCCATTTCCATTAGCTTTTAGGTTCAGTAAATTCAAGTCTTGGAATTGTCAATTCATGTTCTCATATCGGCAATTATTTCTGAAAAATGAAAAGGATTAGAGTGGTCTAAAAATGGCTGACTATTCGAGTATTTTCTGTGGCGCGTCGTCTTTCCATCTTGCAGTCCAATTCAACTACTTCCAGTCGTCTTCCTGATCCAAGCATCCTGAAAATAAATCGACGAGCAAAAGATTTACAAGAAAATACAAAAAAATCTGGTAATTTTTCATGTTTTAGACCAAAAATGAGTCAAAAAAGTCGACTAGATGTCGAATTTTGGATCCAACAAGGAAAGCAGAGCTTCCAGTTCTCCTTTTTGGCATCGGGGTCCATCTGTGCTATTCAAAAGGCCGCTGCGTACACACTGTACATCGAAATGTACGTGAGACTGGGACACAGAGGATACCAGCCGACAGCCGGAGAACCGGGCCAGGACACCTCGAAAATCGAGGGCCACCGAGAAGCGCGAGCCTGCCGCTCGGTGAATCCCATTGGCCGTCTTGCTTTTCCCTAGTGGGGTTATTTTAGCTCCAAAAGAAGTTATCCGTCTAACGAATAAAAATAAGATTTTTGGGTAAAAATTAAAAGCAAAAATAACGTGACCTGGGAAGAAAAAGACGACCGCCGGTTGCCAAAGACGAGAGAAGACTGACTGACTGACGGGAAGCGAAGTCGACTTGACCAGAAGTTGACAAGTTTGCGCGTCCAATTCCTGTCAAATTGACAAAATTTTAAACAAAAGGCTTTGAACAGAATCAAAATAGACGTCCGATGTAAAGTGGAAAACTTATAGGCGTCCGACGGCCAGCAGTCATTATCCCATTTGTTCCCACCGGTCCAAATATTGACCAAAATCACCATTTGGCCCCCCTTTGGTGATTTTCGAAAAAAGTCGGGAAAATTTTTTTCGAGGAAAACACTTTTCCAGGGGTATTTGGGTCAGAAAAACACGGATCCGTTGTCAGGATGCGCGATTTCCCTCGTTTTGCAGTTTTTTTTGCCCTGGTGCGCACACTCACAAAAATTGAAAAATTGTCCTACAGAGGAGCCTAAACACTCATTTGGTAGCTCAGATAGTCAGCCACAGGATACAAAAGGTCGTTTACAATATCCCTGTCTACTCAAAAGATATGGAAGTTTTTATCATGAACGAGATGTAGGTAAATCTTCGGTTTTGCAAAACCTCGGCAAAATGGCAGGAAACTGACTAAAATAATGCCGGATTTGTGATTTTCAAAGCAATCACCCCAAGAAATATGTTTTCCGTGGAGATATTCGTTAAAAATTTTTTCAAGATAATGCGGGAAGAAATGGGTTATAGACGTCCGATGAAAGATAAAAAGTTCGGGTTATCTGGCCGTTCAAATGATTTATGTCAATATTTCAGTAATGAATCCGTGTAGATAAGTATCCACATAAAATTACACCGTAGTCTTTCCGGTTCATTTGCCATCTTGTCGCCAAATTAAGTGCATGCCATAGATTATTTTCTACTTCCTTGTACCATTTCTCTTTTCGGCGAAAACAGTTCAAAAATCAAACGAGACACGGCTGCTGTCACGGGTTACCATCAGTTTTATCTTCCTTCTTTTTCGTTTCTTTCTTTAAAATCATCCGAATACGGTATATTCATCTTGTACAGAAATATCACTCTGATCCAAGGCATCAGGACTCGAACAAGAGGTCGTCTACGAAATAAGATGTTTCCCGTATTCTCCTTATTTTCACTGATCTCTGTCACAGAAGTTCGGTGAAGTATGCGCCGAATAGACATCCTGAATTCGTCATTGTATCAAAAATATCTAAAATGAATCTCGAACAGAAGCAGATCACAAGCCTTTTGCATGTTGACCGGTCACTACATTCGGTTTCCAATTTCTGATTCATGTTGCTTTTAGAACTTCATTCAAAAGTTTTGAAAATCCGAACCTGGAATATTCTAGAGAAACTGTAACCGTGGGTCTCGTAAATTATGCTCTTTAGCAATCTTCATGCCAATTTTTTAATTTCCCTTGAAATCAAAGACCAGCCTCAAAATCCACTGTGCCCGGCCGAAACACACCGATCTTTATCGTCTTTGCCCTCTTTTTGGGACCTTTTTTATCCTCCATGTAAACGGCGATTCTACCTTACCGTTGTTAGCTCTCTTCATAAGATTCTCAACAGGAGGGTTTGGCCAATTTGAGTAGACCCAACCCGCTCCAACCCGAACCCGATTCGACCCGCTTCCAACCTTTTTTTATTCCGTTCGGTTCGGCCAACCCGATCCATTGAGTGTTTTACCTTCTCTATTTTTTCTCTATTTCGTCCATAGACCCGAAACTACCAGCAGCTAGATTCCTGATAATTTCCTTCATTGCTTTCCTCTCGCACTCTTTCTCTCATATTTTTTATTTCGAAGATTGCATAAAACAAAATTTGCACAAATCTCAGTTATTGTAAAGACCACAATCTACAACGTAGTCCATGTTTTGATCCCTCCAAAACTTTTCTGATCCCCTGATCCTCCGAAGAGAATCAACTGTTTCTCCCCCAGAGAAATGGTTCAAAAGTCCAATATCCATCAGCGATCCTCCGCCACCTTGATGGTTATCTCTGGTGGCCGTCTCTTTGGCCGCTCCTCCACAGTTTTAGGTATCTCACGCACCCGCTGACCCCGATTTATAACTCGATCAGCTTATTCTCTGGTCATGTGACACACTAATTCAAATCATATAGTTGCCGCCGGCCATCTTATCATCCCGGATTTTCCTTTTTTTTTATTGTCGAGAGCTGTTTTAATAATTTTTTGGCAAGATTTTCTTGATCTCCAGGAAAACTCGAATGTTTTTGATAAGAGAAGGCCAGTTTACGCATAGTAAACAGCGTTGGGCACAAAACAAAACTCCATTTTTGAAGACATTTTTCCCGATTATTGGAATTTTTATAATTCTCTAATAAGATTTTCGTATTTACCAGAAAATCCTGTCAATTTTCATATCAAAAACGTCTCACATGCCTCAAAAACGGAAGGTTTGTTCCGCGTCGGCACAGTTTGATCTTGTTCCCGATCTAATTCTTCTTGAACTCTCCTCCTCGCGTCTTATCTAATCCTACTCATCTAGTGGTGCTGATCATGGTAGCCGAAGACGCCATCTCCCCGCAGCCGACATCTCACAGCCAGCCAGTTGATCTTATCCGACGATGTGCCGTCTGTGAGGGACAGGCCACTGGCTACCATTATGAGGTCTGAAACTCTGTGAAAACATAAAATGGCCATCGTTTTAGGTACTTTCTTGTAACGGGTGTAAATCCTTCTTCCGACGGACATACGTCACAAATAGGAGTTATACCTGCCGGAAAGGGAGAGCTTGCTTTCTGGATAAAAGTAAGGAACCTGGCATTTTCTGGATCTTGACACAATTCAAAGTGACAGGGAACTTGTGCAGAAAACAGGACTTCTTACCCTGGCGCAAAATCTATTTTCGCCCACGCATTTCGGGTACAACATCGAGTACAGCGAATCGGCCTACACGGAACTGGCCTTGTATGATTTCTGAGCTGTTCTAGAAATTGATCATGACGCTATCAAAATGAAAAAGATCATAGAGCTGGACCGGCTTGCTGCCATTTTTGCTTTCTACTGATTTTGATATAGCTCAAACAGCGGAGAGCCGTTTTTCTCTCCACGCTTTTACAAAATATAAAATCAGATAAAAAATATGGGCGCCTGGTGCGGCCACTTACACTTGTTAGAATTAATAAAATCTCCTATTTTCAGCCATTCGTCGAAAATGCCGCTCCTGTCGCTATAAGAAATGTCTTGAAGTCGGAATGAATCCCGGCACGATTATCACCACCTCGACTCTCGTTCATACCGAGGATCCCTCCAGTTCTTGTACAACTCCGGAGACATCGGGCACATCAACCCCTCTAGAACAGACAATCATCTCAAAAGAATGGTGTACGACAACCCGAAATCTTATCGGAGAGCTGTTGTCCATAGAAGCGGGTGTCGAGGAACTTCGCCTATCTGGAACAGAACCTCCCAGTATATTACTCGATGTCCTGACTCGGCCATCTGCCATAAATTCGTCGAGGAACACGGACTCTGGCTATTCTCATAGCCACGTCACTATCGATATGGAAATGTTCGCTCTCCTTGAATATTGCAAGAGTTTTGTCTGGTTTTGTCACTTAAAATTCTCGGATAAACTCGCTGTCATGTCCACTCGTCTACCAGCTATCCTAGCTGTCCGAATAGCACTGCGAGGGGCTGAATTTGAAGAAGGATTACGGTAGTAACTACACAAACGTTTAAAATCGTTTTAGAACCTTAATCGGCCCGTTGAAAGATTTCCTGGACGAGCTGAAAGTCGACCAGGCAACGATAGCCCTTATCTGCGCTTTGATATTGTCCGAAAATCATGATCTCAATTTAACCAGCGGGGGAATGGAAGAACTAGCAAAGGAGAATAAAAGCTACGCGTCGTGTCTTGCTGCGTATCTTTTTCAAAAGTAAGCAGAATTTTTTTTACGCAGAATACAATCGATGCAAAAGGTCATTTCTCTCTTCCTAGACGGATAGTTTTATAAAAGAATTTTCAGAAACTCGGTAACTGACTCAAAACTAGTCGAACAGCACTTTCTCCTTTATTGTAAAGCTCTGAATTTGGCGGATGGATTGAGCCAGCTGTTGAGGAGCCGGCAACCTGAGATCAGTCTCTGTCGACAAGTTATAGAACATAATAAATGAACTTATTTTTCTCAATTTTTCTGCATATTTTGAATTAGAATACAAAAACTGATTGGAAGCTTAATTTGTGATCGGGAAACAAGAATCCCCGAATACAATTGATCTCTTTGTCTTTCGGCGTTCGGACAGGTTCAAAATACCGCCGAGAATGTCTCTTTGGATGATAAAATTATGGAAACAGATGGAGATCGAGGGACGCACTGGATGCGTACCAATTCTAACCAATATCAGAGGTCCCGGATATCTTGTCCTAGAGTTTTTGATACCGCACAAAAATGTCGAAAAGGAAGAGTTAAACACAGAAAAAAACTGTTGTCACACCCAGGAATCGAACCGGCTTACAAGTCACAACTCGGCTATGCATCCGTGATTTTTGTGCATCATACTTTGACATTACTGTGAACTGTGCGAGTTTCAAGCTGATCAAACCCTTGTGCCGTCCAGTGCTCTCAATACAACAAAAGAAACCATGCAGACAGATAAATATATTCATTTTCCTATATATTCTTTATAATTTTTTTACATAAAATTATGTTGAACCCGCAACTGGGAAAAGAGAAATCACATCATGCTTTAGAATGGGCGTGTTGCCTGAAAATAATATTTATTCCTAAAAATTTCTCTATTTATGCACAATTTAAACCAATTTTTGTGATAGAATTCCACCCGTTAGTAAGAAGAACAAAGGATCGGGAGAGTTAGAGTTGCCTATTCACCTCCTGCGACCAATTATCAAATCGAACGAGACGGAATACATTTGAGGAAAGATCTATGTTATCCAGCGTCTTGTAGGCGAGGTTCTGAAACATTTAAATTTTTGTTACTCGTCATTTTGAATATTTTCATTGTAAAAACTGAAACTTACCACGATACTGGCGAAGAGCAAACTAATCCGGGCGACTCTCAATGCCGCCATCATTTCATTCCTTCCCCTTTGGGCTACCATTTGTAGAAATGCCGTAAATGTCTCGGAGGCTTCATTAATTGCCTGGACTCCTTCGGCCGATGTGCCCAGCGCAGCATTACAGAAAATGGTAACCATAGCTCCAATTAGGACTTCTTCTTCTGAGAGTTGCAGCTCCCTCAAGGGTTCGACCAATGTTTCGACGGATAATTGGGTAACTCCACTGTAACCACTACATTTAACATCTGGGATTACTGTAGGGGCACTTACTGCATGTCGGGAAAGGCTTGCATTCGGGGATCTGCTGGATGATAGGTCCCATTGGCGTAGCATACGCCGTTGCAGGAGATTCGGGCAGACCAATTGGAGGCCAGCCACCAGTAGAATGGGGAAAATCGACCTTTAGCCAGAAGCATCTGGAAATATTCTTTCTTTAAAAATAAACAGTAATTTTCTGTGTAGGATCTTCTAGAATGTCCCATCCTGGGGCCGTATTCATGGCTCATCTCGGGAACTACAAATGCCTCGAGGGCTATAAATACGGGCCCTGGAAACGGGACTCAGAGGCAAAAAAAAGAAGCATCTGTTATTAGCAATTTACTGTAAAAATTACCCTATCACTTTCAGCCAAAACCGTAAATTCTGGGATTTGTGTCAAAGTATCCGCGTAAAGTACAAAGGCTCGATTGAAATCCTGTAACACGTCGGCCATTGTGGCTATTTTTTCTCCGGTTGGTGTCAACTGGAAATATTTGAATGTTTCTTATAATTATAGACGTACTGGAGTCCTTGCAGCTATTAAATTCGGATTATAAAATGCTATTTGAAAGGGATAATTTTGAGCAGCTGGATGTCGAATGGGATTGTCGACTCGGGCGAAGATTGAGCGTAACTTTGACAGAAGAGCTTCCAGTCCCATGGCTCGGCTACTGTTTGGGATTACGGATGGTTTCAATTGCATCAACTCGTCTGTTTGGACTGAAGTATCCCTAAACGAAAATATTTTATCGGAAATCAATTATTACAGTAATCTTTTCACATTATTAAAGGGATTACTAACTTGTTATCATTGGTGTCCTCCTCCTCTTCGGCTTCTTCCTCGTCTTCTTGACTCTGCCTTTTCCCAATTTCGCCCTGAACAGCTCTCGGATTCATTCCAACCCGGAAACATTCTTTTAATCTACACGCCCGGCATGTGTTCCTCTTTTCTATAATTTTTTATTTATGTAAATGTGTAATCTTACCAACACTGACAGGACAATCTCCCCCATATCGACAAATATATTGCCTATTCTTCCAAATACTCCGACGAAAGAATCCTTTGCACCCGTTACACGCATTGACACCATAGTGCTTACCAAGAGCCTGTACGTGTGGTGTCAATAGTGGCTGATGTTGTACCTACCGAGTCACCGCAAACTACACACCGAAGTCCGCTCTTGGTCTTGTTATTTGTTGAGGTTAAACGGAGACCTGATGACGTTGAAGGAGCCTCCACTTCCATTGCCATTTTTACCTGGAAACGCAGAATTTTCCAAGTATTTCTAGGAGATCAGGAATCTTGAAAAAGTCGAAGATCAAACCCTGCCGTCGTGTTTCCGCCTTTCTGCCCATTTCCTTTAAAGGAGATGAACTTTAAAAGGTCAAAAGTACAGGGTGGTCATCGGTATTTGGCTAATTGGGCAGAATCCAGGGGTAAATAAGGCTAATCTCAAGGTTAAATAGAAGGGAAACCCGGAGGCGTGGATCAGGGAAAATTCTTCAAGAGATTTTTGTGTAGTAAGAGAAGAAAAAAACCACGATTATGGAGCCAGGAATCCGCTGATCGTTTCGATTCGCAACGCTTTTCATAAATATTTGATTTTAGTCATTAATCACATTTTCGTAATATTTCCGAGTAAATATTCCACAATAGAAAGTAAACCTGGCCTGAATAAATGATCATCAAATCAGCGAGCTATTCAACAGCCACGATTCATTTAAATTTACTCAGCTGGCTCTGATGGCCTCATTACGTCGTTTCTAACCAACTGTAAATAAAACCGAGCAGTCTTTTTCGAGTTCTAATGATCTGTGAAATATAAAATTATGGGTAGAAGTTGAAAAAAAGTCACGAAAATAAAGGCAGATGCAAAATATAGCAATTAGTATTTTGCAGATGTAATTATAGACGCAGCAGAAGAGGGATTGCTGTCATGAATCATGGGGCAATTAGAGATAAAACATAGGGTTTCATTTTTTTCAACAGTGGAAAGCATCGAAGTTACTAAAAATTGGGTTTTGGGCAATTTTAGCTGTTTACCATGGAAAATGAGCTAAAAAATGTCCAGGATCAAGCCGATTAAAACACAGGAAACGGATAAGCAGATGTTTACTTGGATCAGCCAGGAAGAAGCTTTCAAGGTGGAGGAAAAGACCGCGGATTATGAATAGTCAAAGGCTCTTAAAAACTCCGTGAACTCGGAAACTCCAGACATGACACCGGTCTGGTTCTTGAAAGAATTTTAATTCGGATTGCCTTATTAAATTTTCAATTAATTGGATTATTACGCCAGTTAACTCTTTTTCTCGGTAAAACCCTCAGACATGATGATATTTCAGCGATTTTTGATCCAGATTACTTATTAGAACCGGTGTCCGTTGACTAAATCCTAATTCAATTCCATATTTCTGCGGGTCGCCGGCGTTTTAGTCTCCCTGATTCATGTTGCTATATAAAACTGCGGGATGATTTTTGACTCCCACGGGATATTAGGATTAATACGGAACGGGGGATTTCTGTCCCTTTTCCAGGTAATCTACGCGCCCGTCGCTAAGCAACTAACGAAAGCGGAAAGGACGACGGATGACACATGATTAGGGACAGAGATCGGGGGAGATTTCACTGTTTTTACCAGAAAAAAAAAGAAAAAAAGGGGAGCCGAGACATTCGGGAATCCATAATAGGCGCACTCGTTGGAACCTTGAGTAAAGGTCAGCTGATGCGGTCCATTGAGAGCAGAGTACGCCCACCTTATGTCTCTTTGCAATAGAATATGTCATCACAGATAAAAATAGAAAATGGACAGAGAAAGTCAGCGCTTACATCCACGTGAAAACGTCAATCAATTGAAAAACGGGACTTTTAGCGAACATGGGAAACTACGGCCGGGGGCCACGAGGGTGAAACCAAACACCGGGAGAGGGGTGATGCAGGGCAAGTGAGGATTGGAGAGGATGTGCTGAGTGACATTCTAAACAAGGAAGTGACCTCAGAGGGCCCTTTTGCAGCATAGATTCCTTTTTAGAGGAGAAATCCCAAGAAAATGATAACTGTAACTGGGGAAAAAGGGCCAAGTCGATGGGAAATAGAAATCCCGCCAAATCTCCCTTTGTCTATCAAAACTTCCCAGGAAAAATACATTTGTTTTGTGGTTCTGTGGACTGTTTTCAAAATAACGACGACTATGGCGGAGAACACACCGGTTTGAGATACGATTTTTGATCGCCTTGACGTGTCCCTGATTCAGTGAATTTACCTTTCTAGACATAAACCTTTAAATTATTCACAAGTGGGGGAAATACTGCTATTTATAGCCAGGTTTCTGCGACGGAAGAGACTTCAACAAGAGGACAATGAGGAGAAGTTGGGCGTGCCATTGACTCATTGAGTTTTGGTCTTTGTACTTGTAAATTGGATTAATTTTAGAATTCTTAGAATTCTAATCACCCAGGGAAATTGGCGTAGACAGAGGTTCCATAAATGGAACAACACGTGTTTCAGAACTGATAAGAATTGGCAGCTGATTCACCCAGAAAATAAAAAAAAACTCAGACAGCGAGAAAAAGCTGGGCGTACTGAGAATTCACAAGAAAAAAAAAGAGAAAATCCATAGGTTATCGAGAATTTTCGCCTGTTTTTTTTAGGATTTTTGTGCCAAGTGGTCCCGTAATAAGCCATTGAATGTCTAAAATATGGGAAAAAGCCACAAACACAAGGAAAAATCAATGGCAACAGTGCAAATAATATGTGCGAGAGAGTTCAGCCAGTCCATGCGATAAGAGGCGGACAACAGTGGTCGAGGTTAACCGCACTGTTGCCAACGTGGCCGCCAACGGGCCTCTTGAGGCGCTCTTTTGGCCTCTTCTCCGCAGAATTAACTAAGAAGGAGGTGGACGATCTTTTGCTCCTTGTGCGCTGGGGCAATACAAGAATTGTGGACCGTGTGAGCTCCTCGGCAAACATGTACATTTTAGACCGAATGGTCTTGGTCGGAAAGATATCTTGAGTAGAAAAAAGGGGAGGCACTAATCATTGGAACGACAAAAAGAATGAACAGGTCATAGCTAGGGGAAAATCGAGTAGACACGAGGAAATAAACTGATTTGTGATTTTACAGAAGGAAAAAAGACGATGACCGGCGAACAGAATGCAAAGGGTATCCGAGTTTGATTCGCTTTATCGTCTAGACGTTTCTTTATCAAATAAATTATGCCACTCCAATGAGGTCTTGTAGAGAAAATTACTTTGGTTGTACAAGGCTACTGAATAGTTTATTTCTATTAAATAATTAGCGAAAAATGGAATAATTATCAATAAAATCCCGATCAAGTAGTGTCTGTAACAGAGAGAAGTCCGTGTATTGACCAGAAATAATAAAATAGATTACTAGGAAGCAGGTTTAAATGAGAAGTTTCGGTAGCTCAAGGCTTTGTGTCAATTCGCTGTAGCATCTGAAAATCCTAATTTTACTCGATTTAAAGAAAGACTGGCCTGTTGAACCTCATTGAGTTTCTGTATATGGCGGATGAAATGTTCTCCGACACGGCGAGCGACTTTGGTGTCGGCTATGTGGATCATATCTCGATCGACGTAGAAATCAATGTCAGTATTGGGCTCATCATCATCAGCTGGGGAAGAATTGGAATCCTTGCCGAGTTGGTTAACAATCATCTGGAATGGCGGTTAAAAATGTTTTCAAATTTAGTTAAAACGAATGCATCTGCTTGAAAATAAGGATTTCATTGAAAATTCCAGCATTTTTACTAGTTTTGCAGCGTTTCCCTAAGGTTGAAAATCGGCCATACCTTGTATGACAGCAATTTCCCCAAGAAACTGTCATATTCTGCTTCATTGATGTCCATTAGAGAAGCCAATTTTTTAATTTCCAGCGAGGTGTACAGTTTGAGATATCCACGAAGGATAGGCAAAGCAATCTGAGACTGGATTCCCTCCAAGAAGCACTGTGACTGGCGGAGAAGTGGCTCCTTAGCTTGATTCGGCCCATCATAGGCAGCCGTGGTAGGAGACAAGAATTTGGGGCATCTGGAAAGTATTCTACGGTAAACAAAAGCTTCTTACCCGAGTTGGAAAGCAGCACGGAATTCGTCAATATCCCCGTTACCCATTCGGGTCATCCTTTCTCCACAACGCTCAGCCAGCTGGATGGAAATTGTCTCATCGATTCTCTGTGGCTGGACTGACAGGCAAATGGCCAGCAGGTAGAATAATTGGTCGTAGGTCTTGCCAATCTGAATTTTTGTAATAAAAACCTCGAAAATATTTGTAGTAGAGCGGATTTGCTGGTTAGCGCTACGATCAAAAGATCGCGGGGTTGAGACCTCAGGTTGTTCAGAGGATTTTTACTCACCACATCATATTGGAAATTCTTTTTCTGCTGTTGAGCCTGTAGACTTTTAGTCCTCTGGATGAAAAGAAGACAATTGACGAACATTTTTGTTGCCTCGGCATAATTTCTCATCATCATATGCGAGAATCCAACAAAATAATGAAGTGTCACCAGACAGGAAGGAACCGTGTTGTAGAGTCCCTTGGCATCCATTTCCACTTGTTCTACAGTTTTTAGAGCCTGGTTGTAGTCTCCCAACAGGACATGGGTCCTCAGCAGACCAATCAAGGAGAAATATCCCAACTTGAAGTAGAGATCCGACTGGCCGAATTCATCGCTGACTTGGTCTGGATTGTCTGAAGGGTCCCGTTGGGAAAAGAAAATTACAGTAGACTTACTTCTCTCACGAATAGCTTGAAGTTGCTCGATGATTTGTGACTTTGAGATGAGAGAATACAAAATATTCAAGACGGGGTAAATATTCCAGGTGTTTTGATTCTCTTCACAATGGACCAAATCAGCATTTTCATCAGGAGTTCTCTTGCCGGGATTGGCTTTGTAGAGACAATAAGATTGGAACTGAAATACAAATAATTAATAAACTGTAGTAGTTAAAATTTTACCTGATAGACAAATTCGTCGATAATATCCCACAGCCAAGCATTTGGCAGCGAGAGGGAGTACGGCTCCTGGCTGCCAAGAATCTCGGCAAAGAAGTCGTGATAGTTCAAATTTGACTCAAATCGATGGGTCAGATGGGGACCACGTTGATTTCTTGCGTACAGTTGACGGTAATACAGCTCCTTATACAGGATCAAAAACATTTTATTGTCTGGAAAATGGAAAAATGATTAAAAATGAAGAAATCGGTAACTTACCGGCGATTTGCTCTACAATTTCTTCACTGGGCCACATTCTCTCGCGATAATATCTGGAATATTTTTAGTTTAAGAGATCTCATTAAATGGGAGCAGTCTAATTTTGTGGTTTCGAGAAGCCGCAATAAACGGATGTAAGCATCAGTTTTTCGCGTAGTTTAACTGTGGACTGGATTCCATTCGAAATTGCGCATTTGCAGTTGTTTTTCTCCCATTCTCCGACAGTTTCCCTCGTTATCAATAGCTTTATTGAATGTTTTGATCCCAAATCTTCTAAGAAACTCACTTTTCAGTCAGTTCGGGGAATGCCTGATCATAGAGAGAATAAATCTCCGGTACATTTTCCTCATCGATCATTCGAGCAAAATAAACCAAGAAATCGGCTACCTCCGGGGGGACATCCTCGTCCGTCAGGGCTGTTCGACGTTTTTCCCTTTCAAAAGCCAAATCGGCTTCCGGATCACCGGTATGGGGCTCATAGTTACGGGCCATTACTGTAACTTTTTCTTTAAAGAAAATAGAAAAAATGGGAAAAAAATCGATAGAAAGCAATCAAAAAATGCGTTGACCGCTTGTTCAAACGCAATCAAGGCTGGCTATCGTGAAAGCGAAAACGGGAGTCGCAATTTCGCCAGCTGCGTAACCAGACGCCATTCTGCGTATTGGCATCTTGCCGGCTGACGCAGATCACGAACTCTTTTCATTTTCATTCGCTTTTTTTCTTCTTTAAAGATTTCTCTAAACTGGTCATTTTTCTAGGCGGCAATGACAGTAATAGAAGTATCAAATTCACCGCCAAATTCAAAAAAAGCCGAGGCAGAGAAGACGACCATTATGCAAACGAATGAGGAATTTCTCCCCCCACAAAATACTCCGCCAAGGAAAAAAGTTTCATTTCAGGTGGATTTTGGGAATTTCTTTAAAGGCTTCTTTAATTTTTTAGCAAGCAGCACCCACGGGGCCCCCTACAGAGCAGGAGCGGGAGATTTGTCGTCGTGTTATCGAAATTATGACATTACCCCAGGAACAAGTCTTGAAAGCGTTGAGAGTAAGCTTTTTTTAGATTAACGGACTATTTTATTTTAAGAAAATTGGACACAAGCCGCGAACAGTGGAGGACACTGTGGGCGAAATAGTCGAACGACTTCTAACGGAGGGACAACAAGAAGACCACAATAGACCGGTATGGATTGATTATCATGACAATAGGCCGGTATGTAGGCACATTTTAACATTATTTTTAGTTTTTAGTTCTTTAAAAAATTTAAATAGAAATAAATACCGTAGTTCCCGATCGAAAATCGAAAAAGCAGCTTTTGAATCATGTTTAGCGATTTTTTGTGCGTAAAATGAAATAAAGGGTTCAATATGGGACCGAGAAAGGCATCAATTAAAAAATTTAGAGGAAATCTTTGAAAATTACCGAAGAAACCAGATTTTTTATTAAAAACGTCCACTTTTTCTAAAATTAGCCTGCTAATTTCTCACTCCAGCTTTTGTTTTTGACTATATTTACAGCCAAAGACATTGATTTTACAGGTGCAAGGATGTGCTGAGCGGCCAACTCAGACAGACACCACGGGTATGCCGAAACTGGAAGCCGCCACATTTCCCAAGGCTCCTCCTCCTCCATTGGACTTGGAAGCCGCTTCGTCTTCCACAGAACACAACGAACTTCAACAGTAAGAATTTGACTGTTTTAGAGGCAGAAATAGCTAGAAAACTGGAGCTTTCGAATTGATCGGTCTAACATTAACGAGATCTAATGCTAAAATCTTCAGAAAACATCCAAACTTTCCCATTTTTAGAGCCATTGAGCTGTCCCTCCAATCACAGAAGCAATTCTTTCCAACGATACCAGAAGACCCCGAAGATATGAGCAGGAAAGAGCTTCCCGTAAGTCCCAGCTCTCTATTTTTAGCTTTTTTAGGTGGGAATTCGAAATGTTGGTCAAACTTGTTGGTTCAACGTCATCGTCCAAGTTCTTTATCACATTCCACGCTATAGAATAATAATATATTTCCATATTCCCAATGAAATGAAAATTGTCAACGAGATGGTCAGGATTTTAACAATTAAGCTGAAGATTTTTTTCCAGAATTTGACCCCTGAAGCAAAATTTCTAATGGAAATTCGTAAATTATTTGCCCTTCTGGACGCGGGAAACAAACGCGCCATTGAGCCAACATCCGCCATGCGCGCATTGGAATCAGAATACGGCAGCGCACTCGTCGGCCATCAAAATGTAAGTCATTTTCTCCAATATTTTAAAATATTTCTGTACAGGACGCAAGTGAAATGAGAGATCGAGTGATTGGAGTAATTACCCGCGCATTGAGACAAGCATTCGACGCTCGGAATCGGAGTTCATTGGATGTTGAACTGCCGGCAATTCCGCCGCCAATAGCCGGCTCCTCGATGGAAGGAATTGTCGAAATGGATGAAGGAATCGATGAGAATAATGAAAACATGTTGATTGATGACCCAGCCCCATCGAAAAATGACAACGAGGCGCCTACATTGCCGACTTTTCCTCGAATTCCATTGCCACGTAAGGGATTTTATACTTTTTGCGCCCATAATACAGTTCTTTAAATTTATTTCTTTTTTTCAGCTAAAGAAGATGTCTGGAGTGAGAGTCCCTTCCAGCAATTGTTTCATTACCGTACGGTAAAAAAAAGGGTCAATGTTGGCGGAGCAGCCGAATTCGACAGGCCGACGGTTTCCGACACGCCCACAATCACCTGCGATGTCCAAAAACCCAGCCTCCACGATGCAATTGAACATCATTTCACTGATGACAAAACAGAGGTGCCGATATAATTGTCCTTTAAATGTTCCCCGTTTAAGACTTATCTAGACTCTCTGCCGGAGGTCTTCTTCTTCAGTTTGAATCGTTTCTGTTACAATAATACCAGCGGAACATCGAAAATCCACACAGAACTCCAAATTCCAAAATCGATTTATATGGACCGATACATGCATCGGAATTATAATCTGGTTAAGGAAATTCACAAGCAACGGGAAATTCTCAGACGGGAATATGACGAGTATACGGCTAGATGCAACGGGTATGCTACAGGGTCTTCTGGAAGGGATTTAAAATATTTTAGGTTGGCAAAATTCCCTATAGGACACAGCTCCTTTAATTTGGTGGAGATTTTGGGCGCGTCGAAAATGTATGTCACTGGACACAACGCCCATTTGAGGTCGAAGGAACTGAGTAAGTTTTCTTGTTTTGGGGATATTCCACCCTTTTTGGACTTATATTTAATACATAAACAATGAAGAAGAGTACTGTAGATAATAGAAAAGTAAAAAAGCAACATTCTAAAGGTCTGGAATCTTATAAAGCGGCCAATTTACGTCCAAAATGATCATTCTTTGAATTCAAAAAAGGACCCAAATTCAATGTTTCATATTTTTCAGGGTTCTATCGTAGAATTCCTATATTTTCAGTTTTCCCAACGCCGAAAGAAGGTCTCCTCCCTCCTCATTACCGCAATGATTTCCTCAAATGCCTCGACGCGTACATCGAAGATGTCCACAGGCAGCAGGAAGACTGTCAAAACAAACGGGATCATCTGGGGAATCAACTGATAGAACTCTTCGAAGTTGCCCAGTTACAACGGGAAGAATATCTCTTACACTCGATAATTATCCACGAAGGCGAAGCGGATCGCGGACATTATTGGACCTACATCCGATGTAAGCCAAATTTCCTTCTTTTTTAAAAATTTCTAGGTGATCCAAATTCGACGGAAAGAGATCTTTGGCAGAAATTCAATGACAGCGGAGTAGAACTGGTCACCTGGGAGCAGGTCGCCAATGAAGCGAGAGGAAACCATCGACCGGGAGTTTCCGCCTACGCTTTGTGTTATGTAAAAACTTCGGCACAAGGATTATTGTCAGATTCGGCTTCGGGTAAGTGATAATTAGACGGGGTTTTACACCAGTGGAAGGTTTCATGTCAACTCTCGAGTCGAGCCAAGTTGGGCTGCTAGAGTCGAGCGTCGAGTCAAAGTCGAGACCATCGACGCGGGATATGGTCGAGTATCGTTTCGCAAGTCGAGTCAATCTAAAATCGGCTAAAGCAAAGACTTTTTACTATGTTTCCAGAAAAATACCAACAAAGGCTTCCCCATCTGCCGGATGATCTCATCCAATTTACACTCAAGAAAAATCAAGAATTTGAGGAAGACATCCGAAAATACAAAGAGTCTAAAGAGCCGCCTCCCCCGCCTCCGCCTGTCGTCTTCCCCAAAGCGAACTACGCCATCTTCACTCCAAATGCCCTCGACCTCATCAAGCAGCCTCTTTCCTATCCAATGGATCCCGTCTTCCCAACAGAAATAGATAAACGACAATTTGTCGAGGACACAATGCACGTGGCAAAGATGGCAGCAATTAACCGACAGCAGAGATGCACTGAAGAAGAAGATTTCAAATATAATTTGGAGATGATGGTTCAGTTGAGAAGCAGAACTGTTTTGAAAGAGTAAGTTCATTTAAATTAATTTTAATACTGGGAATTCAGACGGTTTCCAACTGGCTATAATGACGATATCATTTTGATGATGAAAAATATGCCGGCAGAAATGAAAATGAATCTTGTTCAAATAGTAAGAATACTTTCTTTTTCTTTTTTTTTGTTGATTTTCTTCCCGGAAATTATTCTCATTTTCCTGTTTCAGATAGTTGACGGCATCTATGACAATTTCTGTCGTCCCAAGGATCAAATCCGCCATAGAGATGTCCGTAGTGAGCTGATCACTTGGTGGCTCAGCACCGGCTTGGGAATTTCGGCCTTCGCTTATCGTTTTCTCATCTTAAAGGCGTTAGAAGGATCCAGAATGGAGTAAATTTAGCCCGTTTTACAGTAATTTTTCCATTTAAGACCCTTTGAATATCTGGCCACTGAGGAATTGCAAAGTATCTGTTCCAATAAAGATAAAGAAGAATGGAAATATCTGACAAGTTTCATCACTCGCCTCCAGGCCAATTTCTCCTTAATGAAACAACTTATCGGTCTCATTCGGATTAACATGGCAGAATGCACAAAAATGCAAAAATTCGAGGAAAATACGTAAGAATCTCATAGCGAAAAAAATATTTTATGGGAATTTTCAGAGTAAATGACTATTTTGCCCATTGGGTACGTACTCTAATTCGAGGACATTTGGTGCTGAAAGTTTATTCTTGGTTGAAAATTGATATGGAACGATATGCGGTTGGTTTTATTCAAAATGTAGTGAATTTTTGTGAATTTCAGGCGCAAATTTATCGATCAATTAATGTAAATGACGTTGTGATTGATTTCTTCTTCCCGAAAACTACTGTCATTTATCCGTTACTGGTAAGAGATTAGACAATTAAGCAGCAACCTGTTCCAATGCAAATTACCAGCTCCAGCATCCCTCGACTCGTTTAGAAAACGGGAAAAACTAGCTAATTTACTTTGGAACACCTTCAAATGCGCGTGTTTTCAGGTCCCACAGCGCCCGTTTTCCCCATGTGGGAAACTGATTTAAAAAATTCTTAAAACTAATTAAAACCTTTCCAGAAATTGTGGCGTTATGTCCTGTATTCAATAATTGAAACACGTCGTGATTCCTCAGCCATCAATGCCATCGCGAACAGCGGTGTCTTCAATCTCATCTCGGCTTCTCTAAATTTAATCGCTCATTGGGGTGTTGTGGAACAGGATAAATTCTGTATCAAAGTCTATGAAAGTATGAAAGAAGTCCTCAATATTATTGGAACTCTTCTTCCCGAGAAACATTCTCTGGTTAATACAACTATTGAGGTAAGAAATTAGACAGAAAAAAGTATAAATATTTCAGAATTTGGCGCATTCTCTGAAGCCGGAAACTACAGTAACCTACTCTGATGATACCCACACTGATTTCTCTGTTCCCAGCGTGGAATATGAAATAACTGAGGTGGGTGGAAAATCCTTCACTTAGATTTCTGACTTCCTGTGGTTATTTTTTTTTCATTTTCCTCGTGACTATTATGATATCTTCCCGTTTCAGATCTTCCGTCTCAAAATTGAGCTGGGTTTCGCTGATGACGCAGACACTTTTGAGACTGTGAATCGTCTCCTGGAAGAGGCTAATAGTTCCATTATCAACGAGTTCCATTAATTTTCTAGTTCTTCTTTATTCTTCCATCCTCATTCTTTTTCCTAGTCTTCTCTTCACTTCCCATTTTCGCTTTCGACTAGTGGTTTTCATACAAAGGGATAAGGTCCAGAAAATAGGCCATGGCTAATTCCTGCTCCCGATGCAAATCCTCTTTTCCACGTAGGACCTATACCTGAGTTTTTTTAAAGAGTATTATATCCTTTTCACCCCGTCTGGTCCCCTTACGAATTGTCATTTTTTCCTGGTGCAGATTATAATTCCACTTTAATTTATTCTAAATTTGTTAGGTTAAATTCGCCCACAGTTGCGTGTCTTATTTATGTCGATATTATCCACTACGTAGATTTTAATTTTTTTTACGGGAAAAGAATTCTATACAAATTATGCCGTCTATTTTATGCTGTGACAAGCTTTCTCCCCCCTCCACATATAATCTCTAGCCAATTCTCCCGTTTATATCAAAGTGCATATATTACATAAAGTTTTATTGTTTTTTTTGTGCTAGAAAATGGGTAAACGATCACAGGTGTACGGTATATAAGGCACTTCTTTGAAGGAGGAGGATACAACTCGTAGAGGACGATATAAATGATTTTTGGAATGGAATGGCGGGAAGATGAGCAGTTAAACAGACGATTGACTGCTGTTTGGACTCACACGACGCTGAAAAATGATAGATTAATACCAGAAATCCATGGGTTTGGCCCCTTTCTGATTACTTTCTGCGGTATTCTATATTAAGAAGATCAGGAAATATTAAAGAAAAATTGAAGAAAACCTACCGACTGTGATCTGAGTCCCAGTTCCATCAGTACTTCATCAAATGTTTCTTTGATAAAATCGGCCGACTCAATGTCTCTGTGAACATACAGACCCAACTTTCGAATCTCCGAAGATTCTGCAGATTTCAAGAGAATCTGAAGATGTTGATTTCATTCAAAATATAGAAAGCTACCGTTTCTCTGTCAAGAGTTCTGACATTTTGATTACTATCGAGGAGGAGGACTCTCTCCATGGGATTAATTCTTCCCATGCCACGATGTAAAACTCGGGTAATTAGAATAATATCTGATTCTTTTATTCCAACCAAACGTTTCAAGAGTTCCTTTTTGACAAGACTCTAAAATTTTCGTATTTCTACGGTAGGAATATTAGTCAAACCTCCACCAATTTGTAAGTATCTTCCTGATTAAAACTGACACCTTCTCTCCCAGAATTAATTAACAACAACTGGAAGGAAAATCGGTTAGTTTGGTAATAAAGAAGGAAATCCCCAAAATGAAAAGTTCTTACCGTATCAGCTTTACTCGGCGAAAAGGCTTCTTCATCCAATCTTTGCGGGATATTCCGTCTCTCGATCATTTCTAGCAGTTGACGGGCTTCTTCCATTTCATCCGCCGTTGAATTCACAATATTTGACAGGATAGAATCATTTGTCCGGAGGAAGGCGCCCATATTTTCGGTGACTCGAGACAGAGGATAGAGCTGGTTGTCGTCGCCTTTGAAAAGGAGATACGGGCTGGCTAGCTGCATGGCACGAACTACCCTGGAAATTTTGGTTGAAGGAGAGGATTTCGGCAAGTTTGAATTTTAAATAGGCGGGTTTGAGGCTTTCATATCTCTTTATAAATTCATTGACTTGAGCCGATGAAGTCGAACGTCGTGTCGAAGTCAAAGTCGACGTCGGCTCGACTTTGGCCCAGATTTTTCCTTGCCGAGACGTACGACAGTACACTTCAGAGGACTTCTGCCGAATTTATAAGAAATATACTCACAAAGCTTCAATGGCCCTGACAGCCTTGTGCTGGTACAGCCGATCATGCAGCTCCTGCCGTCCCTGTCCGACTTCTTCCAATGTTGGAAGGACCTTTTCGTCCCAGGCGAGACGTCTTAGCTGGGGCCTCTCCAAATCATTTACAACGTAGACATTTTCAATCAAGCGTTCAACTGATAACTGAAAATAGATTTAAATTAATTGATGAGAAAGAAAATTACCCGATTGAAGCTGATACCCACTCCAGTGGCCAGGGAATCTCGCTGCAAGTAATCCCACTTGTCAACATCGATACTGTCGAAATCATTGCTGACGACACTGTAGAGGAAAGACTTCTCGAGGCCACGACCGATCGGCAACCAGTTATCCTTTTTATCCTGAAAAATTAAAAGGATAATGAAATCGAGTGAATGTCTAGTAAAAATTGGGGAAAACCTTCAAATTATCGTCATTCGGACTGATGGGACCCGAATTTCATACAAAAATAGACTCACAAATTTTTCTGACTTGACCAGTTCCGTAATGAATTGCACATTTCGCTCAAAATGAGCTCCTGATCCAAGGTAGGGGCTAAAGGCGGCCTTTACATGGCTCTGGGAGAAGAGGCGTCGGATAAGCTCGACCGAGATGACTTCATGCTAAAAAATATTGCCAATTTTAAAGAGAAAGGCAAATACCTTTGGGAAACTTTTCTCTCCGAAAGCGTCTCGAAATGGACCATCGAAGAGATGAGAAAACGGGCCGTGGCCCAAGTCATGACAAAGGGCGGCCACACAAACCGCCAGATGATCTTCTCCGCTGATTTCATAGTCCGGATTGGCTCGTCTCAAACTTTCGACGAGTTTATAAGCCAGATGGTAGGTTCTATAGAGAAATTTTAATATTAATCAGGAGTAGAAAGTACCCAAGCGAATGCACGAAACGAGTATGGGTGCCACTTGGATAGACGTAGGAGGTCATCCCCAGTTGTGACAATCCTCGAAGTCGTTGGAACTCCTGAAATAATACATTTTGCTGGATGTATTTAGCATCAGAATCTAACCCAGAAAATTCTTTACAAAATTATGTAGGACATCATATTTTTCGCCTTAATTTAAAAATTTGGAATTTTTTTAAATGAGTACGTTCACCTCTCCGATATGACATGTCATATTTATCAGAATTAGTTAGCAAAAATCTCCGCATGTCTAACAAAACGAGTATTGTCATTTTTCCTTAAAGAAAATAACTCACTTTACTATCTACGAGCACCTGCAGTGGATGAAATAAATTTATAGTTCCATGGACGGTGTCTGTCAGAATTCTTGGTCTTTTTTCTAATTTTGTTGGGGGCCAGTTATTGAGTGCCATCTGAAATTTTACAATTTGAAGCTAAAAATAAAATACAAAAAAGGTGAGACAAGATGACAATCTATCCAAAGATCGGAACAAGATATGAGGGGGAAACGGCGAGGAATGAAAGGATGGCGATTCGATGTTCACACGTTCTCGAAATAAGTCGGGATATTTTTTACTTCAAAAATTGTCCTTTTATCTGGGTGGGAAGATTATTTTTTTGTGGTCAAGATATGCCATCAAAACAGTAGCAAACCAGCTGATGAAGGAGGAGATAACAGGCGAGACTGACTGGTAAAACGTCTTGTTAGACTGCTTGAAAAAACATGATAAGCAAGGGAAATTTGGTCGAGGGGAACTTTCTTTAAATGAGTCACAATATCCTCGGTTAAGAATCCAAGGAACAAAAGAGAAGATTCACCAGGAAGTCACAGAACTCAAAACTGCCCCATCCCCGCCTTCCACTGGGCGGTCGAACATCTTTCGACAGTTCCCCGCATTCCGTAAATTTGAATGTCGACTCGCCGTAAACAAGTTGTAGAATTTCGCAAGGTAGAATGATGGCATACGAATGATGAATTAGCCATTTTCGTAAGCGCAGAGACGTCGCGCTATTGCCAGCTGTTTTATGGTTGGCAAAGGTTACCCGAGGGTTTTTTGCATAGCTTTTCGTTTAAATGAAACTCTTACCTGCTTTGGGTTATTGAATACCAAAATTCGGGATATTTTCGAGTATTTCGGGTACCTAAAAGCAAATTTGGATCAAAACAATAATCGAAATTCTGTGCGAAGATAAGTCCCTCTGACGAACTTTCTAACTGTCGGAAATCAGGAGTTCTTACTCTGTCCTCAAATAAATCACGCTCTTTCACTATAAGAGCCCAACAAGAGCTGCCTTTTTGTTTAATTCTCTGATTGTTTGCCTTGTCCATTGCGGTATGGAAGCTGTCGCGATATACTACTGCCAGTTGAGGTTCTAGTTTATAGGGCCCCTTGTGTCCAAAATTTAGAGATTTCTGGAGGTTTGCTGGGTTTGAGGGAGCCAAAAATGTATATAAATCATAAGAAATAGATAAAATTTGGCCAAAAAATTTGAAAAATAGGAAAAATTTACCGAATATGCCCGTAGAAACAGGTCTAGCATGGAAAATTGTGAACATAAGGCTTTTTTCAGCTTTTTCTTATATTCTCGATAATATTTAAATAAAAGATTAAGCAGAAATTTGTAGGAATATCCAAATATTTGGAGAGAAAACTGAAAAATAGAAGAAAAACGTCTGCCTTCGTTGTTAGAAAGCGGTGTCCCGAGGCAAAACTGAGATCTTGAACTTTACACTTCGTTTCCTCAATGAAAACCGGCTATAAATTCTTGTTTAAAATAGAGAAAACATTGAGATAAAAAGCTGCTGCTGCTGCCAATTGGGTTTCCCCCAAGAGGGTCACCTAATCGATGAGCTCAGCCAGCCGGGGACCCCCCAGAAAATACATCCGGGTGTGGTCAGCTGTGACTCCTCTCTGTCAGCCCCATAAATTATAATAAAAAAGAAAAGAAGAAAGAGAAAAATTCTCGGCACAAGGAGATAAGGAGGCCTCTGAAGGCAGATGGACACATCTTTTATGGCTCCTACCCGTCTCTGGGGCCAATTTTCCCAGAGTTTGATTAAAAACTGAGGGACTTTTTTCTTTAAATGATTCATTAATGAAATAGGAAGGTTACAGAATTTGCGTGTAACAGAAGAATTGCCCGGAAAATGTGATTGTGGCCTATGATTCAGGGACGCGCCCTTTCATATTAAAATGTCTGTCCATTCATGGAAAACATACAAAATACAGCAGCTATAGTCCATTTCCAGCGAAAGGCAGACGATGCTTCAAAGCGGGAAGACTTAGAATTTCAAATTTTATGTTTAGGCTGGGGAAGATCATCCCAACCAAAGCCAGCTGGGCCAACTTGAACTCGGCAAACAATACGAGCCAAGATAATATATTCAACAGGAAAAAATGTGAAAACCTAACCTTTGAAATGACTAAAATTCGCTCATTTTTAATTTTAAGAACCGTAGAAGTCTGGCGAAGCATCGGGAAAAGGAAACATACGAGGAAGACCAAGTTAGAACAACAAGACAACAAGCAAACAGGAAGTGACAAGTAACCAACGGAAAAAGGGAAATCTGTCCCGGGATTTTGAAATAGATCGACGTCTTTGCTTCGGTTAGGGGATGTTGATCTTCCAAGATCAACGGAAGATGGTTATCGGGAATTCTAAAGTGTTCATGTCTGAAGCTCCATTTCCCAGCCCTTATCCAGGAAACGGATGAAAAGACACAGAAAAAAAGGAAAACGAATGTTGTGGGCAGGAAAAAAGCTATCAGATGATCGATAAATCCGACTATGGGTCATTCGGCTTGAAAGCTTTTCAATTCGTCATTAGCCACTTTCAGTCCTCGATCTTGTCGTATTTCCGGATGGACAAAACAAATTTTAAGGATTGGGGATATTTACTTAAAAAATGATCTTAATAATTAACAATAATACAATAATGGCAGCTGCCACAAGGTACAGACCACCACCACAGCCGCATCCTGGCCGTGGTCCCATATTCGTCGCTTTGTAGACTCGATCCTCCACAGTCGCCAGAGCTTCTCGAGCTCCTTCCCAAGCATTTGGTCCCTTCAATCGGTACATATACGGAACCAGCGGGCCGAATTCAATCTAAATTTCGATATTTTTAAATGTAGACAGAGTAATTTTACCAGGTAAGCCAGTTTAGGATCAGTTTTTATGAATTCCGAAAAGCTGGGATTACATCCGATTAAATCGGCCAATTCATCGATGTAGTCGGCATAGTCGACTTGGATTGTATGGCGTCGACTTTTCACATAACGGCTGGACATCGCTGCTTTCTTCGCGTCGATACTTTTCTTCATCTGGAAATCGGGGAATAATCTTGCGACTGATGACGTGCGCAATTTCCGGAGTTCGAAATAAAGTAAACCCTGCTTTAGGCGAATAAGATCACATTTAATAATTACAGTATGCCAAGAATCAAGAATGCGATTACCTCATTTTTAGAAGGAAGAGCTGGTTTACCATAAAGATTCTCAAAGAATACCCGAGCTTGCATCTCGGACAATGGCATAATGGATCCCAATGGCTGAAAAGTATGTTTTCATGATGAAAAATGTGAAAAACCTAACCTGGACGAGGCCAATAATAGCTAGGGAATTGTGATCTGCCAATTCCATTGGGTACATGTACTGGTAGAGGTCGACTTCGTTTTCAATTACCGGGACCAGCTTGCCATTTTCGATTAAATTAAACTCGAAACTGTAGCCAGTTGAGAGGACGACCTGAAATTATTGCAATTATAAAAAAATTTAAAGAAGATTCGACGAAATTTAATAGAGAAGTGGTAAAAATCTCGGAAATGCCAGAGCTGCTTTCGCTCCTGCAAAATTTGGGCAGCTTGGCTGCATTTTTAGTTATCGTAACGTGTTTCTTACCGCGTCCACATTTTCCACAACGGATCCATCCATAAATTCGATAGAATTTTCCTTGAATTTTCGAATATTTGGCTTAATTTTGATTGTTCCGCAGGCAATTCTTGTTGGGATTTCATCGTTTACAGTAGGATGAGCCCTACAAATATTTACTATTTAAAAAAATACCAGAACTCTTACCCAAAGACAGAATGTGCTGGTTTCAGGCCATAACGAGCATGATCAAAACGACTATTGAGCTTGGCAGCAGCAACATAGTCAGTAATGAAAGCAGGAGCCAATTTTCGCAGTTGGAAAAGACTTCGACGATTGAGGACAATGTCGAAGGGAATGCCATAATCGTAGACACGATTGAAGACCCAAGTACCACGGCGGGTAACCAGATAGACCTGGAAAAGGCAGAATTGTCAGGGAAAATCACATGGATAGGGAACTTTTGACGTAAAGAATTCCTAAAGATTCATTTTTTTCGCTCGACCAAAATCTCCACTCTTCCAGAAAATCGCCTTACCTGTTTAGCGATTCTGCTGAGCTCAACGGCCACATCTCCACCAGAATTACCAACTCCTACGACGACAACAATTTTATCTTCATATCCTTTGTGATCCTTATAACTATGAGAATGGAGAATCTTCCCCTTGAATGTGTCTTGCCCTTCCCACGGCTCAGGGAAATACGGCACTGTGTGATGTCCAGAACACATCAGCACAGAGTCAAATATCTCCGTTTTTTCATCTCCTTCCCTGTAAAATTCCCATGTTTTGTCATTTTAACCATAGGCGCATCCTATACTACAACATTCTTATCAGTCAATCTTGGCTCGTTTCTCTCGTTGACCGGCAAATTGTACAAGATAATACGCCAAGAATCGAACGGAACGTGACACAACAATTATTTAACTCCCGTCATCTTCATAATTTTTAAAATTTAGAATTTTTTACAATCAAAAAAGCTTACGGTGTCTGATAGGTGACTTTCCATTTGCCTGTCTTGGCGTAGTCTTCAGCCCTCTCGACCATGGTCACTTTATGATGAAATTTGATATATTTATTCAATCCATGATGTTCTGCATAAAGTTTAAGATATCTGAAAGGAAGATTCTTTACCCAAAAATGATTTAAGTTACCGTAACATTTCTGTATTATGCATGAAGTTAGCCATTTCCGGCAGTGGGGGAAAGTCAGAATAAGCGGTCATTTCCTTGGATGTGTTGATTACTGTACTCTTCATTACAGAAGATTCTAGAATTTTGACATGTGGTTAATATTCTGGAGATGGATACCTAAAGTCTCTTCGGGTTTATAGCGCCAGAGGCCGCCGATTGCGCCGGCTCCTTCGAAACACGTCACATCCAAATTGTACAGAAGTGCATGCCTGAAAAATTCTTTAAAGAAGCACAGTATTATGGAACTTTAAAAGTTATTTTCCTCTCAGGACCTTCGAAATACCAGGAAAATTTGCTGCAATGGGAAAAACGCCGAAGAAATTTGAGCGCTCTAAAAATGCTTCTCACACCTTGACAATTACCGCGTTACAAAATATATTCGGTGTCAAAATATAGCCCAGATTTTTCTCCACAAGCTCGTAAATTTACCAGGATTTTTGACAGGAATTTAGAGAAATAGCAGCCTTATAAAGACGCGAGAGAAATTCCCTACCTGATGCTTGGCAATCCAGAAGCTCCAGCTCCTACAATGGCCACACGTTTCTTTGCCATACTTTGTAGACTCTGAAAGTCTTCAAAAATCCAGAAAAAGAGAAGAAAGTAGAACAATTATTATTGCCCTCGGGGCGGCTTTTATTCATTCAAGAAACACGGAATTAGCTGTCATTATTCCTGTCAGTCATCAAAACAGAAGAACAAAGTATTTTTATAGGACAAAAATGACAAGACAAAGAGGAAAGTATGGAAAAGGGTCCAAGGGCAAATGGGGGAACAGTTATCAGAGGACGAGGGGACACTCTTAAATACACAAAGAGCATGGCTAGAGTAGAGTCTTGGCTACGGGATTCAGTGCTCCGAGAGCATCCAAAATCTAGGGAGTCTAGCCATCGGGACATTAGACGAAATGACGAAACTAACTAAAGACAGCTAGCGGCTCAACGTCATGCGAATGAGCAGAGGCTAGATTATGATGAACATTGTAGGAAAATGTTGGATTTACACACAGGTGCCTCTAATTTTTACTAATCCCATGGCAACATGTCAAAAAGTCTAAGTTTACCAGAAATTTACAGTTCCAAATCCAACAAAATTTGATCATTGTAGTTTGCAACGTTCGTGGAGGAAGGTCCATTTCCTTTCTTTCCAAAATGATGCGTGGCTGGCTCTTTTCCATCTTTTTGGCTGCTGTTGTTGGTCAAATTTCAGCTGCTGATGAGTGTAAGCGTCATTCTTTGATTTATTAACAATCGTGTAGGTACTGCCCCCATTACCCAGGACATTTTGACTGATTGTAAGACAATCAAAGGCGATCTGATACTGGAGAAAGTCAACTTGACGGGATTAGATTTGACCATGGCTGACAGCGGTTGTATTCGATTGAAAGAAGTCATCCTGGGAGACCAGAATAGAATTATCTTTAAAGGAAAACTTACGGAAACGTGTAAAGATGGCCAGAAGTCGACTTTTGCACCGGCGGATAATATGGGACTATGCGGCGAGATATTGGAAACGATTGCGAAACATTTTCCTAACTGGAAATTTGACCCGGCATCGACGCAGGATCCATTGGGCCCTGAATGTGGTTGGTTTTAATTTTACAGTAATTTTCTGTTGAAATAGAGCCCATGTCGAGCTAACGTCGAGCCGATAGAGACGCTTGTCTGCATAGAAAATTGCCCTTGTGTCGAGTCGAAAATCCCAATTAATCTTTTTGCTTGCGATCTCAACACTCTCGACTCGACCTAAAGTCGATTCGACTCTCTCGACGTAATTCGGCTGGACTCGGCGTCGACACAGAATTTGCGCATCAATTCGACCCACAACACGTGGAATATCCATTGAAAACCGTTGTGTTTACTCCAAACAAAAGAACAACATGCGATCACCGACCAGCCCGCATATAAATCCATTTTTCCATATGCTAATGCGCAGCAGGGCCCGTGGCCTAATGGAAAAGGCGTCGGCCTCCGGTCATAAACACGAGGAAGGAGTTAACCGAAAATGCGGGTTCGAGTCCCGCCGGGCTCTTATTTTTCGGATAAAAATTGCGAATGAAATAAAAAGAATACCTGTTAAAAACTTATAATATCCGTTTTTTTTCAGCCAGAAGTTGCACCCGTCTCCAAGCCTTGAATCCATATTATCGATGCAGTAAATTGACTGAAAACACGGACATTTCTTCATGGTTTACCAGCCCGGAATTGAAATGGCATGCGGATAGGCTAATCACAGCCGAGTCGACTCTAATCATTGCCAATTTAAAAAATGTCGAAACTATTTCTTTGCCTCAAGCGACAGATATCTATCGTAAGCTGTCTCAGCTTTTTTTAAAGGACTATTTCAGATCTCATATTGGCTAATAACACGCGTTTGAAAGTATTAAATGGACCGAAATTGATTGAAGACAGTATCCAAGAGCTGAGTGTTGTGAATAGTCCAAAGATTGAGGAACCGACACTCCGGAAATTATACAGAGCCACAATCAGGAAAATTCCTTTGGTGGATTGTCATACGACGAATGATACCGTCTTCTCGAAGGTTTCACAACTGGGAATTTGTAAAAGAATTATTGGACCTTTTATATTTGACGGCGATGAAAAAGTCGGCGAAATCGAGAAGATAGACTTTCCCATAACTGAAATTAATGGATGTGTCCGTATAGTCAACACGCAATTAGACAATTTACAATTCCTTGATTATGTCAAAATACACAATTGCACGGGAAAACATATATTACACGATAATCATCAGCTATGTTTTCATGATTATTTGGACACGTATCGACAGGCGAAAGCAGTGAATAGCGGACGATATCGTAATGATCCGGGGTGTTGTGAGTTTTATTCTTTTGTTTTAACCCGTTGACGATCGCAAACTACTCATTTTGCCCTGATAATTGGATTCCTTTCCAGCTCAACCATGTAGCTCCAGTAAATATCATCATGGTCATAAAAGATGTTCCAAATATTTTGGCGAATTGATAATTACCGACGATTATTCACCGTATAAATATATGGAATTGAAAGAAATTGAAGGACAACTAATAATTGATGGCACAAATATTGAACAGTTGATGTTTCCTAAATTACAAAGGATTGAAGGCGAAAAAGGCAACATTTATTTTATAAAAATTAATTTTGTTCAGCTCCTCTTCTCCAAGTGACAGATAATGCCAAGTTGAAAATGTTGTCAATGCCGCGATTTCCATCAATTCTTGAACATTCGAGTGTCCGACCGTCGAGGGTCATCGTCATCGAGAACAATCCCCAGCTATCGGCAGAGCTGTTCCTTAACCCAAAATTAAATGCTGTCTGCTATAAAAATAAGACAAAACGATGCTATTACGATAAATCGACCAATATTGAAAAAGTCATAGGTAAATTTGGGGAAAATCAACAGAAAATGAGATATTTTCAGAACGAAGTCTTTGGTTCTACGTAGAACCGATTCTAATGGTTGTACTGATAATCCTTGCCCATTTGTTGATCTGTCTGCCAGATTGGTGGCTGAAAAAAGGCAAAGACGATTACGAAGAACAACAACAAGAAGAATGGAATAAAGAAGCTGAAAAAGCGATGGCTGGCAGTGATTCGACTTATCGAGAAATGATGAAAATGAATAGAAATGGTCGGCCATCTGGAATACTACGAGTTGACAAGACACAGCCGGACGTATCGGAAGAAGAATCAATACCGAATAAGGATCGAAGTAATTATGGCACGATGGGCAGAGAAAAGAAGAAAAAAGTCACATTCCAAACACCGACAAAACCACAACCAAAAGCAGAAACCCCAAAGAAGGAGATATCACCGAGAATGTCAGAAACACAAATGGAAAGCATTTCAGCGCAGGCAAAAACACCGGAAAAACCATCAGACGGATCACCGAAGACACCGCCGTTGCCAGAAAATTCGGATAAAGATGGTTCGGCTAGTTAGAAGAAGAAGATTGGTTGAATTTCGAACTCGCTCTATTTTTTTGTAAATAAATTGTGTTTTGGTAAATTCTGGCTCGAAATTTCAAGATTTGCTCCTTGATTTTTGGTGTTTTTGACTAATTTGACTGCGACAATCGCTGAAAAACCGTCTTTCGATTGTTTTCATAGCTCGTAAAGTTCTCCCTCCTGACCACTGCCTTTCCCTTTTTTGCTATCCATCTCCCCCACCCGTCAAGTATCACATCTCGCAATCTCGTCTGACCGCACGTGCCCATCTTATCTGGCACCAAGGTGTCTTGGCAGGTCCCAATTAGATGGGTGATGAATGACTGGAGAGCCTCTCCTCCCGCATGCCAGCTGAGACCCGTTTTTCTTGTGACCCATACCTGGCTGGCGCTCTTTGTCTTATTCTCGCTTCTTATCTTTCCCGTTCTTGTTGTGTATATCCGTCGGTCCGTCATCTCCCGCAATTCTTCCTTATCAATACACAATATCCTGTGCATTCCAGAGGGGATTTTTTTTGTCTTATGGATTAAATATTCCTTTTTATGTCCTGTAATGAAGGAGATAAAGGAGCCTTCGTCTTAAAAAAACTTTCTGACCTGGTAGAAGTCCTCTTTTTCTCTTCCAGGCACTGTATAGTTTGCCTTCTGCCAGACATCTGCCCATCTTCCCTGTAACGGGCGTTGCCAATGAGGCGAGAGAGCGAGGTGCGAGTACCGGAACCAGTCAATGGCATTCTGGCCATCATTTTCACCTACTTTTTTGGACCCTGACGCATTTTTCACCAGGAAAGGACGCAAAAGTCCATATTTCCAGCTACTGAGGTTTCTTTTTATTCTCTGTCCGTTTATTTTCTTCCCTGGAAAATTGAATTGTCACCCGTTTGGCTCTGAAATAATCTAATCGGTCATCCATATTTCCGTTTTAAAATCCTCCACACATCCTATTATTCAAATATTTCCTTTCCTCTAAATAGCCGAACACATAAATTTGAAGAAATTGTTGTGAAGTTCCATTGTCAGCTGTCAATCTTCTTCCGTCGACTATTTTCAATCCCGCTGGGGGTGGCGATCTCTTGGCCTTCAAAATAGACAGGAATACATTACTGTACGGTAATTTGTCGATGTTTGCCGAGATCTGGTCACAGATGGCGGTAATTTTATGAAAAATCGAGGAGAAAGGGCAAATTTTAGCAAAAAGTCAGGGAAATTGGCTCGTTTAGCCCATTTTGCCGCTCTTTTTCAAAAACTTAAAGGCCTAATTTGGTTTAATAAATGGCAAAGGGATTTTCCTTCTTAATGATCACCAATTTCCCCTAATTTTCGCGCCCGTTACTTCTTCCGGTGCAGCTTATGTCCTTCGCCAGGGCAATTCTCCCCACCTTGTCACCTCCAATTAACCCTCGACCTTGTCCATTTCACGAGGTTTTCTTCATCTTTTTCTAATTTCTACGGGGGGTCTTGTGCCTCAATACTCCCGCTACCGGTAGCCATAACAATACAACCATTTTCAATCGGATTGAATGGCCGGGTAGTTCGTTTTCGGGCCATTCTCGACCATTATGCGTTGTATACAGGCTACCATTCGATCATCAGCAGGGTTGATGCCAAAAATTGCTGCAATTCCTGTACTGGGTGATTTATCTGTCAATTAGCCTTGTCCGCCTGTTCTCATTTCCCACGCCCAGTTAGAAAAATGGAAACTATCTCGCTGATCTGGTTTACCGAGTTCACTTTCCCAGGGGCAGATGACTTGTGATGACACATGTCCACGCTCTTTTTACGATCTGGTTCCCTCGGGTCATGTCAGTTTGTTTTTCTTCTTCTTCTGTTCCCTGTTCTTATCAGTCTCAGCCGAGGTCAGCCAGTGGTCAGTAGTTCTTACCCAGCATATCTTTTGTCTTTATTCATACCGCCTAATTAATAACCTGTTATCATTTCTACGCTTATGTCTTTCCTCAGATGACCAGAGGTAAAAAGAAGGAGAATTATTTCCGCTTCTAAATAAATCAGCCATTTCCTGAAGATATCTTCCGGGCATCGAGTAGGATGTAGCCATTTTTGGATTACACAGCTATTCGATATGATAAATTCTGTTACGAGAGAACCGAGGGGGGGGTCGAGCGACTCGTCCTCGACACTCGACTTTCCCTGTTCGACTTGAATCAACAACCTTCGACATTTTTTTAAAATATCCATAAAAGTCTTCGAGAGTCAGCCTCTCCTTTTTTGAAAATCCAAAAATCAGTCCATACATTCTCAAAATCCCCGTTTTCATAGGTAAAGTTCCCTTGACCAAAGTTCTTCTCTATTTCCTCCCCCTTCCCTCCCCCCTTCCCTAACCCGTTGCCCTCAGTGACTAAATATATGTCGTCAAATTTCCCCTTTCCTCCCACCCTATTCCCCCAAGGTGGACTAATATTACGTTTGCTGAAAATCTGACCTTCTCTGTTTTTTTCCTGCCGCCTGTTCTTCCCACTAATTTGCGCGAAAATGACCATGACACATTGTCTTGTCCTGTTCATGATAACGAGGTCTTTCTCTGGTTTTCTTGTGGAATATTTGAGGTGGAAGTGGCTGATTCATGCAATTCCACACCTTCTCTCTTTCTCGTTCTAATCGGGCCGGGTGGCCGCTCCCACACTCAAGCCAGCTCTTTTCAGACTAAAACCATTAGATATTCTCCTTATTCCCGCATTTTTCTATTTTGAATTTTATATTTTTCTCGGTTATTTTCTTTTGTAAACAGCGGACAAGCCGTTCTTTACTGTCCCCTGTTGGATGGAATCCAAAATTGCTCCTTTTCCTTCAGTTTTTCCCAATTCTCGAAATTTTTCTTATTCTTATTCTTCAATTAATTTTTTGAGAATTAATATAAAATTCTGAGTATTTTAGTAGGCAAAATCCTAGTCGCCCCATTAAATGAGACATTTATAAGCCTATTCATTATTCTTTTTTCCTATTCAGTCGGATTGACGTCTGTCTCGAGCAGAAAAAACTTGATCTCACGAGGAAAATTCCACTGAACTTGTTAATTATTCAGCCGCGTATACTTTCTCTCCGCCTTTTAAACCAGCTGGGAGAACATGATTGCGTGACAATGTTCCACACCCGCCAATTATCCTTTCAATTCTCTCGTCTTTTGTTATTCCTCGAGCTTTATTTGACCAAAGTTTCTATCGATTTCGTAAGAAATCAAAAAGGTTTTTCCTTCCAAAAAAATAAAAAAAAGCTTGCTCCCTGTGAGGCTCGAACTCACGACCTTCAGATTATGAGACTGACGCGCTGCCGACTGCGCCAAGGAAGCTTATGGTCTGCTTGTTTGTGCCTGGCATTTTAGTCGACAAAATGCTAAACGGGAATAAGGATAAGTACATGCCAAAACACACCCGGCTACCATAAACATACACAAAATATTAGCAAAAACCCCAAAATTCGATTGAGAATGGCATTTGGATGTGATAATCGTGTTAAAATGTTACAGAAACCCTGGACCTTGCCGAATATAACTAATTTCTACCAGTTTTTCCCGCTTTCTCGTGTCTATTTTTTAACCTGCCTCCATCTTCCCGCTCATCTCTTCATCAATCGTGTCCATTGCGACCACAGCTGTCCTCACTTGGCTTATTTCACCCGCCCTCTCGGGGTGATAAAAACGACTGTTAGGCAAAATAAGACTCGTAGGACCATTCTGGTTCCATTTCCTTGGCCTTTTTTACAATCAGACAATGTCTTTTCACCCGAGGGCCCTGATTCATGTCCAATTCACCTTCTTTTTCTGTCGCAAATAGCTACTTTAAACTGGGCTCCACGTTGGTAGAAAAAAGCACAATTCTCGCGTTTTCCCCTGATATGAACCGAAAAGGTCAATAAACCCATGAATCAATCGCTTATTTTAACAGTTCTCTTATCAATTCTTTTGGTCTTTAAAGCCTAGAAAAATGGCTCCGGATGTTTGGCCTCCTCTTGTCTAACTTTCCCCATGACGAGAGGCATACCGACCATACCGCGGAGAGAGAAAGCTGTCAATAACTGTGCGAATCACAGCACAAGCCACTTATAACCATCACCACCGCCGTGTAGTACTTGTCACGCTGGGGTGAAAAGTTATTTTTACTAGGGGAACAAGGGAAGACCAACTTGAGCCAGAGAGGGAATTTTTTTCTTTAATCATTGCTCCGCCCAAATCTCCAGTTTCTGAGACAAAGATTCCTCAGAATCTCTAGTTTTCCATTAAAAAAGTCACTGCTACTGTTCGTTTTCCTTTAATTTATGGGTCAAAAAAGCTGTGCCGTCCATTTCATATTTCCTCCTTTTTCTGCGTACCCTGGAAATTTCCAGACAATTGCCAAACATCTTTCACGGCTCTGTGGGACTTCCAACATTTGTAAAAGCTCAAAAAGTTATTTTAGAAGCTCTTTTACAAGTTACATAAATCAAAAATCAGAGTTATAGAGTATTATTATAAAGCGGCCCATGCGGTGCCTTTGGCATGTCACAAATCCGGCCCGAATACGTTCTGAGGATCCCAGCGGCTTGAACATATTCAATTCCCCGTTTCTTGCTTATTTCTTTTACCGTAATCGCCTTTCTAGTGCTGGAATATGCTCATTTTTACTTTATTTTCCCCAATTTCTGCTATTTTTTATTTGTCTATCCACTCCTTTACTGATATTCATTTGATCAATAGCCAAATGAATAGAGCGAGGCCTTTTTTGGGGTTACATCAGCTGTTCTCCGGTATATTTGCGCTCCGTTGTTGGCGACAGCTCATAACTCCAGTGAGCTCTCTCCCCCGTCCTAATGGATTCCTCCCAAGTTTACAGCTCTTTTTCCCGATGTTCTCCTCGTTCTTTCCTCATCAAATTGTAAACTAACCACTCGAGTGGTCACTAATAATCTTCACAGCGATATTTTGCCGCAGACAGCTGTTCTTCGGGCGGCGCTCACTCGGCTTCTTTTGGCTGCTCGTGTCCATCACTCATCCTCTCGATCAACATTCTAGCAGTTACATGACCAAGAAACGAGTTGTTTTTCATAAAATAATTCGTTTTTTTCTCCAATTTCCGGGTTATTTTACCTCAACGAGGACGAATTTCTTTATTTTTGGAGTAGTTTTCCTAGAAAACCTCAATTTTTGGTTTTACAGAGTGTTGCGACTTTTTTCTGCACAATTCCGATAATGAAAGTTCCTGATAATCCTAAACTTTTCGTCTATACAAGTACACTACCAAATTTCGCTTGACAACATGACCGCTTGGCGCAACGGTAGCGCGTTCGACTCCAGATCGAAAGGTTGGGTGTTCGAATCACTCAGTGGTCAAAAATTTTTGCTTTTATTCATAATTTTTCCTTTGAAAATTCACTGGAATTCGTTCTATTTTTTAAGCAGCTGCGTAATACCAGCTGCCAATAAAAGACCGCCATCTGGATAGAGCCAATAGTATTTCTTCCCTTTTCTATCTTGGTGTCCCAGGATTTCCAAGTGGATAATAGCCGCGACCTAAAGAAAACAAGTATCAAGCCGTGTGAATGCGCCTGTTGCGCAAGGCTGACGCATATTTGTACGAGGATTGTGATCAAAAAACTTACCGCCTGTTAGCGTCGAGCCGATAGAAGGTGTCAACTCGGATAAAGAGGCCTGGGACAAGGTAACAGTTCCGGACTATTCCATCGGATAAATGGCCATAAAAAGCTGGTAAAAGACTTACAGTTTCAGTTTTCTAGTAGTTGCCCATAAGTTTTCCGGTATTCAGTCCAATTTCTGACGAATTGCCTTATCCAATGGCTATCGTCTTCTTGAGCATAAAATTACCCAAGAAAGAGTCTTTTCATGGTAAAAAAACTCAGAATTTTCCCTCGATTTCAGTACAACGCGTCGCCATTTACGTCGGGTAAATGTTGCGCCAGCTGAATAGCTTCCCTCTTCCGAAAATGGTCCCCCGAAATACTACAATTGTTCACAATTTCTGGAATTCTCTTTCCAATTTACGGTCCTTCTTATCTGCCACAATATCTGTATTTCCTGATAATTATAGCCATTTCCTGTTGGCATCTCTCTTCCGTCGTGTGACACTCCCCTTAGCATTTGGTCAATTGTATGGGATCCATCTGATTTGATGTGCTCTTATTGTTCTATGAAAATGGCCAGACACCAGGCGGATGATAAGAATCTGGGTCCCTGGAGGAATGGGTGACCATTTCCGGCTGGCTCGAGTCATCTGGAAGGAGATCCTTGATTCTTTGGAAAAACGGAATAAACAGCCCGTTTTTGTATCGGGTAGTCCTCTTTTTCTGCCCCTAATCGCATGGAAACTAGTTCAAAATGGTGTTTTCTTCTTTTATCCTCCGTCATAAGCCGAGAAGAGCGCTTCCGTTCCGATTCTACACATTCTGAGCTCTAGGAAGCTTTCCTAGGAAACTTTTCTCTTCAAAGAACTTTAAATGAGTTCGAAATAATAAGATATTCCCTTATTTTATTAATTAATCCGCAATTCCCAACAGAATCCTCGTTTTTTTAGGTTAAAAATAATAAAAATGACTTGAGATACGCCAAGTTCCATCTCTTTCTCTCGTTTTCGCTTCTTTCTCTCCTCGCTTTTCCACGAATTTAGGCCATTTTTCTATTTTTAGATGTATTCAAAAATCATCTCATCATTGTTAGGAAAACCGCACAAATCGAAGGAGGAGAAGAAATCCGCCCAATTGCCAAAGGTGGGAATTTATCCGCCAGCTACAATTATTCCATCCCTTCCGGCCCAATTGGACTGTAAATTAACGGCTATCGACAAGGATCGTCGCTAGTCTTATTTTTTATTCTTTTCCAGTTAAATCAAACTAGTTTCCCTATAATTCTTTCTAAAATGTTGGATTTCAGTGTGCCTCTGGTCCAGCTGGACCCGCCCTGTCGGACTCCGCCCCTTGTGAGCGCTGCGGAAGACAAGCACTCTCACATAATAGCACAGGCAGTACTATCACATCATTGTCATCGCCAGATTCAGCTACAGAAATTATGGGACATAAAGATTTCATTATGAGATGGAATGTAAAGGTCAGTTTCACTTTTCTCTTTTTAAAATTCCCGCTTTTCTCTCTTTGGAGAGTTGGTGCAAACGCCTAAATAAGTTTATATCAATGCCCTTTATTGTAAAAAGAGTCGGAAAAATTGAAAGTGATGCCATCCAGACCCCTCAAAAGCGCGGCATTCCTTTCGTGGCCTTTTTGACTCATCTTGCCAACTTCCGGCCGGCTGCTATACATCTATAATATGCTTACCTTCGAAGAAAGACTGTCTAGACTTTTTACTCAAAGAGATACAAGGGTTTTAGAGGCTTTGAGCAGGGAAAATAGACGGAATTTTGAACTTTTACCCGACTTTCTAGTTTTGGGCATTTCCCCGGGATTTTAGAAGAGAATCAGCGTTTTCTTTCAAGAAAACTCTCCCCGGAATATCCTCCCTTGATCTGTAATATGACCTGAAATACCCTGAGCGCGCCTCTCCTGATCCTAATGGCAGCGGCTTATCCCAAGCTTAGCAGTTCACAGGTGCCATGCCCTTCTGGATTTTGTCGAGTTTCTGTCAAAAAGAATCTATCTTGGGGGTAGAGAAACACCATGAAAAAGGTGTAAAACACCGAAAATTCCTTGGAAACCCTGGGTTTTAGACTGTTTTCTGATTTTTCTTGCCCTCTTGAGGTCAGCCAATGATCCTTCCCCCCAAAAAAGACCACTTGTCTTCTTGTCCATATTTGTTTTATGTCCCCTGCGCTCTCCTCTTGTGAATTGGTTGTCCACTGGCGGTCAGTGAGAGCAATAAACACAAAGAGTCAAGGATGGTTACCAGTCAAATAAGGCATCCGCTGGTTGTAAAACCCAAAAGAAACTACCACGCCGACCAGCTGTCGTCTTCTGATGGTATCTGCCACCAGGTGGCCTGGGTAGCTAGCTGGCAGTCTGACATAGTAGTTAGGGTGAGAAGCATTCAAACTACCACACCCATTCTTGGGAGTATCCAATTACTTTGAACAGCTGCAGAGGGCGCGGCTGTATTGATACTGTAACACAAAAGGTGCCCGAGAGCATCGGCGAGATGACAAATTACTTGGATCCTTTATTTTTGCCCCGAAAACAAAAAGAATTTCAGTATCTCGGTTCGTTTCCAATCTCCAACACGTCTCCCGACCATGTCGCCTTTCGCCTGGATAAGTTTCCCACATGTCAAGCAACTCCAGCAGTTATCGCCGTCTCGATGCTCGGTGTTCGAGTTCATTCCGACGATGTAAGTCTTCTGATCCCGCCGGGGTAAACAAAAAGAAAAGCAAAGAGATAGCCATGCAACACTCCTCGCGTGCTTAAATAATTAACGAGCGGTCAAAGAGGCCGGTATGTATTGTTGCGCACAAATTGTGTGGTACACAGGGGGAGGAAGAGACAGAAAGAGGAAAAAGAACGAGACTCTACACAATGGAAGATTTAAAAGGTGGGAAAGAGGATCGAGAGACATCAAAATTTGAAATTTCTCTTAAAAATGTTTCGTTTCCTTGATTTTTTGACCTTTTCACCTGTCTAGCGATATTTGACAACATTCTGCCCTTTCTATTTGCGTTTTTTTCGTGATAGGGACTCAAATAATCCTTGTCTCGCCCTCGAATTAATCCCAAATGACCTCCAAAACCCGGATGCAACCGGGGATCAAATGACTGATATCTTGCCGTGTTGCATGTCAGACGAGGGGCTCAATTACTCGTCTTATGCCCAAGGTTACCGTAATATTTTACAGGAATTAATCCTATCTCATTCGCTTCGTCGAGTTGTCAGTGTCGTCGGGAGGCCAAGTCTTCGAGAAGTTGCCTACATTGCATTGGAACCAGCGGGACAGACCTACAGACGATTGTGTCATGTTTTTCGGACACAGGAGATGCATAACGTGAGTCAGGTTCTCATTGAATCAGGCAGGTGACACGGGGTGATTAGTTAGACTGTCTTGTCATCTTGGGGACAGCTGTCCTCTTCTGTAGACTGACAGCCGGTTGGATTCAAAAACATTGAGAAAACCCCTTGTTTAAAGGATAAAAGGGGGTAGCAGGAATTCTAAGCTGTCAGGAAAAAAGTTGGAGCTTTTTGGCCTTGGTGAGTAGGAGACAAAGACAAGCCGGCTGGCAATTCCCGCCATCCGATAGTATCGCGCCCCTTTCTACATCGCAGCCCCTTTGACCTCTTTGGAATTTAGCCAGCTGATTTAGTTTCGAGATAATAGCAACCACAATTGGAATTTTGGCCCGTTTCGTCTTTTCTCGTGGGTTTTAATCGCGCTACTTTTATTTAACTTTCCTGGATGGTGCGCGACTTATTTTCGTTCCAAAAGTCAATAATCTCAAAAAATAAGGGGGAATTACTGTTTCCACCCGTCCATTGTCCTCCAATTTAAATCATTTTGATTGATAGCGTTGTCCTCCTGTCATTGGGAGAACAAAGACCCTCTCCCGCAATAAAAATGAGGTTGCAATTTGACCATGACATATGCAATCTGTCGTTACTGACAGTTCTCTGGAAGATAGAAATTTAAATAGGGATATAGCACTCTTTTTAAAAAGAAGAATGACTTGTTTTTCTCTTTTAAACGTGATTTATTCCAGGTTGAAGAGATCGAGGCCGTGCTAGGCAGCGCGTTTCAAGCCGCGCTGGCCCGTAGTCGTCTAGCTCAAGTTAATTCGACGAGTACTCCAGTCCAGGTGAGGATTTTTACAACTCTGCCCCCCTTACGGTCGTCTTTGTAACTCAATCATAATAGCAGATGACCACTTGTGAGCCATGCCGCCGAGACGGGCAGAATACTTTACGGCCATACGGGCTTTTATGGGGAGGGAGACACGGTCTCTGTAGCAGAAAAAAGGGGGGATATGAGGGGGAGACAATGGCACATGGGAGAAGAAATGAAAAATGGAGGGCGCAGAGGACATGACAAATTGACAGGGGGAGATGGTCGGAAGAGGGAGAAGAAACTTCGACGCCTGTTTCATACCCAAAACAACCGCACTTTTCGCTTATTGTATAGAATAATTTTCTGTTTAAAATATCAAAATAGCGCCGCTTATACCGTAAACAGCCACATTTAGACAGTCGAATGAGTCTAGGAATCAAAAATTACCGAAAAATGAACTTTCCACTGCCACAGTTAGACAGTTTTTCCGTAGTTTTATTCATTTTTGGGTGTTGTTAGCCACTTTACACGTTTTTTCTACAATTTTGTGTATTTTTCTAAGCCGCAATTAGACAGTCGAGCCAGCGCACAACACTCAAGTCTAAAATTTACCAAATATCAGATATTCTGACCCTTATCTGCTCCATTTCCCCTTCTCTCATTCACGCAACAGTGAATTGTTTACCCTTCTTATTACCACTATCCCCATAATATGGTCCTTCTAACCTCCCCCGAGCCACTTGTCCATATTACGACCGTTACCGTCTGTTGAACAGCCACAGTTAGACATTCCCGTTTTTTTCAGTCGATGTCCGAAAAGCGGGCAAGCAGTTCAGCCTTTTTGAGCCGATTGATGGGACGAGGCAAGGACGGAACAGAAGATGAAAAATCAGCCAAAAGGTAGGTTACAGTAATCTTTGTATTAATGGATTTGTCTAGGAAACGACGTCCAGTATCGGCGGTTTTCTCGGCATTTCAACGATTCTCCTCGTCGGCGACAATTTCCAATTCAGCTCATAAACGGGTAAGTTTCTTATAATTAGAAGAGCCGTCAGTTTATATTTTTGGCGCGATTAGAACAAGTGCATTGCGCCAGTCCTTCGCCAGCTCCCTAGGTGGTCTGATTATTTACATAACTGGTTCAAGTACTCAGGTCATTGGGGAGTCGGGGGAGAATATTCTTCCGATGGAGGTTATTAAAGGAATTGGAATTTTTAATAGCAAAACATTCATAAACAAGTTTTTGAATAATGGCAAATAGTCCAAAAAAATGAGACTTATATCGCCCTCGTCCTGAGATCTGTTTCCCATTGTTTCGTGTCAATTTGCGTCTGGTGACCACCAGTCCCTTACGTAACTGGTAGGATCACTTTTCGCAGGGACACAGATCATTAATTCGATGGCGCAAGAGGGACGAGAGGACGCGCGGCTGCCAAAAACAGTGTCCGATCGGATGGGCTGCCATTGTTCTCGGCTGGGGTCATCCGATTGACAGGGAAATTGACCGGAATAGACTTCCGCTTACTGTAATTCTTTAAAAATTCGGATATTTCAGGTGACATCTTTCGAGCCACTGACGACGCTTTTCCCGGAAACTCCTTCTACCCGCACAGTGTCGACGGCTTCTCCCGTGCCCGAAGAGCCGATTCCCAGCAGTCGATTGAGCAAAATCTCCACGGATCAGCCGCCAATCCTCGTCTTCGACAAAGACATCGGCGAGAATATCTATCCCGTCGACGATGCTCTCCGATCACAGCTGGAAAATGTCAACTACTTTGTTAAGCTGCCCAGCAGGTAATCAACTGGCGATCATTTTAAAGAAAGACGCCAATTAGGAGATGACGCGGTCACTGGCTTGGGGAGTGGTTAATCCTCGGCACCTGCGCATATACCCAAGGGGAAGAGTTGGCTTCTAAATTAGGGGGTATACTAATGGGTCAAACATATGGGACAGGTGAGATTATTAAGACGGAATTTTAATCGTTTCGCTACCCAGAACCATTTAATTCTAAAAGCCAGCAAAGGGGAAAAATTACCGTAGAAATCCAGTAACTGACCGTCGAGTTCATAGCTATGCGCCCGTAATCTTCCCTGCTTTTATGGTCATCCAGTCGGAATTAATTGCCCTTTGGCGAACCTCAACTGACCGCAGCAGGTGGTACCCTGAGCTAATTACCATACATGCCGACAGTCCCAATTCAAATTGACTTATTTCGCCATTTCAGAGAGCTGCTTGTCCGTAATCTGTTGAAACATGAGGATGGTGCCTTCGTTGTTCGCCTTTCCGAATCCAAGAAGAATTGTCTCGTGTTGTCCGTCAAGGTTCCTGCAAATCACAATGCCTCTTGTATTAGTCATTACGTGATTGTTAGGAATGAGGCCGGGTATCGGATCAAGGTGAGACACTTGAAATTAGCATAAGCTGACGGGGGAGTCCTTGACGGACGCATTAATGAGAATTAATTAGAATTTAAAGAGTTACCACCAAACACACAGACAGTTCTCTATTTTCAGGGTTTCCCCAAAATGTTTCCCAGTCTTCAAATGCTCGTGACGCATCATTCCGTCTTGCCGGAGCAGCTTCCAGTCACCTTGTCCTTTGTCCAATGGAATAAAGAAGACTGGAAACAGCCGCCGCCCAAGATCCCCACATACAAAGAACATCGCGCTTCTCGTGGTTTCTACGACGAAAATCGTATTCCCGATTGGTACAGTCAAAATGCTACGCCACGTCGACGTCCCATCAGTACTGCCCGGCATTCGAGAATATTTGAATTGGAATGAGTCTCGTAGGGGAAAAACTGCCATCTATTCTGATCTAAATAACCGGTGACAATAATAATATTATCTTGATTTTTTGTGTGTATCCTGTATATAGAAAATATATTTTTGTGGAAGAAATAAAGCTCTTTTTATTTTATTGCGTTTCACAGTCAAAAATCGCCTGTCCGCAACTTTTGACGTTCAGGAAAGCGGTCAACTAAAGTTCAAAATCCTGTGGACACGTGTAATTATACATGTTCTACAGTAATCTCATTAAATTTTGTTTTGTCCATTCATTCTTACCAGCTGGCCGCCTAGCAGACTATCGTCTTCTATGGCTGCTAAACTTGTGTCCAAGATTGAAACATCGTTGCGGAGAAAAGAAGACAAGAAGAAAGCCGTTCGTGATTATGCTACCAGTTTTTTGGCTGGAATTATTTCTGTTCCAGCTGGAGATGTCAAAGGAGTGGTTAGTTTTTCGAATTTTTTGATATGCAGCCGGTAACAATGGGCGCGCATTGCCGTTACTTGGCATTTTCTTCATTTTTAAATTATTGATTCGAAATCAAATTCTGAACATTTTAACATCAAATATTATTTTATTTCTCCCTCATGTAAATTTTTAGGAGAAGAATCACGATGGTAAATCGTGTGAGATGAATTTGCGCACTCTGAATGGCACCTATGTGGTCGATGAGACAACTTGGCTTGTCTTGGGAATGTTACCGGGCTCTTATTCACCGAGAGAACCGCCAAGAAATCAAACAAAATCTCCGGCCAAATCTACGCCTACCGGTCTCACGTCGAAGGATCCTCTGCCCATGACCCTGGAATATTCCGTCTTACAAGTGCCGCAAACGTTTAAATTGGCTGGAAAAGATGTCACCGAAATCATGACCAAGTCCAAAAAAGAACATATTCTTCGTATTTGCTTCAGTGATAATAAGGAAATGTTGGGTCAATTTCGACAAGAGACGAAACTCTTCAAAATTATGCGAAAGAAATATGGCTATAATAAGCGATTCTACGACAAATTTCCACGAATTCTAGCCGATGGAGAATTTGGCAAATTGAAAGGGCTCATATCTCGTAGCGAAAACAAAAACTGGTTCTATGAGCCACGAATTCCGAAACCTTTTCACGTCATGGAAAAGGTAAGCCGTTGATTTTCTGGTCGAGTACTTCGCAACTGCGGGTTCGATTCCCTCCTGATTCAGGGATTTTTGCTAATGTTCAAATTTCAGGTCGGCCCAACTTTGGAGGAATTCCGCCTGTGTCAGCGTATTCCCAACAAGATTACCCCGCACTGTTCGGTTTTTCTCCTCCTTGGCTGTATCGCTGTGCTTCGTCTGGTCCACGAGGCGGGCGTCGCTGTTTGTGACGTCCGTCCCAGTTCCTTTTGCATCCGCCTGGGTCCCACGTTGACATTGCATCGCAGTGAATCGGAACTCATTGGTCTCGTCGCCTTGACGCATCTCGGCCGGGCTCGTCTCTACCGTACTCAGCACTTTGACATCCAATCCACCTGGGCTGGAACAAGAAAATACATCTCACCGGAAGTGATGAATTTTGAACCGCCGGGACCTGTCGACGATATGATCAGCTGTCTGTATATGTTGTATGAATTTTTGGCTGGTGAATTGCCATGGGCACAAGTGGAAAGGAATGGAATTATCAAGATCCTGACAGATGAGAATATTCTAACGGCAAAAGAACAGCTGGAAAAAGTGGATGAGATTGATGATGGCGAGAAAACGAACAAGCAAGGAGCTGCTTTTCTACATTTGAATCAGGTAAATATTTTCGCAGAGATTGACGCTTCAAAGAATGCACGTTAATTGAGGTTTTCGTCGCTTTCTTGATTTTTCTGAATTTGAAAGTTTTAACTTAAAATTCATCACAATCAGCAGGAATTCCTGAATGTTCTGATACCAAAAATAGCCATTTTTATTTATTTTCAGGTCTTTGCGGAGATCAGAAAGGCCAACGGCTACGACGAGCCGATCAACTACGACGAGGTTAACCGTCTCCTCCTGGCCGGCATCTCCCATCGAGAAGACAAAGATCGTGGCCGGTCGACGTTCGCCTTCCATCAGCCGTCAATGTTCTGTTACCGGCATGGCATCGAGCTAAAAGATGATCGCGATGCAAAGGGTTCGATTCCCAAGTTTCCTGAGGATGCGAAAACTGGCGAGGATCGTGATATTCGACTGAAAGCCAATCGTCTCTATCCGTGTACCAAGGATAAACGGAAAGAAGAAGAAGATCGCAAGGGGAGTAAGAAGTCCGTCAGTTCGAAGCGCGGTGGCAGTAAGAAGAAATAGCAATCGACTGGTGATCTTCTCTATTAGAATTTCATATAAATTGCCAGTTGACTTGTTATAAATAAATTGTGACATGAAATTTTATCCAGAAAATTCCTGAAGACGATGATTTCCAATCGTCTGAAACACTTCCCTGACCGTTTGTTGTGTTGTTTCCCTTCCCCGAAAACTACTGGATCTGCCACTGACTATATAAACCAGTACAATCTGGCTAATTGCCGCTCCTTTCCGCTATCTTTATCTTTCTTTTCCGATCAAAAAATTCGAATAAAAATAATTTTAGAGCCCGATGAAGACAGAAAAGGCCGATTACATCAATCTGATCTCCATTGGTGGGTCAATCCTGGTCATTACCCTCTCCCTCTTCTGTGTTCCCATGTTTATGATGAAAATTGATGGGATTCGTAGTTCGCTAAAGGTGGGTTACTGTAATTTATAAAAAAACAATAAATGTGGATGTTTTTAGGTTCAAACAGAAGAATTCTCCGAATTGGAACAGCTAATCCAAGCTGAACTCGCGGGCTTGAGAAAAGAACATCCACGACAAAGACGAGAAGTCAAGCGACAAGCAGGAACATGTCGTAAGTAAAAGTCTTCTTTGAAAGAGAAAATTATGCAGAATGTGAGGGACAAGGCCTCTGTCCCGGCGGGCCCAAAGGTCGCCCGGGATTCGACGGCTTCCCCGGAGAGGATGGTCTTCCCGGTCCCAGAGGAGAGCCCGGAACTCCTGGAATTAATCCGCCTGGTGAACAGCCAAGAGATGAAGGTTGTCGACAATGCCCACCTGGTCCGCGAGGAGATAACGGCTATCCAGGACCGCCAGGAGAGATGGGAGAGCCGGGTGTAGCCGGGGCTGATGGCCACGACGGACGGCCAGGATCCCCGGGACAAACCGGGCCACCAGGAGATCGTGGAGCTGACGGCCTTCCCGGCAAAATGGGGACCACAGGATCTCCAGGAAATCGAGGAGTACGAGGATCCAAGGGTTCTGGAGGAGATAAAGGATCCAACGGAGCTCCAGGAATGAAAGGTGTCCCCGGATACGGTGGTCGGGATGGAGTGCAAGGATCGCAAGGAGGTCCGGGACCCGCTGGACCGCCCGGTCTTCCAGGAGCACCAGGACATCCCGGATTTGCTGGCAATCCTGGAGATGATGTAACTGGTTTTAATTTAATAAACTCAAAAATTTAGGGAACTCCAGGTGAAGATAGCGGTTACTGCAAGTGTCCAGCTTCTGCTCGAGCGCAAGTTGCAGGAGGCGGAACATCGGTAAGCCTCATTTTACCAGAAATCAGGTATTTCAGCCCAAAGAACAAACATACGACGCAGGATATGGAGGACGTAGACGACAGTAGACACTTCCTTTTGATAATAAAAATGTTAGATACGGATCAGTTGACGGCAAGAGGCGGTGAACCTACCCATTAGATCGACATCATATCCGGGTGGCCACGTGCAATCTCAGCCATTGTCTAGACTTATTTATACACATCTTTTTTTTAGGGTGTAGGAGAGGTTTTCGTCCGCTTCCACCCCGAATGCTCACATTTTGACACCTTGTTCTCATCATAATTCTGGACTACTAACCCGTTATTTTATTTCGGAGCCTGGCAGTGATGTCAGATTTTGCAAAAAAAAAAAACCGGATCACAAGCTTACAAGGACACAAGCTAGTTAAGCAACTTGGGAGTTTCCCTTTGATTCAGGCCAGAGTCCCAAGATCGTCGTTCAATGAGCCGTAAAGTTTTATATAAGAGCAACTTTCCAAGCTTGTTTCAATAGTATTATTCCTTTAAAGAAATTACAGCTGCCAATATTTTATGGGAGCAAAAAGCTCTTGGTCCCTCCATCCAATTCCTACAAAATTTTCCATTTTTTCCGTGGTTTCTTGCCATGAACATTAATATTTCCCTGTGGAAAACTCCTCAAAAAGATCGCTCTTTCCCTTTTTATGACGTGCCTCATCCGTCAGTTAACCTTTCCCCGCCTAACCGTAATGTCTTCTCCTCGTCTTACTTGTCGTCGCGACATGTGCGGGGTTAAATTTCCCTAGGGGAATGTCTTGTATGGCTAGAGGGACGTCTCTCTCTCAATTATGAACTCTTCCCTGTCTTCGGGATGTGCCAATTGAACCTTGAAACTTGTCGAGGATCCCTTCTTTCTATTTCTAATTCCCTTTTATGACTTGTTTTATTGTCAAAATAATATAAATTGGGCACAATTTTTCCTACATTTTATTAGCTTTGCCGATCAACAGAATTCTAAGCGGGTCAGATGTCTTCATTACAGGGTACGGGTCTCTAATCACCGGGGCTATTATTTCCTATTCTGCATGGCTGAATAAACAGCTCCTTTATAGCTCTTCATGCTCTTTTTTTGTACGATTTTTATAAAGATTAAAAATTATCCAGAAAAATCAGGGTAAAATACAGTTGAACAGAAATTCTAATTTAAAGTTTCTTGGCTCAGTCCATCTCCTGAGCTCTTTGACGCAACGTTTCCAGTTCAAAAATTTTGAAAACTATTAACCTACTGGCCGAATAAATAAATACATGTTTTCTGGGAATTTTTCGACGTGAAAAGATAGAGTTCACGTCCTGATCACCAAAAGAATTTCATAAAGTGGGCTGTTGAATCACATCTGTTGTCAATTTCTGTAAAGGAAAATGGGATGAAAATGGATTTGAGACGTAAAATTGTGTGAATTTGAATGTGGTTGATCATGTTCTTGATAATTGTAAGATTTTAGGGTTTACAGATCAATTATTGTGGGTTCTCAACTTGGAGGGAAATGAGCGCTGTGGGATTCTCTTGAAAATCAGGCAAAATGTTAAAATATTCATCGAAAAATGTCAAATTCGAAGGGACCCGTTCCCCAAGGTGAAAACCGACCATCTAGCAATAAAAATCGTTGAGGTCATGCACTCTGTTCTATTTGAGGTCCGTTTACGAGTTTGTATGCCGCCCAGATTTGAATTTTTTCAGCTTTTCGAGGGGACATAACTTTACACTTTCTTCCATTTTTGCAGCTCGCGCATATTGTCATTTTGGCATCCAAGTAAGAGCCTTTTGATTATAAAGCAATGACCACAGTTCAGTCTGTAAATAGTTGCCATGTGATACTTCCTTCAATAGTGTCTATTTCCCCAATTTTTTATAACTGTTCCTGTTTTCAAATGGACATTTCAATTTCAATGTACACATTTGTACATTCAAAATTGTCCAATGTGTGTGTTTTTTCGTCTTCTAGAAGTTTCTTAGTTGTTCTTTAGCTGACCGGTGTCCCAATTGTTTCTGTGTCCTCTCCGCCTACACACTTAAATTGCCATCCGTCAGTATATATAGCTGGCCATAGCCAAAAATATCCATCGGAAGTATTTTTAAGAAAACAGGCAGCTTTTTCCGTAAATGACGTAATTCTTTTCTGTTTTTGACTCATTTTTGAGACCCCGCAATATGATGGAATGGCGGTAACTTGATTCTTTTTCTGACTTTACTTTTTAAAGTCAAATAAACCACCTCCACCGGCTGGGGACGGGCTTTAAAAGGTTGGAAGACTATAAAACCAGCCCGTTTTGTCATTTAAAGGAGTCATATTTCATTTAAAAATGGAAAAATTCCGCCAAAAAAGGAAAGCGTCATCTTACCGCTCAAATCCTGGGCATTTCCACTAATTTCTAGGATTTTTTAGATGCCCAATTTGTTTACCAGCCCACCCATATCCTCCACTTCTCCACATTTTAAGGGTAGATCCTCTAAAAAGGAGGAGGAGCCATCCTCCTCCTCTTCTCAATTAACCATCTCCCTCCCACTTCACATCTTGGCTCTTTCAGATGTGCCGAACACTTCTGCTACTATTAATGGCGATCTCATTGGCAATAGTCAACTGTTTTATACTTCAGGTATGGTCATTTTCCTGTAAAATTAGGGATAGGGGCGATAAAGGATATCTACAAAATTTAGCTAACGAAATTGCGACCATTGAATTTCTTACGTACAGTTTAAACCAAGAGTTTCTGGGTGTTTTTGGCGCTGGACATTTCTAAATGGAGCTTGATCTTCTGAATTTCCTTTTCCTCCAGCTATTTGGATATGACGATATCCAAATTTGTCTTCTTTAACGTGCGGCATCTAAAAGAACGTGCAGGATTTATAGCGGACTAGGAATTGGACAAAATTATCCCGAGACCAAGCGCCCTTTTCGGGGAAATCATAAACCCTTCCTTGTCCTGAATTTGACCTTTAGCCAGACTACTAGACATCATTTCACGATCATTACTATCAATTATTAACGTCGAATAAAAAACTGCAAATTAAATGGAATTTGCAGCTATTCAGTGCGAACTTTTTGCGTCATTTTTTCGTTCCTTCTTCAAGTAAAGTACCACAAAATCGCATCATCCATTTCCGCCGTTTCCTGGTTCTATTTTCCTATTTTCCCAAGGAGTTTAGTCATTGAAATCTGGCGGAATCCGGGCGGATCCAGTTGCATTCGTCCTCGTGGAGTTGACGCAAATAGCCTGATTATTATGCAATTGGTTTAGAATATGATGGTTTAAACCAGGGCAGGATAGGGTGATTTTTGGCCAAATGACTCATTTTATTGTATTAATTAGGGTCGAAGAGAACGGAGGCTATTTGTATTCCGCAGAAAAGAAGAATTTGGACGAAGATCTTTGAAAAGAGGAAACAAAGGATCAGAGAATAATTCTACCAAATTTTAAGCTTCAAATTATTTAAAACTTCAACGAATTCACGCTGTTTATGCCTCTCTACAGTATCTGAATGATTTATTTTTTCAGGAATTACCACTGGACAGATTCGAACGAAGCAACCAAGAACTTCCATTCTTCCGCCATGCCCGCAATGGTCCTTACCTGATCCGATTCCGTCCGCCTTTCGCCGGTCAAATTCACGGGTTGTGAAGAAGAAGTCGAAATCCGTTTCCATTTCACCTAGTGATCTCCCTCTCCTCACCATCAATAAACCCGGTCTGTTCCCGTGTGTCCTGTCTTTTCTCTCAAGTTTCTCGATCTTTTTCCCGGGTTATCAGCCGCGTAATCCGCCGCGAAAGACAAGAGCCAGTTCGCCAATGTGTCTTCGATACCTCCTCTTCTTCTTGGGAGGAATATTTTTTGTTTTTGCAGGTAAGAAATCGTCCTTATATTCTTAGAAGCCTCAGTCTGAAGTCATTTTCCCATACATATTGTAATGTTTCTCGTATTTACTTATCACAGAAATGCTATCAAAAATCCCTGGGCATGTATAAAACCCCTGGACGAAGTGGGGAGCTGAGCCCAAACTCTTTTGATTTAAAATCCGACCACTTCAACCACTTGGCTACGGGCTTCAATTTTCCCTAGACATTTTTCCCAAAAGGTTAAAGATGATATTATCCGCCCCATTTTCCTCTATGACCTTATCCTTTTCTCTTCATTTTCTGCCTCGTCTCTAAAAGTTCATTTGTCTCCTTTTCTGTGAATAATTGGCCGTCTCGGATGTCTCCTCTTTCCAGCAGCTGGCAGTCAACTCATTTTCCCGGGATAGGCGGAAGTTTTGTCTCGCTTCAATAAACTTTTTAAACGGGTCGGAAAGAAGGGGAACTTTAAAGAAATTGTCAAGAAAAATTGAAATTCGAAAGCGGACGCCGACGGCGGGAAAAGCCGGTGACTTTCGATAGCGGCTAACACCAAAACGGGAAAAGACGATAAGCTTTTGGGATTTGACCTTTATCAATTGCTATTTGCTAGCATTTTCACTTTCGGGACTCTGCAGTTCTTTTAGAGGACAATAACCAATAAAAGTAAAGATGTCCTAAATTCTGGGACTTTTAGCCTGTTCCCAAGCTGCCAGCACTAACGAAAAACAGCAATAAGAATGGTCGACTCATTAGCTATTTATTGTTGGGAAGAAATAAAATAAAATGTTTGGCTATTGAAAACAAGTTTAGCCTCTTTAAGTTATAGGGTGACGGAGGATCAAAAGATAGACAATGAGACAGAACATGACAAATATCCTCGGTGTTAAAGCGATTGGATTAAAATATGTTACAAGAAATATTAGCAAAAATCCCGTTGTAACTTTTGAATTGCATGTCCACCATTCCACTACGGGCGCATCTTGGTTTGGGTCCGCGGATATCCAGCTATGATCCTGGGAACATTGAAATTTAACTGATATTTCCTCAAAAAAAAACTTTTAGATTATGATGACATCCCCCAGGCAAGAGGTCTACGAGCAGAGCGACGAGAAATCCGTCGAAAACCCCCACTGATAGTAGAAGCCATGGGCCCTATAGCCTTTGGAAAGCGAACCGGAGACGATGCCCGAATTCCTGTCATGGGGCTGGGAGAATTTGGAGCAGGAAACGTTAAAAATACCATACTGAAATTCATTCCAGGTAATCCGACCATTTTTAGCGTACAGGAAATTATAGACGGAGCTGAAAATGAAGTCCCAAACGGCGGGACATTTTTCTTGTCTGATAAGCCGAATCTTGGCTATATGGATCGGGAAACAACCGCGGGAAAATCGAAAGGTTCCAATACGAAAATGAATATTTTGGGTTTGGGAAAAATTGAGTCACACGACGAAGTGGAACAAGGAACCGGATTATTGGACTTTTCTAAAAATTGTAAGCTTTAGTTTTTCATTTAACAGGTTTTTTACAGTATTCCCTTTCCTTGCTCTCCCTCCCCTGAAATCGGATGATACAGTCGATCGAGAAAATACAAATGTGGATCCAAAATTGGCAGAAACTTTCTATTCTCACAGTACTGCAGCTCCGCCAAAAGATGACAAACCACATTTTATCCCCGTAAGTTTTCTGCAATTTTAAATTTTTAGAAAAGTTTTAATTTTAAAAATCTTTCAGAGCGTTGACCTGATTTCCAAAGCAGAAAAGGAAGCGAAAGAAGTCACGAATCCGTTCGAATCTCTCCCTCAAAGACCGAAAGCCATGGGAGCGAAAACCCACCAGCCTAGCCAGGTTTTCCATACTTTAATCTTCCTAATTATAGTATTTTCAAGATAAATGATCTCGATTTAATAAGCGAAGGAGAAGGTTTCATCCCCCAAAAAGAAATAGCTCCCGAGGAAATCGAACTCGAAGAAGATTTGGTGAAACCTGCGACCATCCACAAAGGAAAACAGAAAGATGACGGGATCCCTGTCAGCCATAAAGTTAACCATGTAAGCTGCCACATTTGAAGGAAAAAATGGATTTCAGGCCTTGGGAAGAGTGCCGATTAGTCAACTGGGCTTGTCACAGAAAGATATCTTCGCTCTTTGTGCCAAGTTTGCTCCAATTGCTGCCAAGGTTAGGAAATGGGCGTCTTTTATGCTTTAAATGGATTTTTAAAATTTGGAACTATATTTTGAGTCACAAAACCTGAAAAGTAGCGAAATTTTTAAAATTTTGGCGTCATGCTGTAAATCTGCCGGCTGCTCTCTTTGGTCCGACCACCATGACGCTATTAATTCGAGAAATCGGATCTCTCCCTATTTTATGAGATCAAAGACAAACTTCGAATCATCCGACCACCAAGTTTTCAGGTCTGCTATGGGCCAAAAGTCCCTCCAGAATGGATCGGCAAATGTCAGGGATATCACTCGGATTGTGCTGAATATGTGGCCAAATCTCGACCATTGGGAGCCATTGCCAATTCTTTCAATTCTGGCGTTGGGTTGACTTTTTATGATTGGGCTGTAAACGGAATTCCGTATTATGCTGTCAACGAAGAAGGAGGAATCAGCAATGGACATCATGGAAAAGTTGACTTTGGATCTTGGGGTGGTGGATATTCGGATAATATCGGAGTTCGAGATTATTACTCGCAGACCGGGGAATTTGGAGCTAATTGGTATGAAGGTAAGCTATTTCTAGTGCCAAAATGCTGAAAATATCCAAAAAAAAGCCAAAAGTAAAGTCGGAAAAAATTACCCGTTTCGATTTTACCAAACGCGCTCTCGCTATTCACGCGGTTCCTCAGTCCACTTGCCTAAGCAACGATTGAAATTCAGGAACATACGGCTATAAAACGGGGTGGAGTATCCCTTTGGTTCAGTCCCTGGGTATAGAAGGCGGCCAAGGAACCCAAGTCCATGTCCCCGTGAAAGAAGGAGAAATCGGCCGTCCAATTTCTGTATCCAATGGCTACCATATGGGACCATATTTCGGTGTTTCGGATAAAGTTGGAATTGATTGGTACAATGGAGGAGTCACATTCAATCGGGTCAGTTTGTATTTTTGTCAAATTTAACCCATTTCCAGGGATTTGCCAGCCCATTCGTTGGAATTAATGTAAATACGGGTACCGGTATTGGTTTTCCTTCAATTGGTACCATGATGAATCGAATGGGATTAAATGGCCTTGAGGCGTTGAATAAAATCGCGGCTTCTAGTACTTTTGAAAGTCCCGGGATTTCCACGTCGGCTACGGAAGGACTAGCCGTCAATACCAATCCAAATTCAGGATCTCGTTATTATTATTATTAATTATTTTGTATATTCTTTAATAAATGTGTAATAATAGAAAGGGCCCCCTATTGTTTTGGTGTAAGCTGTTGTCACTTCTTTTCGGCCGCCTGTTGGCAGAGGATTAGCACCTAAGAAGGGGCCCCGGCTGTAATAGTCCGGACCATGGTGTGATGTTACAGTAAGCGGATGTAGGTAAATAATTTTTAGGTACAGTGATATTGACAAAATTCTTTTGAGCGAAATTCATTCACAAGCCGGGGAAGCATGCTACCGCTTGGTTGTGAATCTGCGCAATTTATACTGGTACAGGGTAAAAATTCAAATAATTTATTAAAAAGCGTCTTCCTTAATAATTTGATAGAATTTTGGTTTAATAAATCCATGTCCAAGAGAATTGTGTATCCATTCGTTTATGTCAGTCTTTTCCCTCATTCCGAAATGCTTTTCCATATTTCTTTGGCTCCTTTGGGGAAATAACTTTTCAATCCTTTTAAAGCTCTTTCTTCTCTTCAAGGATTTCAGTCTTCTACTGTCGGGCCAGCAATAGCTGTCTATCGCATTCTGAACATTTTTCTAGAGATATCCGTCGAAAGTAGTACTTCGGCTAATGGTTCTATTTGGAAGAAATATTGCCAAGAGTCCAATTTTGTCATATAATTTGGATCATGGGCTACCAGTCTGCTGGCTTCCATCATCAAGCGAGTAGCTGCCCAGGAATTGGCATAGTTTTCAAAGGCGACAGACACCAGGCGACTGGACATGGCCAAACGAATGGCAGAGGTGCCTGTAGTCTGTAAAAATTTGCTTTTGTAATGAAAATTTATCGGTCCCGGGGTTTTCCCATTTTAGGGAATTCCAAACAATAACTTACTTTAGCTAAGATCTTCCGCCATAATTTTCTGAGAAAAATTCCAAAGGAAAAATACTCAAAACTTACTCGTCTTTCACCCAAATTCCTCTGAGTTCTTCTCTCCCACTTCTCAAACAAAACGACCAAATCCAACGAAGCAAGCCTACATCTTGGTGTAAAGGTCCATAATTTGATGGTGGAAATAGTTCATCCAAGTCTTCGGGATCAAAAAGTTCCGTCTCAACAGTTTCTGCCGGGCTCTTGATCTAATTGTTACCTTTTCATGTTTTTCCAAAGTTTCCCGAACTGAAACCATATCCGGGTAATGAAAAATAGCATATTCCACTAGACTGCCGTAACGGGAGTTGGTATGCGGAAAATTAAAGATAGATCCAACTGCATGCTGGAAAATGACAGTGATACGAGACGGGGAAGTCACCTTCTGGATAATTTTCACTAGAAGATGATCCGGAATTCTGTCTAACGGTATCGGGGATCGATCCAAAAAATTTATAGGAAACGTATTAAATGAGCGATTCGCATCGGATTTTGTTCCATATGGTCTTTTTACAAATTTCCAAGGAACGTAAGAAGATAGACGGACATCTCCCAGAAGGTCTTCGATTATAAAAGCCAAAAGGTTGATAGCCATCCAGAAAAATTTAATAATGAATAAAAATGCAAGATCATAGACATCCATAGGTACCGTAAAAACTGAATCCGAACCCCCCCCGCCTGTAATAAGACCCCTCCCCTAGTATAACCCCAGGGAAAAGGGGTATATTGAAACTTAAGGCCCCCCCCTGAGATATAACCCCTCCCCCTAAAGTGCCCCCTCCTGTGCTATAGCCCCCCGATTTTCGCGGCTTATTTGGTTTCGCGCGGAAAAGTTTGCCTCGCAAGCGTATTTAACGTTTATTTTCATTTTTATAGTTTGTTTTTTATTTGTTCTTCTTGCGTTCTACTTCTCTGCTGTTGTTCAGTTGCTTTATTGTTTATTTTCAGGATATGGCAGACTCGGGTGATGAAACACAACCTATTGATACCTCAGATGAAGATGCGAACATTATGGGTGAATCAGATGCAGAATTTCAAGCAAATAACAACACTTCTCTTGCTTCCTCAGCGAAAAGAAAATTTATTCTGATGTCTAGGAAACTAGAAGCTGTTGAATATGCCAAGAAAACCAGATTTTTCTTTTTGTTTATATTATTTTTGCTTTATTTAGTTTTGCAGCTGCTTAAAGAACTCAGGTCCTCAGGAGTCCAGAAGATAACCGATGACATCGATGATCTCGCTATTGCCGATGAACAAGAACAAGAAGATATCGAAGAATGTAACTCAGAAGCATCTCTTATCTCTCTGGTGTCTATTCGATCACTACCTTTCGCCTAATTATTTCTTGTTACTTTTTCTGTGAATATTTTTTTTCGTTTAGCCTTCGTTTCTTGCGTTCCTAGTTGTTGTTTTTTTTCCTCAATAAATAGTTATTCTATCCAACGGAAATTGTAATAATTTAAAAAAGGCCGGGCTAGAAATTGGGGAAAATTGAAAAAAAAACTGGTCAAAATGAGAAAAAATTGAGAAAATTTTGAAAAATTTCTCAAAAAAGTTGCATTTTCTTGATGTCTGAGGCCTGAAAAGCACGTTGAAACTTAGCGCCCCCCCCCTATAATAAAACCCCTCCTGTTTTATTGCCCCAGGGGAAAGGGGGGTATTGAAACTTAGCGCCCCAGGGGGTTCGGATTCAGTTTTTACGGTATTGATTATTTAGCAAGTGAGCTACGGCACTGGTGAGCAGTAGAAAAACGAAAGCGGTGACCTAGATTGGAGGACAAGGGGATGGAAGAGCGGCTTCCAATGATCGTTGTGCGTTACAGGACTCACGTGATTGCGGTAGCTTATTTTTAAAGAATTTCCCAGTATTATGCCTCCCTCTCTCGCCCTTTTCCGTTTATAACCTGTTACTTTGGTCGTAGTCGCTGCTCATTGAGTTAGTTGCAGTCGCTTAGAGCGATGCATTAGAGAGCTCATCGCCGCGGGGTTAACTCGTGATGGATCCTATTATATGGCTGGATGTTCATCCCCACTCTAACCAGTCAGAAAAGAACAACCATACAATGACAATTAGTTGAGAGAGAGAGACGCAATTCGCACCTGTCGTTGATGGGACACCGTTTCCTGCCTCGACATGGAAATTACTGTGTTTCTTTAAAGGACAGTATCGAGTGGGAAAATGGGATATTGTACACGGGATAATTGTCTAAATAGTGTGTCATTTATTGCAGAAAAAAAATCATTGTTTTGGAGTGGATGGCAAGGTCAAATGGTTCTCTTTTGCGCTTGATGCGTGCACCCGTAAATCCCAGGAGGAGCTTATTTTAAAATACCATATCCTTTCAATTCCCATATTTATTTTCAGGACATCGTATCTTTCTTCCAAGAACTCGAGAAAAGTCAAAAAGTCTCTCCTTCTGTCCCACGCTCTAATTATATCCTTTAGTCGCCGTTCCGATTATAATAGCCTGTCGGCCTGTCCGTATTGTATTAAAACTTTTGCGCATCTGCAGTAACACGAGATGACTAGTGTCGGTAATTTTCGAGGTCTCCGCTGCGCTAATTAGAAGATGCAATAGCAAGGGAAGACAAAGAAACCCCAATTGGTACACAAATGGCCAGAGCACTTTCACACCTCGGCGCATTGCAAAAAACATCTGCCTAGAGGAAGTTACGGAACTTAAAAGAAAATACAGTAATCACTTTGGTTCTTTATAAGAGTGATGCACTGATAAACAGTAAGTAACGGTAGTCTGCGTTTGGAAAAATCGAAATTGGGGCTTTTTTTACCGAATTTTTAAAAATCCAGCTGTGATCAGGACAAAATTCCACATATTTTAATGCCAAAATCAGAGCCGACTCCTTCAAAATCGTTCCGCTATCCAAAATTCGATGTCTGAGGATTTCGACAGAACTTCCAGCTGCTTCTGGATCAAAAATCCCATATTAGTCCTCAATTCATTTGCAGTATTTTTATTTAAAACAATTTACAGTAGGATTGTGCATATTGATTAGTGTCCATCGTCCCCCATTTATTCTTGGTTGTAATCGATCCTGCCGAGCCTCCCAGTCTATTGTCCCCATCACACCGGGTTACGTCGACAAATTGTTCAACATTGAGGCTCAATGCTAATTGGGAGGTTAAACAGTACGCTTGTCGGCTGCTTTGTATCCAAATAGGTCGCCAGGGATTAGCCGACTCTTGACACTGGGCGCGCACTCTTCCACACCTGGTCTCCATGTCCTCTTTTATCTCTTCCAAGTATATTCTGATGTGTCGGTGTGTCAATAGCCGGAAACTGGACATAAAAGGTGTCCCAATTAGTTGTAATGAGAGGCTAAAAATGAGAGTCGAGTCTACCGTAATTCTCTTGAAGATTGTTTGTGAGCAGCTTCTGTGGTTAGCCGCTTCCGAAGACAATTATAACTGCTCGTTTCTGAGGAGAAAAATAGGGCAATTATTAAGGGAGAGGAGCAAAACAGAAAGAGCGACAGCTAATGAGCTATAGCGTTTTAAGAGATGACATGAAAAGACGAGAAATAATACGGTAGGATGTTGTTTTGGTAAGATCAGTGGTCTACTAAAGAGCAAAAGAGAAAAAATCTTGAGCAGGAATTTGGCAGGCTGGAAATTTTCGAAGCTGGAAGTTCTGGCATAGAGAGCAGGAACATCGTTGCTTTGAATTTGAACCGAGTGGCCAGCCTTTAAAACCGACGATTCCGAGTTCATTTCCTATTCCAGTTCAGAAGATTTTTTTACCAAAAACTGTGGGAGGAATACTTTGCGGATAACCCAAGCGATGCCTTCTACAGTAAATTGTATCCGTGGTCATAGAATTATCGGATCCGCATCCCAAGACATCTGCGCTCCTTTGGCGCATCGTCTAGGAAAAATAAATTTTCAAATATTTCGGGCCATCGAGAGAAACCTGAAGACTGGCAGGTTTATCAGTGAAGAGATATGAGATTCTGCCCTGATTCTGATGATAAAAAAATGACTAAAATCAGGCAGTATGAGCTATAATCGAACCCTGTTCGTCCTGATTTTCCATTATCACTGTCCCTCAAAAACTTGTCATCAAAAGTGCTTGATGGGCCTTGTGCCAATCCAACCAGCTCATCCCCCGTAGTCCAGTCATTCCCATCTCATGATGTTATCTTTTTTCGACAGGCAGTTGAGTTGTTTCAAGACCCATCAGCCGACCTATTGCTCACCTGGAACTATTTCAAGGCGAAGCCTAAAAACATCCCTCCAGCCTGCCATTAGTGTCAATTATCTGCTCGTTTAAATTAGTCAACTAGTCTATGAGCTCCCTTTAAAGGGAGAGAGACTCCTCCTAATAAAGGGAAGAGATATCCGAGAGGCAACCTCAAATGAGAGCCAATGGCAATCGAGCTCCGCCCCTGGGGAGGGGGTGCGTACTGTGGCCGGGGACGAGCACATTAGAGGTGCAAATACGATGACGATGGCTGAGCAGACACCCGCTCGATTTTCTATTGATGATCTACTCAAGGGACACGCATCATTATTGAGGAGTAGCAGCAGTAATGGCAGTGGAGGCAGTAAGGATGAGGTGGGTTCTATTTACTTTTTTTTGGCACATTCTTTGAGATCTTTTAGTTTTCCCTGACTAAAAAAGATTTCCTACTACTTTTTCTGCTTTGAGAAATCCTTTTTGATCAAAATCTCCCTGATTTTACTACGTAAGGTCAATATTCCCGTGTATTATCCGAGCAAGTCTTTAGTTTTTCTATTTTTAATGTGGTAAACTGTCTGAAGTTAATTTGTACATGCGTGAAATATCCATAAAAGGATAGATAACAAATAGAAAACTGTTTCAACTCGACTTCTAGTCTTCTATGTAACTTTGGTCAATACGCTGCAAATCTTCCTCATTTCCCTGTCCATGGCTCTTCTTTTTAAGCTTTTCTTCAGAATTTTAAAGAGTACAATTTTCTATAAAAAACGGTAAAATTAGAAAATTAAGGGAAGATCCTGTTTCCGTACCTGTTGATCTCCGGGATCGAATCATCGCGGGCAAGCTGCCAAGAACAATAATTGTTCTATATTTTTACACTATTTTCCAAAGTGATTTTAAGTTTTCTTGATTTTCCAGCCGTTGCTGGACAGGTTTATTGACTCTGTGGTCAAAAAGTCAAGAATCAGGGAAATTCACCCCGTCGCTTCTCATTTTTCTATGATTTTTACATCTCTCGGGCCCCGAACACATTTCTCCTAATTTCTGTTGTTTTTCGAAAGATTTCGAAAGAATGCTATTATGGCGTATTTACACCAATTTCCTTTACTATTCTTCTCTGGTCTGCTTTCTGATTCATTTCGAGATCACATCATCTATCCTGTGATATCGACAATCCACGTGAATATCCCGATTCCATGCTGTTATTATAGTTGACTAATGGTTTCCAGGACATGCAGGACTCAAGAGTGGCTCTACTGCCAGTTGATCTGTCGACAACGGGGACCGCCGTTGACCAGTTGCCCTTTTGGCTCGGTGTCCAGCCGGGAATTGTCCCGTTAGAACATAGCCTTCTGCTGGCTCAGAGAACAGGTATTTTTTTAAACTTATAGGTGAAAAGCTTACGGAAACCCTTGTAAATTCTATAATTTCTTCGAAATTTTCACAATTTCAGTTCTTCCCCAATTATGGGCGGCTGCTGCGACGAGCGACGCCCTGAGATTAGCCGCTACGAGTAAAAGTTACCGCAGGTTAGTTTCTCAAAACTTTCCCGAAAAATCTAATGCAGTCTCAACAGTTACAGAAGAAAAGCCAGAACCGTTTTCTCCGATCATCAACTCCAAGGATTAGAGAAGCGTTTCGAGACTCAACGATATCTCAGCACCCCGGAGCGCATCGAGTTGGCCAATTTATTAAACCTCAGTGAGACACAGGTCAGCTAGAATGAGTGTCATCTTGTTATTGTCGTTTATTGGCAGCGGGGTGAGATGGCACAAAGAAAATGCGGGGATCCTGTAAATAACTGGCTCGTCATCATAAAGAGGCCACAGCTCTGGTAGTCATCGCTTTACAGAGGATCCGGGGAACATCTGTACTGACCAGGGGGAGGATGAGCTGATTTTACCACGGAAAGGGGGGCTGGTAATCCAAAATTCAACCACCAAACCGTTTCGATGCTTTTTAGACGTCATAATCAGCGGATAATCATCCTGTAGGAGAATTGCAAGCTGTGCAACCTCGCCAAGTTAATGCGCCAGCCTGGTAATCCAAAAATCGACTTCCCGTTGCGCTTAGAAATTTTTACAAGTGAAATTACATGCATTTTTCTCTCCTATTTTTGTCGAATCAGGTTTGCTAACAAAAATTTGTCTACTTTGCCGATTAAATCGTTGAAAACAACAGCGGGACTTGCATGCATAATCACTCCCACACGTTATTTCAAACTATTGGGGACTGGGTTCCAAAAGTTCAAATCCCAATGAAAAATAGTTTTTTTTAGGTAAAAACATGGTTTCAAAATCGTCGAATGAAGCACAAGAAAGTCGTCCGTCGAGATACCGACGCCCCCGATGACGATGAATGGCCATCTGATAATCAATCTTAAATTTTCTGTCCATTTTTAATTCTATTCTCCTATCCTGTACCGGTACTTTCAAGCTATTCTACCCATTTTTGTTTCTACAATCGTAAAATCTCTGCAGCTCGAGGATGAGTCCCCCTGCTGAGATTTTACAAGTGCAATTCTTCCATTTTGTGTGTCCAATTGTTTCCTATGGAATAAAAAAGAGACTTCTACTATCGCTTTTTCTGTCTTTTCTAACTTGACCCAATGTTTGTTTCTCCCCCGATTTGACCCCAATTCTGGTCAATTTACAAAGAGAAAGTGATGACGATCCGAGCATCTCTGTCACGTCATATACTTGGACATATGTTAGGTGTCAGTTTTATGATTCAAAGGGCCGACTGACTTGTAAACTATCGGCTGACTTTAAAGAGGCCAGCCGGGCAGAACCCGGAGATGACGCCGTTTACCCGAAAGACACAAAAAACAGCTGACTAATCCTGGGAAAATGGCCTCAGATAGGCGCAGAAAAGGTTAACTGTGGCAATCGCTTGGGAAAATAGCGGACAGGCTGGAAAACACGGGGGACCAGCGATGAAAAAAATAACAAAATCTCATTTTTTCGGAATTGGCTACCGCTCTGCGTTGTTGAGGGAATAATTGTCTTTTCTGCTAATACCGTAGACTGGATAAGAGAAAAAAAAACATATGAGATTTGTCAATTTCGAGTATGGAAAGAGTCGAATAAACTCTTGTTAGTGTCGTGTCGAGAGAGTCGAGAGGCATGATTTTTTCCATCATTACCGCAATCTCTTGGCTCGAATCCAAAGGTTTTGCTTGCGATTACGAATCGTTTCAGGATTTTCCCGCATTGTATTTCTCTCCAGCTTCCAGTAGTAACCGGGAATCGTCAGAAACAAGAAGCCATACCATTTCCCGGTCTCGCTACCTGTCACCCTAATAGGGAGTAGGCTGTCCCTCACTATAGCATGTTTTTCCCCACTTTTCTCCCCGTTATCTATGGTTACTAGGTCATAACATCGTAAGCGAAACTGTAAAAAGGAAAAATATTTTAAAACTCATCAAAATGGCGGGTAAATATCTCGAGAAAATGTCCTTGCTCTATCTTTGTCTTGATCACAGTAGGTGTCCGAGTTGATTGATGACTTCTATCCTCCTCTATCCTCATTCTACCCGCCGTCAAGATGAAATTCTCTCCATTTTCATCTCTTCCCTCAATAATAGTTGAAATCTCTCGAGAAGCTTCAAAAAACGACTGCTGTAGGGCGGAGCGGCGTGGCTTTGATAAGCGCCCGAGGAGACGCGACCCCCCGATGGGCCATCCCGACTACCCTCTACAGGAATTTGCTAATAATTTGTTAGATTATTTTTAATTCCCTTTAAATTTTACACATTTTAGAGCGAATGTTGAAGAAAAATATGCTAAAGAAATACAAGGATTGGTCGAATGTTTCTGTGGATCTAGGTAAGCGACAGAAAAAGCAAACATTGTGACGTTATTTTATGGCTTTTGGAGGCTGTGAAGCAACAAAAGTGAGCCTCGTATAGGTGGAAAATATCGATTTACAACTAAACTTCCGTTTAAATTGGCTCGTAAGAGGCGACAGGGGTGGAAAACCAGTGTTTCTCCCGGTTTAGTCTTCTTCCGTGAGAGAAAATCGCAGCTAATTGACCATAGAAAACCGTCTTAGCGCTGGGCAAATCATCTTCCTCTGGATGTTTAGATAATTTTTAAAGAAACAATGATAATTTTTAAAGAAACAACAGCGAATTTGCCTGGCAACGCTGGATAAAATTCAAAATTTTCACAATTTCGCCATTTTTTTTATAGATTTTTAAGTCAAAAATTGGTTGAAACATATTCTTTAAAATCTAAAAACTTTATACAATTTCTCATGTAATTAATCGCCGTAATACTTATGTTTCCAGTGAGGAAATAAGCTTAAAAAAGTCTAAAACCTGATGAGGGGGCAGTTTAACCTTGAACTGACCCTCGCCGTAAAAATGACTCTATTCCATTTTCTTGGCTTGTCGCCCCCGATGACCTCATAGAGATTATATCACAAAACGCTTTAAATGGCATGACATTCCCTCTCGAAAAGAGCCGCGGTGACTCAGGAATTCCTTGTCTTCCCGGAGTGTTATCCCCCATTTTCTAGGAGAGGGTTCTTTTGCCAACTTTTATCAGCTGCTGATTCAATCGGTTTCTCCATTGATTTGCCGGCACTATGACATTTTTGATAAGCGCAACTGAGCAAGGGACTGCAACCTGGTGATTTCCAAGGGAGATCCGATCGCGATGACCTTCAAAACCGACACGATTTATCTCTATTTCTCGAAGGGGGCTAAAAGAAAGTTAGAGAAAAAAGTGAATGAGGACACGGGAGACAGGCGGAGAAGGTTCGAAGTTAGGAATCGGAGAAATTTCGAAGAAAATAAGGATAGCCGCCATTTTCAGGGTTGATCTCCCTATCAAGAAACTGGACGAATTAGCCAAGGCAAAAATTAAAACAGCCAAGCATTTGAGGAAATGTGAAGACAAAAGAGGAGAATTGTATACTTTATGGAAATTATGCAATATTTATTCGGCAGTGGCAGTGGATGTAGACGAAGTGAGTTGACTGGGAAACCACAAGAATCTCCGTTTTAGGCAATGAGAGATATTCGAGGCACATTGAGGAAGAAAATTAAATCGCCAGGACAGAAGGACCCGTCTCCTTTTAGAAAGTAAGACGTTTTTACCGTAAATTTTCCCAAAAATTTGACTGACGGGGGTGGAAAATCTTTTTTTGTAGATTTCGTAGTCATAGATACTGTAATTTCGTCTGCTGTATCTTCTTTTTTTTCAGGATTATTGACGAATATCGCCCGGCCAACAAGCAGCGAGCCCCAGAACCGCCAGCAGAAGTCTACGATACAGTCAGACCCAGTCTTCGGGTAAAATCTTTTTATCCAATTTCTGGAATTTTCCCTTTAGGATAAAGTTGGCTTCCGTTTTTGGAAGAAAGAAAGCCGTAAAAATGCTGCCGTACAAGATGTTGATCAAGATTACCCGGCTCCGCTGAATTTGGCGGAAGCAGTCAAGGCGAATTACCGCTCCGAGGAAAAACCCAGTGTCCTGCCCCCCAAACCGCCATCCATTCCACCTATAACCCAACCAGAGCCGAGTTTTGCTCCCGTTATTACTGTACCACCAACTGAAAAGATTCCTGCAGCGAAAGCTTTTGAAATGATCGACGGACCAGCCAGCAGCTCGCCGGCGGTGAGAATTCGAACTGCCGCAACGAAAAACAAAGTCGAGGAGGCGAAGCGTCTCTCCATGCCACCAGTACTTTCGGAATCTGAAAAGACAAAGAATGCCAGTTTACCACCTGTTGCTCCACCAAGAAAAGAGAAAACAGAGACTTCTACAGCTAAAAGAGATCCACAACAGGGGAAGAATACCCCGGCACTGCCACCAAGGCCAAAGGATGAGACTTGGAAGAAGGGGGACATGACAAAGGTGAGCTGGGCACAATCGGTTCCTGACCAAATTCCAGGTTCAACCTACAGTAATCCAACTGGACGGGAGGGTACCGGCTCCACAAACCCTACAATATCAACAATTTTCTTCGACAAATCCATTTGCAGCAGCGGCTGCAAGGACAGGGAAAGTTGAGAATGCGACGAATATACAGGTACAGTAGGAAAAATTCTTCAAACTAAGAGACCCCTTTAGGTAGAAGATGCATTACAGCCAACAATTCCGCCATCTCCACAGACAACTATTAGGATACGGAGTACTCCTGGCGATGCGGCTGCCATGTCACCAAAAGTTGGCAATGACCGCGTCCAAAAGTGAGTGTCACCACCTTTAGCGGACTTACTTTCTATTTCTTCTGCTGAATTTTCCCGCCACTGAAATGTTCACCTACCGGAAGGGAAACCTTCTCATATTTCTATCTGCCCAAAATGTCATGTTCCTCGAATATTTGAGACAACAAATAGCTGAAATAAATACAAAACTCGAGAGCTAGAATATTTCAGGTTTCAGCCTGAATCCATTCCTGGACGACCTGTACAACAAGCCCGAATAATATTCAACACGGGCACATCGGTGGATCGTTTCTAGTCCCAGCTACTTGACACATATGACTATGTACTATTTTTACCGGTTTTTTAAATAAAAAAGTGTATACAAGGCGTAATCGAGTCGTAAAATGAGAGATTAGAGGCGGTGACGCAGAATCGTTGACCCTGTAGGTCATTGAAGCCAGGCAGAATTACGTTTTCTAATGCTTTTACTTCCTCTAATGACGTAATACACAAAATATTAACAAGCATTTATTTGGCGACAGAAATAAAAATTTTTACGAGAAACAGCCGTCAGGAAATCAGCCAAGACGCTGAAGATTGAAAAGCCGGCCATCGTTAGAGAAATCATTGTTCATTATCTGTTCCAAACGAGCTAAGAGCTGGGGATCATTACTGAAAATTTCCTCCATTGTTCTCCTTTAAAAAGGTTACAATACACAAAGCGACTAAAACCTACTTGCGGAGTATTGTTCCAAGCTCATCCAAAGTTGGTCGCCCTTCAGCGAACATGAAAACAGCGACGAGGAGTACAACCAAGAGGAAGAAAGTGGACATGTCCGAGTGTAGACTCAAGTCTGAAATAAAAGTCTTTAAAGGAGGCTGAACTCGACTTCCGGAAGATGAAAAGGGTGAGAAAAGGCGGAAGGAAAGACGTCAAAATTTCCCAGATTTTTGCGAAATACAAGCTGGAATTGATGTCAAAGTTTTCCGCCGGAATTACGCGAGGAAAATGACAAGATTGAAAATGGAGAATGAATAGGAGTTATATTAGCTAGAAACATCAAAAACGAACAAACAACTGTGTCAATTCAACGGGCGGGTCACAAATGAAGATTTTTGTGGGTGTCCAAACAATGAAGAGACAGAATAATTTAATAGGAGGACGACACGTATTTGGACATCGCCAGGGAGGAAGGAATTTTGGTATTTTTTTTCTGCTAAAGGAAGAAAGAGTCGCCGTCAAAACTTTTAGGCCCATTCCTCTGCAAAATTCCCCGAGAAATAAAAGGCAATGAAGCAGCTCATAATAGCCCTTTAATGAAGATGGCAATCTCTTTTTAAGGAGCGGCAATTATCAGAAGAAAGAGCCGCCGAAAAGACCAATTTAAAATTTTGCCGTTGATTTTTCAACAAGAAAATGAAATAAATGGATTGGCAACATGTCCTGCAATTGGTATCAAAGGGTAATCCCTGGTAGAAGTGGGAGTAAAGCCCTTTAAATTGGCTACGATGATCTTTGAAAAGGTGCCTTCTTCTGTGGAAAAATAAAATGACGGAATATTTTATGCCACGATGACTTCACGCCGTAGTTGGGGGAGATATCTGTCAGATGACGATCATTTTTTTCGAATGTGATTTATGGGCCGAAAGAGAGAACAATGGCAGAGCGTAGGAGGAGGAGAAATACACAAAAATATGCAAATTTCGCACGTCTTCTTTTTATTCATTGGGAAGAAAATGAACTACAAGAGCGAATTCTAATGCCATCGATTTCATCCTCTTTTTCCGCTTCAAAAATCTCCAGATCACTTCCCCTAGCCCCTTCTAAACAATAATTTAAATCATTTCCTAGACTGACAGCCTTCCTTCTGAGCTACAAAAACTTGTTTATTTCGTCAGATGTTCTGCGCTTGTCAACATCTCATCAAAACAACATTTCCGCCATGTCTTGCTCTCATCTCGTAATTTTCACTTTTTGTGAGTTGCCCTTTTCCATAAAATGTCATTTTCAAGATAATTCTCGTTGGTGGCTGTGAAGTGCCGTGTGACACAGCGCATGGAGGAGTTTGTGGTACCGCGGATGATGGCAAAACGCCTCTGTGCTTCTATCCGTGGATTCAGAGCCTTAGACAAAGAAAAATTTGTGGAGGAAAAGTCTGCCCGCCTGGTACCCAATGTCAAACTAATTTTCCTTTTGGTTTTATGAAATTTTGTGCTTAAAAATAAAGAAAATTCATGAAATAAACAATTTTATTACATCGTTATCTAAAACAGAAAACTTTGAGGGAAAAAACTTGATTATTATGAATCTGATTATGAGCAAACAGAGGATATGAGAGGCATTTTAGTATAAATAATACTGTAGTCGAATAGTGGAGCACAACCCGTGAGACACCACGCACGCGCCTCTCACAGAGAGGAAAGAAAGACGACGTCTTCTTACATAGGAAATGAGACCTTGAGATTTTTACGTTGAGCAATTTCATTGAGAACCTAAAAAATCATTGAACTCGAATGAATATGATAAAGATACCTCGTTGACAGTTTTTCGACTCGTTTCAGGACACAAAGCCCACATGAGAACCATGAAAACGGCCGTGGGAATCAGGAACATCAACAGAGAAGAAGCCCCGATCATATTAGCCAACGGATAGAAAGAGAATTCCACGGCAATTTTGGTCAAAGCTTCGAACATTGTCAACATGGAGACGGAAGACAACAGAAGATTTCGAGGGACCAGCTCAGCAGCATAGAAACGGGATACCGAGCCAATTCCACAAGCATTGATGAGAAGAAGAGCAGCAAGACCCATGAAAGTGGCCATCTTCCAATCGGCTCCGAGATCCATTCCAAGCATCATACTCAAAAGGGCGAGGAAGGAGATGGCGGTGGAAAAGATCATGAGGGGACGGCGACCGAGATGGTCGACCAGGAAAACGGGAACGAGGGTGACTGGCAGGCGGAGGAGACCTAAATTTACGGAATTTTAAAGAAGAAGCATTTAAATGAAAAGGTTATTGTACGGTTTAAAAAATATGGAGGACTGACCAACAATAAATGATCCGTAGAGTGATTGTTCCATTGTCCATCCTCCCTTATACAAAATAAAAGTACTAATAGATCGGAGACAGCGAGCTCCGGTAAATACATAAGCAATCTTAATTTCTACGGTATTTGATTAGGATTATTGTAATTCACCTTGACCATAATTCCAAGCCAAGCAGCGTGGCGAATAACCTGGGACATCGGGTCTTTTGCCCTCCAGGGATTGAACATGATGGTGGTCCCGCTGAGCTCAGAATTATCTCCCTGGAAAGTATTCCCATTAATTTTGGCTGTAAAAGTTACCGCATTATTATCCTTTTTGTTCTTTTTAGCTACAGCATCTTCACAAATTCTCAATTCGGCTTCTATCGAAGCGTCGTCAGTGGGAACACCGTGGTAGGCAGCAAGGGCTTTTCTTGCCTGAAATCAGTGCATTATTTAAAGAAGTTTTAAACAACACGTAGCCGGGACAATTTTAACCATTTTCTAAAGAATGTCTAGTTTTTTGCACAATGTGAGACCCCGTCACCACAGTTCGCGTCCTGACATCATGATTGTCGATGATACACCGAATGTCAATGACGTCAAACTGGCTACAAATGTCCGTGACAAACCTTAAGTTCATCCTGTTCCCGTTCCATGATATATTGAGGTGATTCCCAAACAAAAGTAAACATTAGAAGAGAAATTAGGACGACGAAGATATTTGGAATAAAGACAAAAGGCCAGAGCTCCGCAGAAGAAAAGGGAACACCAACTGTCTGGGTCAAGAGGGAGCCTAAAAATTACGTGTATTGATAAAATTGGAGAAAACATACCAATAGCCATAAAGAATTCCTGCATAGCTGCCATCCGCCCACGGATTTGTGGAGGGGCGCATTCCACTATCCAAACTGTGGCGTTTACAGTATTAATTCCATTAGCAAGAGACCTGAAAACCTTAATTTTAGGGAAAACTGGAGGTTACCATAATATTCTGCCGACGAAAAGAAGCTCAAACCAGCTGCCTGTCCATTTTGAGGCAGAACATAGGAGAGTTCCCGGAATGTAGAGGACAGAAGCCATCAAGGCTGTTCGTTTTCTTCCGAAACGTTTACACATCCAGGCAGCGAGAAATTGGCCAAAGATGGTTGCCACAGGGAAGCAGACATTGAGAGAAGACCAAACGACTGTCTGAAGCGCTTTCCATTGAAATAATTGCAAAAATCCTTGGGCTCCCTGGAGCAATGAACCCGGGAAGCTGGAAGTCAAAATTTTGCATAATTCCAGTAAAAAATAGCCTGCAAACTTTGTCCAACCCAGTTTCTTTGGCTATTTACCCATTTCTTCCCCCTTTCCAATTCCGACTTTGAACTTTCACCAGTTCCACCGACTTACCAAAGTTTGCGCAGGCATATAATCACCGGTCCTTTCGTACCACGACTCGTTGATGTATTGTTGCATAAAGACGTAGGGTTGATTGAGGACGGAAGAGATGTAGCCCTGTTGAAAGCCGGAGGAGAGACATAATGCCAGTGAGAGGACATGGATCGAGAGAGAGGGCATCTGAAGGAGAACAAATTGATAGAAAAACTGGGGTTATATGGCGACAACTGGGGAACAGGTTCCTCGTGTCCTGGAAGCATGGTGGCAATTACGTAAGACGGTTGCCTAACTGTGGCTCTTCTAGCAATGATGTCAAGATGTGACGTTATTCGATACACGATGCAACCGGGGGTTTTGAACTGGAGAGAACACTCCTTTTCTGCAGAAAAAATGCATTCAAAAATGGATTCTTTGAACTTGAACGTCTAACTATGACGTTTTTTTGTTATAATATGACAAAAAAGTTCAGAAGACTTTTTAACGAGAAAATCGTATAAAAAATTGGGAATTTCCTGTTGAAATGGGGAAAATTCTCAAAAATAAACGACTTTCCCCAAATGTGTAAAATAGAAAGTAGGCAGAACTTTTGTAGGAGAAAGCTAAAAATAATTGTTGGAAGTTCGCTCGGCTGCCTTTATACCACCGGCGACCGGAGCTTATATGCAAATGAGACGACGTATGACGGGAACATCGTAGTGATTTGGACAGGAAATGGACACCACGGACATAACGCCTACTACTTTTCAGCCAGCTTATGAATCAGACACCACCGCTGGAAGTGCTGGTATGCAGTTAATATGCAGACAGGAGAGAGATGACTACTGGACAAAATGGAAGGTCAGAACAACTGGAGAATGGAAAAAGTGTACTGTTCCGTGGATACAAAGACATTAGAGGAAATCTGCCAAAGAGTAGGGATAATATTCTTGTTTCGTCAAATTTTACTTTTACAGATCGCACAACGACAAGATTTTTTGCAGAAGCCGACACTCGGAAATACATAGGTTGCCGTGTTTTCCCAGTTATGTCTCAAAGAGTCTATGCCTTTTAAAAGAGACGTTACAAAAGTTTCAGTCCATAAAAACACCAGAAATTTGACACCCGATCAGTCAAAATGTGTCACTTTGTACCCAAAAAACAATTCAGCGGTCTACGAATAAAACTGTAGACCAGCTATAATCCGCTGTCTGGAGCTGAAATTCCTAGAATTCTTCCAGAAAACGCGACTTCTTCCTTGTTTTTTCATATTTTGTAAATCTTCACTTCCGGTAAACTTTTTTATAGCGTAAAAATTTGTTGATCAAAAGGATAGTCGAGAAAAATACTGCGAAGAATTCACGTGCAGACTTATTGTGCCTCGTCTAGACATCATGTTCGTATGAAAAGTTGCCAAAAATTTGGTAATATGACTCATAGATTCTTCATTTCCTCTTGTAAATGGAATTTCTTATGGAAAGCGGTGGATTTTGACTAATTTTACAGAAAATTATCCAGACTTCCATTGGGAAAAACCTATTTTCTGTTCTGGAACAAATTTTCCCTTACTATTTCACACATACTACCGCAAAGCAAACAATAGCCACAGTAGAAATAGCTAGAAAATTCCAGAAACGAACATACCTTTCTCTCCTCCGGCAGGAGGAACTGCCCCACTGGGGGGAACAGCTTTCGAGTTAATCGACGACAAGTGAATCGAGCCAGGATTGTAGATTTAACGGACGACGGACAGGACAATTTCTTCGGAGGGAGGGTCAGCGAATATTTACACAAGACAGCGGGTGCGAGAGGAGAACGAAACTCTCTTTCCTCGAAAAACAATCCGAATGGGGAGATCCAAAACTGTTCCCGCCTCTTTGCGAAGAATAACAAAATGATTCTTAGTGGGAAATATTCTGGACGGACGTCTGTACACCAAATGGAACTTGATCGATCAAAGTTAAACTTCCGGTGGAAGACTCCGGTTCTTGATTATTTTTGGTCAGAACAATACAAATATTAGTCACTGGGAGTATTATGAAACCATTAGGCTGTCACATTTTGTCAAGAAGAAGGCGACTACTCGTAAAATAATCGGACCGACGGCAGCTCCTAAGCAATGAGATGAATCCCAATCTTCGCAAAAAAAAGACGAAACCCGGAATCAAAATCTTCGCGTCTATCCAGTCAAACGTGACGAAATTAACCGCTGGAACAACAGGAAATCCTTGATTTTCAGCAATAATAACACTCGTCATAATTTGGTTGTCTATCCTTATGCGTTAATACCAGTGATATTGACACAAATCCTGGGAAAGGGGGAGATTCGAACTCGAAAAAGCCTTTGGGGTGCAAGCCGGGTGTTCGCGCCACTTGGCCACACGCCAGCGGACATTTCTGTCTACCAACATTTGTCGTTTTTCCCACAAGAAGAACATGGAATGCTACTGAGTAATGAGAAAAGAGGAAATCCCCTAAAAACGGAGAAACGGGCTATTTCAACGACATTCTCGGGACAAGCCGTTCGGAACTGGGCAGTCGGGTACAAGCGAACTTGCAAGTGAAACCTATATGAATTTCTCATATCTTTTGAGTGTAAAAAGGGTGTTTCCTTACGAGTTCAATAAAATTAAAGGGTGTCGGGATCAAAAAGTAGCTACGAGCCTTATTTAGTCTCGAGATGTCGACGACGCTGTTGTAATGGTAAGCACAGGAAAGTGAGAAAGATAAATTTTAAAAGTCTGGAGGATTAAAAACGACTCGGGTCAAGGCCCGGTCTCTGAGGGAGACGAAATTTTTCGTCTATTGAACATCTGGTCATGGAAAAAGGCGACTAGACTAAATCCTGCAGGTGCAGGTCCTTACTCTTCCAAATTTTTCTAATTTTACAAGATTTCAAGAAAAGAATTGACCAGGATCCAGAAAATCTTATGTAAGTTTGACCACAAAACTTTTTTTGCCCCCACGGCGGCTACGGGAGAAGATGCAAGCAAAACTGGACAAATGGACACCACTCCCTTTGCCCCCAGCCACTGCAAAATTTCTCGCTGTCTGCTTTTTTAAACAATAATAGTCAGTGTAAGAAATAATCGACCACAATTAGCACAACATCAGACAAAATACATTAGTTATTCTGCTTATCGTTATCAAGCTGACCTGCAACCTTTAGAAAGCGCGGGGACAAAGAAGCGGAAGAGACTGTGGAGAATGGGGAGACAACCGAGAGAGGACGACTAGGATCAGACCTGTTTTGAGGTGGTTGGGTTAAAGGGGACACAAAGAACGGGCACATACTATGCAGAGAAGAAGACCTTTAAAGAACACTGGGACCACGGGATACAGATAGACAGAGGGCCAGTTGGGGGCGACATGTCCGGAGGGAAGAAAAGGCTTGTCAAAACGTGGGACCAGTTTTTTGGCTGCCGGAAAGCTGTAATTTTAATGGGATCCGAATTTTTGAACTGTTGCTACACTTTTTTTTCCAATTCTTGCTTATCATCTGGATTTTTAAGGACCTGGGTAATGTTAGGCGTCGACACGACTTGACACGACACAAATTCAATTGTCTGTGTCGAGACAACCTCGACTTCGACTTTCCCTCGACGCTCGATTCGACGCACAACCTGAGATTCTACAAGTTGCCTAGTCATTTCAGAATTACCAAGAAAAAAATTCAAATTCTATCTGGCAAGCCATAAAATGTTTAAAAAAACATGAGAACATGCATTTTCTTCTGTTTTGACGCTAAATGATTGAAATTAGGATGACACAAACCCTTCGAGAATTAGTCAACGTATTTCTTCGTAATTTTAGGAAAAACAAGAGTAAATGTCAGGTTCTCATTATAGCGCATCATTTCTAGCATTTTTGATACTGAACCAGAAAATAGATGACAAATATTAGTATTACCCGAACGGTAGAAATTATTCGAGGTAACAAAGCGAGACCACAACCATTTCGCGAGTCCACCCGTTCATCCCCCAATTTCACCTGTCGCTTTATAACCAGCCTGAATAACCGGATCTACGGACGATTTTTAAAGATCTCTCTGTCATATTTTATGCGTATCCATGGGGGTTAGACTGATCACCCCGGTTAGCATCTTCTCATGCAAAATACATTTGGTGGGTTCGGAGACCAGATGCGAACACTTTTTAGAGCAACAGCCTGACAATTATGGTCTTCTTTAAAGGAAAGAGTATTCTGGAGAAAAGACGATTGAAAGAAATAAGGATAATTCAACACTATGACCAAGAGGCAGCCGGTGCCGTGTCAAATATCCAGGATCCGCTGTCAAAAACAGATGTCTACTTGAGAAACGTGACAATTTTGATGACAAACAAACGCGCCCACGGATTTCTTGACTTTTCATAGTAAACGAGGCTTTAAAAACATAATTTGAGAGTAAAAAAATAAAATTCAGCGCAAGCTGGACCACCAAGCTGGCATAATAACCCGGGTGCTTGTGAACACAACAGCTGACGGGTCGGGTCCGTTCGGGTTGAACACATTGCCGGATCAGATTGACTTTTAAACATTCGAATTGTCAGCTGCTGGAGAGTTCAACCCTGGGCACATAATCATGACAGAAATATGGAGAAAATCTATTTTAATTTCATTATAGACCCTTATTATAGAATAATTCTGTCTCTTTGGTCTTGCCACGAAGTTCTTCTTCCAATTCGCTGACCAGAATCTTAAAAATTTGCTCAGTTTTCAGATTTTCTAAAGAAAACTTACAGTACTCTCTTGAGGAAAAAGAGCCAGTGCCACTGGGAGAGAAGCAGCAAAGGACAGTGTGCAGACAATTGCATTGACGAATAGATGCCTATAGGGAGATCCACTGACAAATTTGGTCCTATGACGGATAATTTTCAGGTTTAAAATTGTTTTACTTCTCCAAGAATGGCATAATACACGGTGGTAAAAGGAGTAAAGGAACTGGGAGGAAGGCCCGAACGAGGGTGGTGTCTCGAACTGCCTGAAAATAAGGAAAATTTCCCAATTATTGGGGAAACCAACTCGATGAGCGGCTTCTTTAGAAACGCCGACGACGGTACCATCCCTTTCGTAGACTTTTATACCCGTTTTAAGTTCTGTCCATCTCATACAGATACAATTCAGAGAAGAGGCCAGGGAAGTAGCCGGAAGGGGGACAAATCGCTGGATGACTAGGCGAGTTGTCGGCGGGAGGGAAGAGGCCTTCTTGATCAAATAGGTCAACCCTAAAAACGACTCTTTTTCACGATTTTGGTCATAAAAACTGACCTCCAGCAATGGAACAAGCTGATGTAACCGCTGCTCCATAAGCTGTCACGTATTTAGACAGGGGCTGGGGCTAAAAGCACCGTATTTTAACAGCTCCAAGCTTAGAAATTACCTGCGAAGCATTTCTATTAGCATAATTAACCAGGGCATTATGTGACTGATTCATCCACTGCCAAAACATCAAAGTTGGCCACGAAGGATTCGGAAGGAGCATACCCGTTACCTTTAAAACTTTGCCTCCTTTAAATGGTTTTCATTCTTACAGTAATCCATCCAAATGGCACATAGCCACTCATTCGAAATGGCTGAAGGATCTTTTCCCCGGTGTCGGGGTGCAAAACGGCTGAGACGGTCTTCTGCGCCTGCCAGAGATCTTTATCCGAGACTGTGGACTTCCCTGCCCGGTAAGTAGCCAACATTTCCTGACATTCTTTTAATCTTTTCTGAAAATGAGAAGTTTCTTGAAGGGAAATAGTCTCACGTCACTGGTGAATAAAGTCGATGGATCAACAACATCCAAATAGTGGAGATATCGACCGAGAAATGTGTCCTGAGGGAAGCGAGGTCTTCCCTCGACGAATTTCGGATACTTTGGATATCCTAATATTGTCTCAGAATCACCCATCTGAACAAGTTTTTAGAGAAAAATATAAGGGAAAAGACGTGGAAATTTCCTACGGAAAAAAAATGAAAGGAAAGGAATATAAGACGGGTAGAACAGTTCTGTGTTCCCCGTTCCGAGAGGGATTTCTGCCCCTATCTCTAGTTCAAAGTCCCTGTATCAGCTGCTATCTACAATAAATCATGTGTACACTTTTTATTTACCTTTCGGCATTATTATAACTGACTTTTCAGCATACTCAATGTGGAAAAATTAAGAATTACAATGAAATAGGCTGGAAAATTAGGAGTTTCAAGCATTCCGCAATCAGTAAACTAGAAATCCGCCTTATAAATGTGCAAGGATATCTTATAACCCAACAATTTACGTGTAATTGTCAATTTTACGAGCCAAAAGTTCTTTGAAATGTTTTGGTTTGAAGCAAAAGACGAGTTTGGAGCCGTTCCTCCGACCTTTGACCCGAAGAGCAGGGCAAAACAATTAGCCTCTTGGCTAGAGGCTCTAGTTTAAACTAAGCTTCTGGTCCTTTTAGTCTCTAAAAAGAATGTAGCCACATAAATTCTCTTTTGAAATTGTGCATAAATTCTGATAGGAAAAGAAGAAAGGCGCGAAATGGTTGTAATAAGAGCGAATTGAAGATAAGGACACTGCTGGTCAAGAAACACATCTTGAAATCAATAAATAGGTATTAAAAACAATCCCTGTGCCTTTATAATTTTCTGGTAATTAGTAACTCAGTTAAAGCAAAAAAAATGTGAGAAGTGTGCAGAAAAAGCGGGCAGACAGCGTCTATTACGACCAACGACAACGAAAAGACCTGCGAGACTGGGTCTGCAAGGGCAATCACACGTGGCAGCTGACGAAAATAAATCATTTGGGTCACTTTTAGTCGGATTAGAGTTCGTTTTTCTTTAAAGGATTCCGAGGAAAGATACTGGAGATTCTGCAGTTTCACACGTTAATTTTCAGGAAACAAAACCCACCATCAACTGAAATCAAAAGATGAAGACGCCGTTTTAATTCCAAATAAATACATCCCAGAAAACAGAAAAATACAAGACAAAATATTGTATCACAAATTATCATGAGCGGAGCCAGACGATTCCAAAGTGGAGAGTTCCATTCGAGGAAAACGCATACGCGAGAGGCCTTTCTCTTTCAGTCGGCGTTGATATTGTTCTCTTGATGTTTGAAGCACTGAATGACATCGCTCAGGAACCCGGACTGTTAAACTATTTCGAAGGGCCAGGTCCACATCAAGGAAATCTGGAAAAAAAAGGTTGTACTAGAAATGAGAAGAACTTACGAGAATCACTCCCACGACGATCGGATCGAGGAGGAGACGGCGTCTCCGGGGAAATGTCAAAGTCGAATTGGGTTGGCTTGTCAGGAATGAGGGACGATGAATGGAAAAGAGGAGATCGGCAGACCTGGAACAATATTTTGATCGGATTACACCTCAAATATTAAAAAATCAACCGAAAATGGGAAAAAAATCGCCGTTTTTCCAGCAATTCTGAGACAATTTTAGTAAATTTTTGGGTCAATTTACTATCAAAAATTAGAGCTCAGAGTGTTTATAGTTGGCAAATTCGCCTACCTGTATAGGAGGTTTGGCAGCAATATTATGACTATGCATATATGAAACCATCTGAGCGGGAACTTGGTGCAATGCCATCTGGGCTAATTTCGACTTAGCTTCGGGGATTCTATTCTCCGTTTCGGACATGATTTCTGACATCAAGATGACCTGGAGTACCACATTTTTGTAATTTAAAAAAGAGACAGACCTCTGCGCAATCCCGCCGACCATTCTTTTGTTTACAAGCTTTTTGCAGTGCGGAGAAGTCCATTTCATCCCCGATACAGACAAAAACAATGGACAACGGGGCCTCTGAGGCGGATTGAAGCGCCGTTCCGAGTTCTTTCAAGTCGACTGGAGGGGCTGTGCAGAAAACATTCAAGACGTGGTAATGCAACCCGCGGAACCCTGACCTTTGTGATAATCTGAATTCTACAATATCGCACAATTCTTTGTAGAACTCACCGAGTAGCACTTTGAATTATCGGAGCGAATTTTCCCTCCTTTGTCGGAGTGACCATCGTTTGTGTCTTTCGAAAAGCTTCCAGGACACCGTCCAGTCCTCGACAAGTCGGATCCAGTGTAAAATTTAAATGGAATTCATGACTTTCGTGGAATGTTGGCGGTATCTTTGCTCCAAGACCGAAGGCAGGGAACAGACGATTTCTGAACTTTTTTGTAGAAAGAAGGAAGAGCGGATTACGGTGTATAGTCCCGAAGAATTCCACCAATTGATCTCATTGCCAATTGAAATTGGTTGTCAAAATAGCCAAATGGGAAATCTTCTTTACCAGAAGTTGAAAAATCAACGGCTAACTCGTAGTGAAGCTGGGTTCTGAAAAGGAAAATCCATATAATTTTCACAGTAATCTTGTTTTGGTATCAAAATGTAACATAGGAAGTTTTCCACACTACACAAAAGTTCGTTGTAAAACGAAATATGGCCACCCGGGAACAAATTTAATAAAGATGCGAGTTAAAAACATGCGAATAAGTTACACATTATGAAGCGATTTCGGGATAATTTTCAGGGCAACTCACCCAGAAGCAATATAATCCAAAAACGAGCAAAAAGCCACGTCAGTGAACTTGACCAGCTCCATTTTCCCACTATGCTCATAGCTCTTTTTCTGTGCTTTTTTCTGTTCATTGATGACTTGATAGATGTTATCCGGTCCCGGTCCATATTTCATCTTTGCGTATGTTGTTAAAAATTTCCCGATGTAACCTTCCTTTCCATCGACGTCACGGTACATTACCCAAATTTCTAGTAGCCTAAAATATTCATTTCCCTTCAGTACCCGGAAAGTAGTCCTACCGATTTCGATTGTCAGCAGCATCTTGGGCTTCGAGATGAAATTCTGCCCATTGTGGATGTGAATGATTCTTGATTGCTTCGGATTCATACAACAATACCAGACTGTCTTCCTCGTTTCCCTCTTCTAGACGAAAAACCTAAAAGAAAGATGTTTGTCCTCTGGTAAACAAGCTGGCAATTATTCTGATTAAAAGGAGGTCAAGTCAACAAAAATGACGGGTGTCATCTAAAGTATAATGAATTCTGGGGTGGTTGAAAGATTCATGAGGACAGGCGACCTTTCCAGGAACTTCAAGTCGAGGTTTCTTAATCGGATCCAGGTCAAGGATGGGCAACCCGGGGGTAGAAATCTTTGATTTTCCAATTTTACTGCTCACAGTTAGCCTACCAAACATATTTGACGCCAAATTTAAAGAAAATCCTGCTTACCCGGAAGAAGACAGCCGTCTCATCCCAAAGGAAGTCCTTCCTTTCCAGTCCCTTTCCATGAAGTTGCACAATTATCGGCTGTTCTTTCTCGGGAATTTGGCCATTGATGTGCACAACTCCGAATGAATCCACAGCACGATTTGTCATCGATAAAGCACTGGCTATTGTGGCTGTTTCACTGTGATTTTTGAATAAATTTAATGTAAAAATTCGCGTACGTGATAGGTTTTCTCAATTGAAGACCGAAGGAGCCGATAAGTTCGTCGACTTTGAAGATACAGCTGCCGATCACGTCGTCTGAGCCACTGGGAGTCAGGGAATCGGGACTTTGGCATCTGGAATCGACAGACCATACATTGACGTGTAACCTTGTGATCTACTTCTCGACGCGCCCAATGAATCTTTGTGGCATTTTTCCTGTATAAAACACAGGAGACATGCAGAAATTTCCTTGAGAATTATGCGCGCCCAATGAAAAGAAACTCACAGATCGATTCGGATCAGCTGTGTCTTCTCAAAAACATAATTATACGCAAATTTTTCTTCAAATCCCACGGCTCTTTTCCTCGCAACTAAAAAGTTATTATTTCCTTTTAAAAATCTGTCTCACAAGTGGGTTTCGAAGTCCCGACTTGTTTCCATTCCTCTTCAGATTCTGTCTCATTTTCCCATAATACGCAAATATATCTTGTATGTGGATCAACTAGTGCTAATTCTCTACAAAACAATTAATATTAATGACTAATTTAAAATGGAACAAACCTGATACATATAGTGATATCAATCATATGAGATGAAGAAAGCATTGGCAGCCGTTGTACGCTGGATTTGCGACGCCTGAAAATATGTGAAAAAGTTAATATCCAACTGGATTTGATGGGGCCAGATGTTCCTATTTATCTTCACTTTCAAACCACAGATGTTGCGGTATTACTCGGGAAAATCGGAAATTTTGGGACGCACTCTTTTGGGGGAAACCTCACGTCTGGGTAAATTTTCCGCTAAATTTTAAACTACCTTCAGTTTTCACCTAATTTTTTCTCCGGTGACCAGCCATGCCGATCTTTTCCCCTCCAATCTACTGATTTATGCCACGAATCAACCATGTAATATTACCCGGGCAGCTGCTGCCCCCGGTCTATCCATTTCTTCTCCATGTTGATCATTCTCTCTCTCTCTCTTGATTAAAGCATCAGCCAAGACTAATTTGTAACGGGGATTAGGTACTTGATGAGAGTTGCACATGAATTACGTCAATTTATAAAAATGAAGTGGAAGAGATCGCCATGACGAAAGAAAGACGCGTGTATTTACATAGTTGGGTGGTCTAGGGTCCTTTAGAATTTTTGTGTGTGATGTAATATGAATATATTCACATTTTTTGGAACCTGTGACGATAGCGACAAGGGTTTCTATTTAAAGGGGATAGGTGTCATGGTTACTGTGACGAATCGAACAATGGGCGACGTAAATCTTTTAGAATTTTGACAGAATAGTGCCACAGGGAAGCTGAATTCTTGGGTAAAGATCAGCTGGATGTGGTTATGCATTTCTGAGAGAAAACAATGGGGGAAGGGATTTTTGACCCAGCCATGTGAGCTGGAAATGTCTGATGTCCATCGTTGACTCGAGACGAGTCATTTTTGTAAGTTTAGTCGAGCTAACCTCAACCTTGCCTCTGCGCTCGACTCGAGTCGACAAATCTGCCTGACAGTCATAGAGTACTGGGAAGTCCAAGAGTTAACGTATGGAGGAAATGAAGGCATTTGAGGTAAGAAAGACCATGTAAAGATAAAAATCTACCTTCGACTTCTCCTAGACGGTGATCTCATAATTTCCCTCGTTTTTGTTTCTTGAAAAAGGGCTAGGATCTGCCCTTCACAACAATTGACGGCGAGATCGGCGTTTCCTATTCAGGAGTCGGGGATAAAAAGGAAAGAGCAAAGAGGAGCAACGGCGATGAATCCAATTGCCCGACTCTCTTCACGACTCAACGAAGAAGAAGAAGAGAAAGAGCCGAGATCACATGCACTATCACTCCGAGAGGGTGCGTGTGCTTTAGGGGCGGAGGGTTAAGAGATTCCTTTAAAGGACAACGAGGGTGGGGCTGCAGTTGCCATAAAATGACGGCTGAGAGTTTTTATTGTTTCCAAATTATTTTGCCCTATTCTAGAAGCCGCCCTCGCTCACGTGGTTCAATTATTTTTCTATCCAATTCTCGAATTAACAAAATTTTGATGGTCCTTTTGAACGGAATGGAATTGGAAGATGAACCCCCAAAGGGAAAAAGCAAACAGCTGTGCAGATTAGGAAAGATGAGAAGGCACAGGGAAAGGCAGCTTTTTGGCCACGGGAAGCCCTGCTGGAAAAAATGGAACTGGGTGGCCCGACCACCCAGTCATTTTCTAGTCAATTCAACATTGCCATTTTCAACACCACACGGGGCCATAAAAATTATGAGTTTAGCCATAAAAATTCGAGTTTTTGTCGTAAATTTGAACCATGTTGGGATATGTTTGAGTGATCGGGAAATTTTTCCAGGTTTCACCCTAATTTTTTACCTAAAATCCCAGTAGAAACTTACTGTGGACACGGCCAACAAGCAGATGTCTCTCGGGGAACATGAAAAATATGGGAAAAAATGGATTCTGTTTAGAGACTACCGTAAATTGTGCGACGGTGTACTCTGCATCTTAATAATATCCAGCGGTTAAGAATCTGAACAAGGCACAATACCAGAAATTATGTTTCCCGTCTTTGCACCCTCTTGCTATTCGGAAATCTTAATTACAAAAGGTTGTTACTTTAATCTTTCCCCCTTTGTTCAAGTGTCGGATTAGTTCTTCCACCTGACAGCTCCAGGCAGCCTCTCTCTTTCTCTGTACGAATTCCTCCCCCCGTTTGTTGACGATGGTTGTTGATTATTCTATGAAGCATAAGCAAAAGAAAGGGATTAGGTGTCACGGTGATACCTACATTTTTGGGGATTACTGGTAGCTCCCAGGATAGAATGTGAGGTAAGCGGCTGGCAATTATACAATGTAATGTGATCGCTTCCCTGTTTTGGGAGCTAAAATTTGTCGTACGTAGACAGAAACACGTAACGAAGAAGAAACAGAGCCTAAAATAGAGCCTAGATAAATACCAAGAAGGCTTTTCCAAGGAAAATTCAACGTCATCGCCATTTATTTCTAAGCTTTTCTCTGAAGCGAGGCTATTTTTCTTTACTGAAGCTCAATTAGCGAGAGCAGAACACAGGCTTAACCTTGCCGAGCAGTGAAGAGAGCATTATTTCGTTCAAAGAACAGCAGGAGAGTCAAATAACGGGGTGGCTTTTGGTTTTGGGAAATTTACTATGGTCCTAAACTGAGTTTTGTCGAGTAGAAGTTGAATTCTGCACTCGACTCCCTCGACGCAAATCGACAGTCTTCGACGCACAAAATTTACCAGGAAACGACGAATTTTTAGCATGGCTGGCCATGCTGAGCACGGTGATAACCGTCTTCTTATAAAAACTTGTTCGAAATCATTAAAAATCCGAATTTGCCTTATCTTTTCTGCTCCAATAACTGAGATCTTTCACCTGTTTACCATCTGACATCTGTTTATTGGCTAAATTTGTCAAGAGAAACATACACAAGCACTTAACGCAATTTGTTCTAATTGTGCCCATATGGAAAAAGGAGACAAGAAAAGAGAGAAGATGAACAGTCGAAAACACCCCGAAATATCACAGGATTAGGTTCCAAAAGGACAATGTGTTTACCTTCTAATCTATTGAAATATCCTACTTCATTCATGAATCACAAGGGCCCTTCTCTTTGATCTTTTGGTCGCCGGCTTTCTCCATCAACGTCAGGAATCGAGACAGTAAACAGGGATATAAAATGTCGACTTACTGGGAAAAAGAAGGGAGAGAAGGCTGGCAGACAGACAAATATTGTATGGGTAATCGGCGAGATATTTTCAGGAAGAGAATAATTATGGGAGTAAAATTGAAAAGGAAATGACTGGGAAAAAATAAATTTGGTATAATAATTGAGATATTGTCTAGGAAGATCCGCCGTAAGCTTGGGAAATTTAAAAAAAAGTTACATTTTCCAATGAAAACTCGCGAAATTTGCCTGGTTTTTTGGGACCCGGTTCTATCCTATAATTTAGCCCAAGAATGGCTACAAAAAACGAGATAAATCGTTCTAGGACCCATTTATTACCCTGTCTTTTAATCCAAGCCAGAAACGGAAATTGGTCGTCTCCCTCCTGTAGTGCCGTGGAAGTTGATTATTTCCCAGTAGGCATGTTCGAGCCCGGATGAAAGCTAGTTTCCAAGGTTTAAAATAGGTTTACAATATTCCCGGAGCCTTTTGGGTATGGTACGTATGGCCTTCCCCTCCACCAGAATCCTAAGGATTCTTCCTTCGCAACTGTTCACTGCGGGAACCTTTTTTTATTTCTTTTCCCGTCCATGCTTTCAAAACAGCGTTTTCCCACCAATTTTGGCATTTTGAATCAGATTTAGTCTTCTAAAATTCTGTTCCACATTTTTTCTAGTAGAAAACTATGTATTTTTCATAGAAACATCTCTAAAAACAACAAACAACTTTGGGTTTTATGTTTTGACCGCCTAAACTATGTCAAAGGCTGCAAAATCAACATCCGGCAAGTATCCTATTCTCAGAAAATCTTGAGCCGTTCAAAAAGCAGCTGATCCAATAGCAAATTCTGGATGGGTTTCCATCCGGTCGGTTCCCACGTGTCTCCTTGAAAATCCCCCCAAAAAATTCCTGACTCACCGATTATTAATAACTTCATTATAAGTCGATTGAGGAGTAGGCTCGACCATAATTGTCAGAAGGTAGAATGTTTATGTTGTGTGTGTGTATCTGGGTGGTCTTTATTTTCTTTAGGGGCGGCGGTCAGGGGAGAGAGGAATTCGATTTTCCCCTCCCTCACTCCTCCTCCCGCCGATGTCATTCCCTCCCATTTTGGCATTGTGTCCCTCTCCGTTCACTGGATATGTAATATCTAGTACGTTAAATGGACACACACAAATAATCAGAAATGAAGTAGGAATAAATAGGGAGCGTACACATACGCAGGAGCACTTTGCAAAATTTTGCAGAAGGCAAAACAGCAGCTCTGGGAATATTTAGAAATAAAATTAAAATAGGAGCAGAAGGTTTCCAGATATTTTTTGGGTAAGATTTTTCTTTTTCTTTTCAGCTGAAAAAATGAACGAGGACTGGGAATAGCCACAAAATTAAATATATTTGGACTGTAGAAACTTTTTATGTTTTAGAAACTTCGTGGTGCAGAAAAAAACAACAGCCATTAGAAATCCACTTCCGCAGTATTTCTCTCTCCATTTTTTAATTTAGCTTTAACCGGAGATACTGTGATGTGTTCTAATCACTCGGAAATAGTCTTTACCTTGTCTAGGAGATCTCCACTGGGAAATAATCAACTCAGCCGTCCGCATCCCAGAAAAAGAACCAATTTCCGGTCAGGCTGGATAATAAATGGTTCCCAAGGCGGTTTTCCTCCGTTTTTTGTTCAATTATGGTCCAGGCCTCGTTCGAGAGAAATATGACGCTGGATCATCTGGTCCGCGTCGTCATCAGCCGGGGATATATTCCTATTAATAGCAGCCAACAGGGTTATTCTCATCTTGTTGACATTCCCCTTTGTATAGAATGTGGAAGTGTTGTTCGCACTCGTATTAAATTACTTCCCCTTATAATTTAAATGGAATTCCGGAGAACTGAAGAAGATCTGGATGGTCTTTCCAACCCAAGAATTCTAACTGTCAACAAAGCTAGAAAACACCTTAAGAATTCTTTCTAATCCGTCGGTTCCCCATCATTTTTCCCATTCTCCTACCTCGTCACGTGGGGACACCCCGATTGACGACGACATATTGCCTTCAGAGGGAAAACAAGCCACGTGACAGACAGAGGGAAACAAAATGAGCCGTCAGCAACTAGCGTTAACTAATTTGGGCAGTTGAGCGAAAATAGAAAGACAAAAAAGCTACTGCTTCATAAAGGAAAAAGAGGGAATGCAGGGAACAAGAAACGGGAATCCAAATGAATACCTGGGATTACCAGGACAAAGAATTGTACAAGCATGAGAACACGAAGAACAAAGTTCAGAATTATTTTTGATTTGAAAATAATAAAAGGTTAGGTCCTATACTTTTTTGATCGTCATTTTTTTCGAATTTAGGCCAGAAATCGAGGAGAATCCCTCCTAAAACGACTGAAAATGTCCTGAACTTCATTTCAGGGCCTATTTATAGGCCTTGTCCTGTGTTTTTCGTATTTTTTACAGTATTTTTTTGTGCATTTGACCCAATTACAAGCCAACACAATCTGCCATCATAACCCCACGCTGTCTGCCCGGCCATTTTAAAATAGAATTAACTCACGGGCTGAGAGGTGATACCCGTAATGCAAAAGGCTTGAGATATGCTTCGGCAGTTGACCATCGTCGTCGTGACATCCACTGAAATTTCTTCTTGCTCTTCCTTTTTTGATCCATAAATATAGTTATAGTATAGGGAACAAATTCGATTAGGCTGTCTCCCGTCAACAGAGAGCAGATTTATGAATGTGATTGGTTTTATGGGGGAGAAACAGAAGGATACGTAGAAATTGGTCGCGCCGATTGGTGACAGATGTTTTCAGGCGGGAAAGAGCCGCAGACGCAATTTTGCAAATATGGCAACTTTTAAGTGAGACACTTTTTTGTCTTGCAGTAATTTTTTAAATTTCTCCAAAGTAATACTCTGCAAAAAAGGGAAATTCTCAAGAAGTTCAAGAATTTCCAGTACCAAAGATGACTCTCGACCAAGAGAATAAAAAACAGATTAGAAGCCATAAATTTCTAGTCAAAAACAATAAAAAACCAGAGAAAAAAGTGGTATTTGAGATGGGAAAAGGCTGATTTCGTATCCGGGGAAGAACCGAGTGAAGTAAAGGCAGACTACTCCGCGCAGCCTGCTGTCATTCAAATTTCCGAATCATATCCAAAATGGCCAATAAAAATGATTTACAACTTTGCATAATTGCTGAATTTAAATATAGAAAATGAGGGTCAAAAGTGCGGCTCATCAAAGAACACGAAAATGAGAGAAAAGCCAAGGGTTTTCCTCATCTGCTAGGCGGACAATGTCAACATTGTCTCTGTATTCTCTACACTTGCAGAAGTGGCAGCTACAAGTAGCGTCTTTAAAAAAATTATTTATCCATTTCAATACCTCATAGTCCATATTCCCTGTAACTCTTCAAATTTTGAACAATCGTTTTGAGATTTCCCGGGGAAAATTTATTTTTTTATTTTTTGGTAGATTATAAGAAAAAAAAGAAAATTAGTTTTATTGAAGGTTCCCCCGTCGCTTCAGGATCCCACGGGATTTTTTGTACAGAAATCTGATTAAAATTGCCCAGTAAATATCAGAATTATAAGAAAAAAGTGGAGAAAAAAAATTAGATGATAAAATTATCCGTTGCAATAACCCGCACAGGGAAGTAACGCGGCTCTTTTCAAACAAAATTCACGAAGGAAATGACCTGCCGAAAGGATAAGGAACTCGGCAAAAAATATATTCTCCATGTAAAATTCACATAGGAGGTCTGCTACTTTTAATTGAGCCTATCGCCCCCGCATCAAAACAAAGTATTCAAAATTTGAAGTAAACATGTAAACCCGGCCATGTGTTTGAAATGATTGATTATGGCAAAATATGAAATATGAGTAACTGGATCAAAAATCTGCCAGCTACTACAACTGGCTGGTATCTGATGAAATTTGCTGGGCCCGCGTCCCTAGGGAGAGAGCATCCGATGGCCATTGAGATAATTGCAACAATCAGATGTCACCCGGTTTTGGGTCAATTTGGAGAGTAAATTTAGGTGCCACGGGATTGACAGGGCAAGATCCTAGGCACGCTCATCTCAAAATGGTTAGCGCGCCTATTTTCTTTCTGAAGATTGTGAGCTCGAATGCCTCTTCCCGTTACCGTAGGATTTTATTGCTATTTTGGCTAGAAATATGCATAAAAAAACTTACTATTGTATTGACAAATTCACCACAAGTTGAAGGAGCATGCATAGCAGCCGATGAACAAGGGGTAGACTAGGACTATGGCTTCGAAAATTGTAGTTATTGACACGGGACAGGGGAGGAGCTCGTTCGCCTTTTTTCTACGAGAAGACTTTGAACGGATAAGGAAGTATTTCCGGGAATTTTATACGTATAAATTTCAATACTAATCCCATTATTCCGCACGAGGTGGATCTCGAGGATTTTGTCAAAGATCTGGTGCAAATGAGAGTGTGCAGAGAGTGTAAATAATCTTTGGTTATTAATTTAGGTTACAGTATGATATTTTAGGCTGGAATTATTACATTTTGGGAGGAGAACACGCCATGGATGGGGAAAATCCCATGGAAATAGCGACGAGTCGAGAAAGGAAAACATTTTTGACGACTAGAAAAAAGGAAGGCGTCTTTAAAACCTGGATTCTGCTCAAATTTAAGAAGAAAAGGGACCGATAAGGAGAAAGGGCCACCTGCCTAGGGACCAATTAAAAATCTTAAAAATAAAAAGCTCTCGTTTCTCATTCTATGAGGCTTCTAGCTGTCAGTAGCAAGTCAAAAAAGCCGGATACGAAGCGTATCGCTGGCACTAAACAAACTCTAATTAAAACACTGGGGTTTTCCCAATTCAGCGAAGATAAAGTGACTGGAAGAGGGTGGCTGGCTAGCTGTTGGTTAGCCTGCCCTCCTTTGTTGTAAAAAGACCTCAAATCGGGTGCGCGACGGGGCCAAGATGTCAGTTGCACCAGTGCCCCCCTATCCCCCCGGAGCAGTTACAAATCTCGGCCACAGACTGAATTATGTACGCCACGGCAGCAATCAGAGCCACGTGTGACACGAGAGTTACGGGGGCTATTTTAAGAGAGATACGGGTCAGAGGAGGGAAAAGTGACATGAAGCAAGGGCATCTAGCTGACTTCCGACAAACCAGACCAATTATTTAAGGGGAAATGGACACAGGGTGGTGAACGAGTATGAAATAACAGCTGGCAGAACACATCGAGGACATGAAAGGCCCTGCGCGGGTGGTTGAGTATCGGTCCTGAGACAAAAGTCGAGGGTTCGATCCCCGTTTAAATCGAGAGGAGGCCACGCTAGGAGAATCTGTGACAAATGTGTTTTGATCACTGCAAAATGTCATCTTCGCTACCCGCTGACAGTCTCCCGTGCAGAAGTTCATCACACAGCGGAACCGGATTCGAAACTTCCATTGCCTGCGCGCTTTTCGCTTATTTCCGTTTCGATCCTCGTGGCGCGCGTTATCAATCCCTACAATTCGACAGTTTAGTAAGTCCGTAAATGCCATAAAATCTTGTATATCTCAATATAAATAAGGGCTTTTTCGTGCCAGCATCATTTTGAAAATGGTATAATTTTTGATGGAAATATTTTGCATCTAATCGTGGATAGTTCACATTTCCTTGGAACAAAAAATTTCCTTAGCTATTCTTTCTGGCCCCAAGAAACTTTTTCAAAGACCCGCATCCCCGTCCCTTTGTCGATAAAATTGGCCGACGCTTCAATAAATCCACTCAGCAGGTTCACAAGCCCATCAGACGGGAAAATCGCAATCAATCTCCGATTAATTGCCTATATGGAAGTTGATTCCAGCTTCGTGTGTTGCCAGCTGTTAGCTTGACTTTCTAAAAAGATAATCTCCAGACAAGGAGCGCATTGGAATTTTACCGAAAAAAAAGTTAAATTGTCCAACCAGGACATGAGCCATTTTGGTAATAAATGGTCAGTGTATTATTACGACAAAAGCATCTGCAAATGGACAGTCTCTGTAAACGAAATCCTGAGGTAGTGCTTTTAATTTTGTGACCAATTTCCGTGTTCAGATTCAACATGCGGCGGCTAACCCGACGGGATGGAAAACCTCCGTAGATATCCGCAATTAGCCGTTTCTTCTCCTCTATCGATGTGGCTAAAACTATCAATTTGTTTTCTTTCCACAATTTCTATCCTTCATGGTTGTATACCGACTGAGTCACGTAAGAATTCACTTATCATTGTAAAATGAAGAAAATTTTTCAGCAGAGGATCGACCGGATATTCCTGGTGTTTTTACGACAACAACTATTGCCCCTGTCACTACTACTGCAACGATTACGGTACCTACTACTACCACAACCCCAACAACTACTACCACAAGTACGACCACCACTACAACCAGTACAACCACTACTACAACTTCAACTACCACTACAAGTAGGTTTGGTTAAGAAATCGCTCATAGTCGACTATCACAACCTCAATAACCTCTCCTTTCAGCCACCCCGGCGTGTCCTATGGGTTATACTCTCTACATGGATGCAATGTCAATGATTACTGCGTGTTATTATGTCAGTCCATTTGATGCTGCCCTAGCACCAAGGCTCACTTGGGCCCAGGCTCGAGCAGAATGTATGCTGGTGGGAGGGGATCTGGCAATAATTACGACTACAACAGAAAATACATTTGTTTCTAGTAATATCTAGCCAAAAATATTCTTTTTTTTCGCTTTTAGACCTTGCCAACATGGGTGTACCTACAACCCCTTGGCCAGACGTCTTCAGTGATATGGTTTGGCTTGGAGCTTCTTGTACAACAGGAGTTTGTTCTGGAGGAGCAGCTTGGATCCCTGCAAATTGGATGTGGATTGACGGTACTACGGTATTATTCTTACTTTATCAGTACGAGAAATTAAACATTCAAGCTGGATCCTTCTTCTCCATTCTACACTATGGGAGGTCAACCTGATCAAGGTGCTCCCGATTGTTTATCAGTAAGCTTATATCTTGTTTATCTTTGGGCGAATCGAATACAAAATTTATACATCGATTGTCTTCGATTTTTTTTCATCTGCTTATTACAGCTTCTGACCGCTAACGGTTGGTTTCCTCCGCAACCTAACTCTGGTGTTGGACAATGGCATGATCTTTCCTGCAGCTCTGGTGGTAGATATGCTTGTAAGATTTCTCCTTGGCCTCCCGCTGGGTAATATTATACGATATTTTTATTGTAAATGCCGTTTCCTGATTGTTTTTATTGATAATAAATATTTTATTGATCTATCGAAATCAATAAGAAGTTTAGAATACCTTTATGCGCTCAGCGTACTTGAGGATTGCTTAGATAATTTGTCACTTTTCTGTAGTTGTTAACGAGTTCTACAAGAGTATAGTCTGTCAAAAAAAAAGACGACAAATAAAGGTCTCATATTTATTGCAATGGGGCAGATCAACCGATCATTTTTCCAGATTTAGCAGTACGAATGTGTAGTATTTTTGTCCCACTGCAACAAAATTGAGACCTTTATTTGTCGTCTTTTTTCTTGACAGACTATAAGACTGGAAGGATAGTACCAAACCAGCTGTCTTGCCCGGCAGAACGCCCCCGGCTTGATTAGATTGCGCGGATGGGATTCAGTCGTGTTTTGAACTTCTTCTTTATAGTAAGACACGGACTATATCATTTTTTTCAACCTTTCAAATAGTGCAGTGGCCCTTTCAGATCATTTGAGTCTGGTAAAAATGTAAAAATATACTCAATTCCGACCTAAATTAGCTCGTAACTGCTATTTTGCCTTCAGAGTTTCCTCTTGTTTGCCTTCCATTTTTCCTCTGGTCAATTCGTCAAAAAATCACCCGGTGATCTCTAATTTTCCAGCCGGTTCTTCAGGGTTCAACGTATAGCGGGTACCCGCCGGGATTGAAAACTTCCTCGAATGTCAACAATCAGCCGTTTCTATCCATTTATCGATGTGGCCAGCGCTATCAATCTTCTTCCTAACTTTGATTTCTGTCCTCAAAGCCTGTATTCCAACGGAATCACGTGGGAAAACTTCTATTCCCGAGCAAATATAATTTCAGCTGATGATCGACCGGATATTCTGGGAGTTTTTACGACGACAACTCTTGCCCCTATAATCACACCAACTACCACTATTCCTACTACTACGACGACAACTCCTACAACTACTACCACAAGCACGACCACCACCACTACAACCACTACTACAACTACCACAACGACTACCACAACATGTAAGATACGATATTTTTAAAGATAACATCTAATTTCAGCCTTTTCATGCCCTGCCGGATATACCTTATGGATGGATCCGATGACAGCAACATCTGCTTGTTATTATGTCAGTCCATTGGCAGGACCCGACTTTCCCACTTGGGCTGATGCTCGAACAATCTGTATGGCCGCTGGCGGTGACTTAGCAGTTATTAAAACTACTACGGAAAATAATTTTATTTACAGTAATAATTCAACTAACATCGGTTTGAATGTAATCCCTAGGCCTTGCTGAAGTCGGCGTACCTACTATGCCCATATTTCCAAGTATCTTCACCCGGATGGTTTGGCTTGGAGGATCTTGTACAATGTTTGCTTGCACGGTTGTTACTAATGGCATTCCAAATTGGATGTATATTGATGGAACATTTGTATGTTTTCCACAGAAAATGTAAAAGACTTTCAAATTTTAGCTGGATCCCGCATTTGCCCCTTTCTGGCCTACTCAAGTTCCACAACCAGATACTGGTGGATGTCTATCTGTGAGTTTTGGAATTTTTCAACAACTTGTTTAATGATTTTTAGATGCTTACAAATAATGATTTGTTTACTTCCCCTGGCAGCGGTGGCTATTGGCATGATCTTCCTTGCACAAATACAGGCAGATATGCTTGTGAGGTTCCAGTTACTATAACCGGATAAAACGACAAAATATTTCTTATTGCATATATTGTTATTGTAAAATTTTGTAGCAATATTAAATTTTATAATATAAACTTGCCGAGACCGATAAGAGACGAGATATGGTACGGAATTGACACAACAATAATCAAAGGGCAGCTGAAAACCAGCTGTCTCGTTATACAGAAAGCCGCGACTTGATTAGGGTGCGCTGAGGGGTCCTGCGTACGCGCGTGTTTTGAACTTCTGCGTTGTCTTTTGACAAAAAAGTGGAAATATTCTCAATTTCACTCGACCTAAATTTCCTCGTAACTGCTGCTATGCCTTAAGACGTTTCCCTTGTTTGCCTTCCAATTTTTTTCTGGTGAATCGTCAAAAATTACCCGGAGATTTCTAATTTTCCAGCCGGTTCTTCGGGGTTCAACACAGCGGCTAACCCCACCAGGATTGAAAACTTCCCCTCCGCAATCAGCCGTCTCTATCCATTTATCAATGTGGCCATCGCTATCAATCTTCTTTCTAACTTCGATTTCTGTCCTCAAAGCCTGTATTCCAACGGAATCACGTGGGACAACTTCTGTTTCCGGACAAATATAGTTTTAGCTGATGATCGACCGGATATTCCGGGCGTTTTCACGACAACTGCCCCGATTTCCTTCACGACCACCACGGCTGCTGATATTGCCACGACTACTACCACTCCAACGACCACAACAACGAGCACGACGACTACCACAACGACAACGACTTCAACTACCACAACTACTACTACTTCACGTAGGTTACTGTATATCTTTGAGTGTAAAAACAGGAAAAAAATTGAGGAACATTAGAACTTTTTCGATAGTTTTCTTCTCCCATGCGATAAATTATGGTGTATGACCAAAAATTTACAGTTCTTTGTCCTGTTGGCTACGAACTGTTCATGGATCCTACCCTTATGACCTCTTCCTGCTACCGTATCAGTACAGACAGACTTCTTTGGCCAGCTGCCCAAGCCGCCTGTGCGGCGGAAGGTGCTCATTTGGTTGTGATCCATAGTCAGACGGAAAATGACTACCTTACTGGTAGGATTTTGAATTCTGGATTTTAAATTTCAAGAGTTTTAGCTCTTGCCTTGAGAGATCTTCCACCTGCACCGCCAGCTTTTTATGATCTCTACCACGACAGTCCGTGGATTGGAGTATCATGTACTCTTGGAGGAATTGCTGGCCCAATGGGTTGTGGAGGAGGGACGGCAATGTGGAATCCTGCTAACTATATGAATGTGGATGGGACCCCGGTATGAATTTAATGATGAAGTCAAAATTTATAGACAGTTTTAGGTTGATTATGCTAATTGGGCTTCAAGTTATCCTGCAGGTCTTGGCCAACCGGATCATAATTGTGGCTATGCTCAAGTAAGCAAAAAGTCATATTTATATCAGCTTTTTTTTTCAGTTAATAGTATCGCCTAGCATTCTTTTTGGTTGTTGTGCAAGTGGTGAATGGCATGATATGCCTTGTGCCTGGGTTGAGATGAGCCGATACATTTGTGAAATTGCGCCTACGTCTGCTGGATAATCGACCCAGCTGCTTCAAAATGTACGATTTATATATACAACGAGTATTGTTTGGATAAATAATGAGAATAGTTGTGTATTGAAGACCAATAAAACATTTCTAACAACTCACCAGAGGAGATTCGGAACACCGCCATAATCTGCACGTAGAAAGGGATCCGTTTCATTGTCGGAACGAGCGTTTGCCCGCGTTTGATAAAGGGGGCTGTCCGAATGACTTTAAAAATCTCCTTACCCGGTTTCGCTAGTCCAAAAGTGCAGAAGACGGATAACCCGGGCGAGAACTTCCTTCAGTGACCCGGTCGTTTATACTTTTCCGCTGATGTGGCTGCTGGTTGTCATCGCCTCCGTTTGGTTTGCTGGTCTCCATGCCTGCATACCGACCGAATCACGTGAGTTTCTTGGCGATAAAATAGTAAATTGTAAATTTAGCAGACGATAGGCCACATATTCCTGGTGTTTTCACTTCTACTGTTCCACCAGCCTATTCTACTACAACTTCTGCTGATGTTATCACCACGACTACAGTGCCAGCAACGACAACGACAACGTCAACGACTACCACGACGACCACGACAACCACTACCACTACCACCACTACTCGTAAGTGGACTCTTTTACAGTTATGTCACAGTAACCGCCACAAATGGCGTTTTTGGGTATTTTTCATCAGGCCCTTTGTTTGAAAGAAGCCCAGTAATTCCTATTTTTCCAGCCGTTTGTCCCGGTGGTTGGGACCTCTTCGTTGACCCTAACATGGTGGCCTCGTGCTACCGTATCAGTACTGACAGGCTTCTGTGGCCAGCTGCACAAGCCGTCTGTGCGGCGGAAGGAGCCCATTTGGTGGTAATCCATAGTCAAGAGGAGAATGATTTCGTCACCTGTAGGATTCCCAAGATGGTTTTATGATTTTGTAGCCCTTGCCCTCCGAGATCTTCCTCCAGCACCTCCCTCTCATAGCCTTTATCAGGATAGCCCGTGGATCGGAGTTTCATGTACACTTGGAGGAATAGCTGGTCCAATGGGCTGTGGAGGTACGACTATGTGGAATCCGACTAATTATATGAATGATGATGGTTCCCCGGTATCTTTGCTCCTGTAATAATAGTGTAAAGTTGTTTTAGGTAGATTATTCGAATTGGTCCTTAGAAAACATTGTACTTCAACAGCCGGATCATAATTGTGGCTACACTCAAGTAATCAATGAGTCCTTATTTTATTTATAATTTTCAGCACTTAATATTTTAACATTTTACAGTCATTTTTTAGCTTATCGTGACTCCTAGTATTCCAAACTATTTCCCGAATGGTCTGGGCCAGTGGCACGATATGCTTTGCAGTTGGACATGGACAAGTAGATACATCTGCGAGAGACCGCCCCTGTGATTGTATCTCTATAATAACAAATTGTACTCTTGGGATAATTGTTATTTCAATTGCTTGAACCTAATAAAAATTAATAACTGTTTCTTTCTGCTGAAAAACAAGATATTGAAGCAAGAATGAATAATTTACTATTTACAGACAAAAAAAAAGGCTGGGAAAAAGGGGAAAAGCCACACGGCTGAATTCTACAAAAAAGACTGTTTAATCCTGTGTTTTGGTCTTTAGATTATAGGGTTACGTGCCTTTTAGCTGGTTTATACCCACGTAGCAGGTGACTTGCATGACAGATGCGTAGGTAGCCGCATTGCACCTTACAAAGAAGCTCCAACCGTCTAACAAGGGCAAGGGTGGAGCATTATTTATTGCAAATAGATACGGGTCCGTACTGATAGGAGCCGAGTCACCAATCCAAATCGTTCCCCCCTCTTGTTTTGCAAAATCTCAAGAAGAAACTTGTAGAAATAAACAGTTACAAGTTCTAACTTTTCACGTAATCGAATTCAGCCATTTCGAGTATGTAGCTGTTGTCTTTGTTCATTGTTTTCTTCCCATTGCAGTCATAGGCGGATTTGTGCTAATTTGGTAAAATTCTCACTGCCTGATTTAATGAACCGGTAACATGACTTGTACTTCATTTATCGTCTGTAATTATTGAATAAATTATTATTATTTCTCTCTACTAGCGATTACTCTACGTTGGTACGCTTGTTGGCACCAGCGATCCGCGCTTGTAAAAATCCGCCAGTCCAAAAGTCCAGCTGGCGGCAAGACTGCGTTGATTTGCGACTAATTGCCATTTTGGTTATCAGACTTGATTTCTTCATGGGTTGAAAAACAGATTTTTCTATCGTAGGTTCGCTGTGTCTCAAGGAAAGGTATTCTGTCCTGTTCTGGTTGTCAAAACACAATCCACCCCTAGGAAACGCGATGGCCTGCCGCTGGGAACACTTCGCCACTAGTGATAAAGGGTCACCCCCAGCCTCTAAAAATCCAGTTAGCCAGTTTCTCCAGTTCAAAAGTGCGATAGACTGCGGATAACCCCATCGAAACGGGGCAGCTTCTCCCAGGAAACGGCAGCCAGTCATTTATTCTCATCGCCGTGGTCTACTGATGTGGCCGTTCCTCTTAGCAATTTGTTTCTCTGTGGGGTATGCTTGTATACCCACAGAGTCACGTGAGTTTACGTGCTTCTTGAATTCTGGAGAATTTCAGCAGACGACCGGCCGAATATTCCTGGTGTCTTCACCACAACTGTTCCTGGAGCCGTCACAACCACAACTATTACGATTCCTACGACGACGACGACGACTACCACGCCAACAACTACAACCAGTACGACTAGTACCACAACTACAACGACGACTACAACCACAAGTATGTTTACTGAAGCCATGAGGATGTGATATTGCACAAAACCGGCAATTCTGGACAAGAAATAACTAAAATTGCTCTCCTGTCAGCGTTTTCATGAAGTTTCGCAAAGATTTACCTTAAAAAAAATCTTCCTCCTTTCAGCCACCCCGGCCTGTCCTATGGGTTATACTCTCTACATGGATGCAACGTCAATGATTACTGCGTGTTATTATGTCAGCCCATTTGATGCTGCCCTAGCACCAAGGCTCACTTGGGCCCAGGCTCGAGCAGAATGTATGCTGGTGGGAGGGGATCTGGCAATAATTACGACTACAACAGAAAATACATTTGTTTCTAGTAATATCTAGCCAAAAATATTCTTTTTTTTCGCTTTTAGACCTTGCCAACATGGGTGTACCTACAACCCCTTGGCCAGACGTCTTCAGTGATATGGTTTGGCTTGGAGCTTCTTGTACAACAGGAGTTTGTTCTGGAGGAGCAGCTTGGATCCCTGCAAATTGGATGTGGATTGACGGTACGACGGTATTATTCTTACTTTATCAGTACGAGAAATTAAACATTCAAGCTGGATCCTTCTTCTCCATTCTACACTATGGGAGGTCAACCTGATCAAGGTGCTCCCGATTGTTTATCAGTAAGTTTATATCTTGTTTATCTTTGGGCAAATCGAATACAAAATTTATACATCGATTGTCTTCGATTTTTTTTCATCTGATTATTACAGCTTCTGACCGCTAACGGTTGGTTTCCTCCGCAACCTAACTCTGGTGTTGGACAATGGCATGATCTTGAATGTTGGCGAGTGGGAAGATATGCCTGTGAGATTTCTCCTTGGCCACCTGCTGGATAATATTGTATTGGACTTGAGCTGCTATTAAATCGCACTGTTGTAAATAACGTCTCTTGTTACCATTTTTTAGTAATAAATATTTTTAATGCCCCATCGGGAATAATTTCGGATTCAGGGTTATCCTACTCATCTGATGGTTAGCGGCAAGAACTTTGAGAAGAACGAAAAGGAAAAAAGACAAATTTTCCGTAATTTATCACCTGAATAAGCTGTTTTCTTTGACTGGTAAATAAGCAATAAGCTCTAACAGGTGATTTTTCTGTCTAATTTCTCATATACTCGCCGTAATATGGCCCCAACGATCATCACAACACATTTACCCTCGACGTTTCCGCCTCCTACAGAATATCATCCCACCGATGGCTATATTCCGGATTGTTGGAGTCCAAATATCGTTCCTAGTGACAATTGCCCTCTCCAAGCGGCATCATATCAAACTAAGGCGTACTGGACTGCTGCGTATATATTCACTGCTCTGATTCCTCTCACTCTTTTACTTAATATTTTTATCTTGATGGCTTTTGTGAAAGGATATTCAAAATTTAAAACTGTTATATTTTACTGGCTTTCGGGGCAGATAACGATGACTAATATTCTCTACTGTATTGGGCATTTGATTGTGACAATTCTCACAACTTTTTGGGCAAAGGAGCTCAAAGGATATTCGAATTCTGGTAAGTTGATGTCGTGGAACTTTGAAAAAATTACTTTTTGCTGTCACATTTCTATCAATAAGGCGGTTTTAGTATAAAAATATTGGCCATAAAATTCTCTACAAAATGATGTATCAACCGTAATTTTTAGTAATAAACTAGAGAAACGGTAAATTTTTCAAGGATCGTGAGCATCCTTAGAATACAATCTTTGTGTACTATTCTGTGGTTCTGATGATTAGCCGCAGGAATTTGTCCCTTTTCCCGTAATTTATCACACGAACAACCTGCTTTCTTTGATTTCTCAATAAGTAATTCACAGCAGGTGTTTTCTCAGTCCTTTCCCTCAGTCCAGCCGTAATATGGCTCCAGTAACCGTCACCCCAACACCTTTCCCCATTACACCGTCTACGTGTTGGAGTCCAAATATCGTTCCTAGTGATGATTGTCGGCTGGAGGCGGCTTACTACCAGACAAAAACTTATTGGACTGCCACGTACACATTCACCGCCCTAATTCCTATTACCCTTACCCTGAATATTCTAATTTTGATGGCTTTTATTAAAGGACATTCTAAATTTAAAACTGTGATGTTTTATTATCTTTCCGGACAGCTTATTATAACTAATATTGCCTACTGTATTGGGCATTTGATTGTGACAATTCCCACGACTTTTTGGGCAAAGGAGCTCAAAGGCTATTCGAAATCTGGTAGGATGAAATTATAAATCCTTGGAAAATGGTTATTGTGACCAATTTCTCATTGTTTCGAGGCTTGCTGATATAAAAATGTAGCCCAAAAAATTCTCTACAAAATGCTATAGAAATCATAATTTTTGTAAATGTTTCTTGGCGACTGTGGCCCACGGAAATCAACTTATCTGCCCATTTTCAGTTCTTTACATCTTTGGAACCTTCCTGCTCAATTTCTATGCTCAAGCTCTTCCAATTGGAATTGTGGTCATCGCTTTACATCGATTTAACATCCTCGTACTGACTTTCAAAGATCTCTTTAAACAGTGAGCTTCCTTCCGGGACCCAAAAGATCCCGCTATCCTTCTAGAAATTCCCTCATTGTTCTTTTGACCATCCAATGGTTCATTATTCTTCTAATTTCTTGTCTTCTAACTATTTTCAATTGCCATTATCGCATGATCGTCACCAATTCACCCACCAATTTTTATGTACAAGATGCCAGCTATATTTTTACGTGTAATACTGGGAGTACTGCTGTAGTTGGACTTCTATCGACAGTAATCTACTTTATTTCAATCATTTCCTAACCATTTTTTTTCAGATTTACCAAGCGGAACAGATATTTCTGCCCTGTGTAGATCTCGTACTTTATGCGGTGATGACAGGCTACTTGTTATTTATAAAGAAATGCTCTGGAATGGGGAAAACGCCGTATATTTTGCTTATTCCTCCAATGTTAATGTTTCTAGCTGTTGCGGTAAGAAATTGGGGAAATAGCGATAAATTCGTTACGGGATCCGAGCAGTAGATTTTACCAGTGATTCGAAATTTCAGGGTTCTTCCCTCGCTTCGATCATTATGCTTTCCCAAACGATGGTCCTCACCACTGGCCTTCTAATAAATCGCCTAACAGCAATTGTAAGCATTTTACCGGGAAAATAGTCAGCTTTTCAGGGTGATCTGATCGCTTCTTCTCTGATTCCTGTAATCCTTTTCGCTACCAACAGCGACATCAGAATGGAATTTTTTCGTCTATTCAAAAGGGAGAAGAAACCACAAACAAGAGTGCAAAAAGCTCTTGTCTTCAACATTGCTCCAATCCCTTCGATGACAAGGATTGACTAATATTTGAACCTGTTTCAAAATAATCCTTTAAAAATCGAGTCATTTTGAAGATGTCTGATCAAGATCGGCCGTCTTCTTCACCTATCAAGTCGCCTTGTCCTTCAGTCAAAAAGGAGCCAGCTGGCGATCCAATGAAATCGGCATTTCAACAAATTCAAAAATACCTTGAGGTTTTACCTCCTGAAATTGCTGCTGATTTGAAAGGTTCAGTGTTTTCCTTATTTTTTCCATTGAAATACTGAAAAATAATTTTAATTTTACAGAACGTATGTCAGAAGCTTATCAACGTCGTCTAAAACATCAAAAAGTGGAAAAAGAAGCTGAACGAGCCGTGATGACTTTGGGTCGTGATTCACCAAATGGACAGATTCTGGTCCAATTGCTGAAGACGAGCAAGCGAGTCGAGAAGATAATGACCGAACTGGCCGAGGATACGGCCCACGAATGGATCAAACTGGGAGGCGAATATTTTAAGAACTTTACTCTTCCCAACATCGACAGATTCTCCAAATAAAACCGTTTTTTCTCTATTTTCTGTAACACTCGGGACACCGGCTGCAAATTGCCACTTTTTCCACAAAATCAGGAGATCTAGTGTGAGTTGTGTAAATATAATCTTCTGTAGGGAGATTTCCGCCCAAATCCTGGAAAAGAGTCTGTTGGAGAATGGCAAATAAGCGTATTTTACGGTCACGTGTCGTCTGGCAACAGTGTCGAAAAGTCAGAAACTATAAGAAAGTTTTCATTGAAATATCCGGTTGCTGTTCTTCTGGCGTCTAATTGGAGTCTGGTCGCATTTTTTAAAATTTCTTCCTATTTCTCCTACGCCCACAAAGACAAAAGAACTCCGTGACGACGAGAAGAACTGGCCATAACTTCGCCGCCTTCTTGAATAGCAAAAAAAAGAGCTTGGGTGTGCCCCCTGTTAATCGTATTCTATTGTAGTCGCAGCTGACTTCCTTTCTCTGCTTTGTATCTACAGCTGACCTTCGGCGCTTTGCACCCCGTTCCCACTTCGTTAGTCCTTTTTCTCTAATATTTATTGCCATGGGATCCCCGTCATTTCAGTTAGTTTGCTGCCATAGGAAAAACAGCTTTAGGATCCCTTGAAAATCAGGGAAATTTCTCAAAATTCCTTTGGAAAACGATCTAATTTAAATTCACGCGTTTTTTAAAGCTTCCGTAGCACTCGTCTGCCCGATTGATTGTCTTATCATAACAATAGCTATAACCGTGGGGATTTTCCTTTAGAATTTAATCAAAATCCGATCACTTGTCTTTTAGAAATGGTCGCATCTCCTCAATCAAAAAAGAAATTTCCGCATCTTCAAGGAATCCGAGCTTTTGCCATCATAGCCGTAACTTTGTTCCACTTCTTCCCGAAATATTTTAGCAACGGATATTTAGGAGTAGACATGTGAGTTTGTTCCCAAGAAAACTCATATTTCATAGATTTTTCGTCCTTTCCGGCTATCTAATGACCATGATGTTGAGCCATTTTCCTAAAATTGGATCAAGAGAAATTGTAAATTTCCTTTATCGGCGGATAAAAAGAATTGTTCCGCTCTATTATTTCTGTACTCTTGGCACCCTGGGTAAGTGCGCGGTATTCCATCAATTTTTCATTTCAGTCGTCCTCAATTATACCGCCTCCGTTCCTATAAAATTCGGTAACATTGATCCAGCAAAAAATGCGCTAATCTTTGCTACAAACCTTATTCGCCCAAATAATATGAAAGGATACTTTGAAAAGGTAAATTTTGCATATTTTTAGAACCAAAACTCTCTTTAGCTAGGAGCTGCTGTGGATCTCTTTACCCACACGTGGTCATTAGCAGTAGAAATGCAGTTCTACCTCATATTTCCCGTAATTTTCATCATTTATCAAGCTCTGCCCTACAAATATTTGAACCACGGATATTTCTTGTTGAATAGTGAGTGTTTTTAGGACATTTCTGGCGCAAAAGAAGGGTGAAATGGGGAAAAGCTCGAGTCTGAACATCAACGACAAAATGAGATGTGTACACAGTAGCCAATAAATGTTGGTTCTGGGAGAAATCCAAAAATTTTTAAAGATGCAATAATCCATTTTCTGGGGCTCTTTTATGGCAAAAATATTTTAACCGCATAGATTGAGCTTCTGCGACGCTAAATTTGGAAATGAAGACGTGATACGGCATAATTCCTTTTTTTTTGCAGTTTTCAATGCCCATTATTTTTCAGGCCTTCTCTCCTTTGTCTACTACAGTTATAGTGATGAATTTATCTCATTTAATTCAGTTTTTGCCAGAATATGGCAATTCAACGCTGGTATTTTGCCTCATTTTCCATGTTATGGTCAATTTTTTCCAGGAATGTTGGTCTACACAATTACCAATCCTTCGTCTTCTCCCGATAGCCCTTCCGACTGTTTAGAATCAGCGAGTTTGATAGAAAATGAATCGTGTCGGGGTCTCAATTCAAACGCTGTCTACTCACTGGCTGTCCTGGTAGCCATTGTCATCTCGCCACAGGCGATTTACCCAGATTTTGGCAGGTTACACGACGATTTTCTTTTTTTTCAATTAGATATTTCCAGAGTGTTGGCTATAATCGTTACGATGCAGCTGTTTCAACATGGAGTCGGATGCATTTTGTTAGAAAATCGGCTACTTGTCCATATTGGAGAGCTCTCATATTCTTGGTACTTGGTGCATTGGCCATTTGCCGCAGCTTGCAAACATTTGGAGATTACTGACAGTTACCGTATCTACCTGCAATTAAAGGCAGCTGAAACTGGATTTTAGAACTCCTGGGAGTCTATTTTGTGACAGTAATTGTGGCAGAAGTGGTGCATTTTGCTTATGAACGAGTTTATTTGAAATGGGAAAAGGTTACCATTGGAGCCGCTGTCCTGCTTCTTCTTTTGGCTAATGGGATGGCTATTTACGCAATCAAATGTAAGTAGAGACAGTAGTTGTTTTTTTTAAAAAGAGAACTGCTATTTTTGAGTATTTCCCGGCATTTCTACAAATTTTAATTACCATAGCAGGGTAATTTGAATATTTTAATGCCAATAATGTTTAGAAAAGCGTTCGTTTAATTTTTAAAACTAATTATTTAGTGTCAATGCCCGAGGACACAATAGTGGATCCAGTGGTCGGAATGCCAGCAGATTTCCCAATGCAGGAAAAGTTAACAACTTCTTTCAACTACCCGTCAGATTTTATGAATGGTTGGAAAGGAGGCTACGAAGGTTTCAGTCGAGGTTTGTTCTTTGTTGTCTCTAATGACTCGGCTAATTATTAAAAGCCGCGCTCTTTTGTTGCAACGGTTTCTAGGGAAGAGTGGAGGTTTCGAAAGATCATAGAAATGGGGACTTTTTATGGAAAATCCTCCTCTTTTTCAGAAAAGCTCATTGCCCTCAATTCAAATAATCAAAATCTCGACTTGGAGCGTTCTCTGCTCCAAAAATATTGTGACGAATTTATAAAAACAAATCATTCTATTGAAAATTGGTGTAAATTTACAAAGGTAATACTTTTACAGCGATTTTTAATATTTTTTCAGGGTCTCAATGAATCTGCTCCACATCAGCTGCTAGTTATTGGCAATAGTTTTGCTTCCAATCTTTTCCCAGTAATTTTTGATGAATGTAAATCGAATTTTTCACATATGGAAGTCAACTTCTGTGGAGGTTTGGGAGTCACAAATTTTTAAATAAAAAAATTAATAGAATGTGAGGTCCTAGCACGGACAAATAATGGCAAAGGGGCATACTATGACTGCACGCAGGATGCATTTTTTATGGAGGCCGTCAAGAGAGTACAGCCGGATGTATTGTTCATTATTCAACGGTAAGCAGGGCCACAATTTTCGAAATTATCCCTTTTCAGTCATTTCAAAATGTTGGAAATTGTCAAAGGAAGCAATCCTTTTGATGATGAAGTTTTCAAGGTCAGTAATTGGACCAACTTCCTCTGAATTCTTTTCCAGACAGCTAGCGAGCGCCTAACCGAAATCCAAAAATATGTAAAAAGGCGGATATTTATTCTGGATGATTTCCCGGAAACAGGAGGAGCTCTCTCCTCTGCCATTCAACATCTCAAAATGAATTACACAATTCCCGAAGTAAAGAAAATTTTATCTCAAAATTATAAATTCCAGCTGACTCCTCAATCATACAAGAATATTATTGGGAGAATGAGAATACAACGATTGGCATCGGAATGTCCGATATGTAAAGTCTTTGATTACACGCCACAATTCTTCTTTAATGGGAAATTTAAGGTAGGCGGCGGTAGCCCAATTGGTCACAGTAACTGGCGGCAGTTTGCTAAACAATTTACCCCGAGTTTTCTTACATTTTCTTTCAATTTATTAATAACATTTCAGCTCTACGACCCGGAATGGTACGTGGCGTTTACAAGCTACGGAAGGCATCTGACCCCCGCCGGACATGAACGAGTACGCCCTCTGGTTAGACATCTCTGCAGCAGATTATAATCTCCAAATTGTACAAAATAAAACATGAGAAAAGACAAATTTGTTAGGCACATTTATTACAGCTGAGGGTGGTTTTTATTCCTTGGATTTGAGTAGACGACGAAGGATTTTGCCGGCGGCTGAGCGAGGGATCTCCTCGACGAAGGCGACACCCCCAACGAGCCAATTGTGCTTAGCCAGACTGTCGGCCACGGTCTTCTTGACTTCCTCCTCCGTCAGACTGGGATCAGCCTTGACGACAAAGGCCTTCGGAGCTTCGCCCATCTTCTCGTGAGGGATGCCAATCACTGCAGCATCGGCGATTTTTGGATTCTTGGCGAGGACGGCTTCCAACTGGGCGGGAGCCACTTGCAGCCCGTTGACTTTTATCAGCTCTTTAATACGATCCACAATATACAGCTGGCCATTGTCATCGACGTAGCCGATATCTCCCGTGTGGAACCAACCATCTTCTTTGAGGACTCTCTTCGTCTCCTCCGGGTTATTGTGATATCCTTGCATAATGGCGGGCCCGGCGACTACAATCTCTCCACGCTCATTGGCATCCAATTCGCGGCCACTTTGCTCATCCACAATCTTCAGCTGGATACCGGGACCTGGCGGACCGACACTGGCAATCGCATTGATGTCCATATTTCCAGATAAAGCAATCAGGCACGAGGTCTCCGTCATTCCATAGCCTTGAATCAAATTGACCTGGGGAAGACGCTTCTTCAGCGCGTGGCCGACTTCGCCGGGCAGAGGAGCAGCTCCACTCAGGATGAATCTCAATCCAGAGAGGTCGAAATTGTCCACTGCAGGATGCTTGGCCAGCATAAGTGCCACCGGAGGTGCCACTTCTAATTCCCATGATTTGTACTGCTGCAGGGCTGCCAGAAAGACGGCTGGATCGAACTTGGGCAACTGGACAATGGTCGCTCCCAGTTCGACTTTCATCAGCAGAAAGGCCATTCCAAAAATGTGATAAAAAGGCAGGAAAACGACGAGAGGATGACGCATCTTTTCCTTGACTTCTTGTCCACTGACACCGGGAAAGACTTGCGGGACGACGATCTTCTCATAATGTTCGCGGATGCCGTCGACAGCGGCCAGGACATTACGATGAGTCAGCATTACACCTTTGGGAACTCCTGTAGTCCCAGACGAGTAGGGGAGAACGGCCAGATCATCCATGGAATTCTCGACTGGTGGCGGATCGCCTTTGGCTTCCATGACTGTCTTCCAGGCAATTACACCGGCAGGGACGGGGTTCTTCGTCTGACGAATGGTTACAATTGTCTGGACATGGGGATTCTTCTTGACGGCAGCTGTGACCACGGGCAGGAGGACATCCGTCGTGAAGACAACTTTGCTCTGATTGTCGATTAGCAGCTTTTTGATCTCATCTGAAAAATTGAGAAATTATCCACAAGAGTACAGGATTGGAGCGACGACCGAAATCTACTTTCGTCGACGGCGATGGCTTCTATCGACCGATCTCATGCCCACTCATTTTTCATTGACCGGACGGTTGCTTTCGGTAAAAATAAGCAAAAACGAACATTGTGTAAGAGCAGGCGACGCGGTCGAGGCAATTCCTCCACGAGACAGAACACCGCCCATGATGACCGGATACTCGACGCAGTTCGGGAGAAGCAGCGTGGCCACGTCGCCCTTCTTGAACTGGCTATAAAATGAATAATAATCGAAACGAGGCCACTAACATGTTGTAAAGGAATGTCTCCAGCGAGTGGATGCTCTTCTTCATCTGTGCAAAATCCAAGGAAATTTTGGCGTCGGCAGCCGAGACGATGGCCGTCCGCTCGGGATATTTGTCGACGTGACTGTCCACCGCGTCGCGAATCCATTGATCCACGGTTTTTGTCTGCTCGGGCAGAGGGATTTTCGAGGTCCAAATTTTCTGACTACACGAGGTGGTGGACAAGGGACGGATGGCGAGCCAGTTGCCAGGTACTTTCAGCTTGATGTTGAAGTCTTCGACTGCTGGCGGTGGCGGCAGAAAACTCGCCAGGCGGTGGTAACGCGGCAGGAAGCGAAGCATTTGAAGGTACCGGCTGTCAGTAGGAAAGTTAGAATGAATAAATGGCAAATTGAAGCGAAATGGTCAATAACTGGGTGAGAAACACGATAAATCCTTAGAGTGCTAGTAAATGGCGGAATTTTGAATTTCTCGTCTTGCTCGTTACTTGCTGTAACCCTATCTTCAAATAATTATAACGCAAAGGAAGAGAAATTCTCGAAAAAGGGAAAGAGTCATCGCCGCTGACGTAGAATAAAAGAAAACCATGGCGCATCAGCATCATTCAACTTCCCTTTTCCCCATTTATTTAGAGATTTTCATGCACAAAATCGATATCACATTCATCGGGGCGGGGAAGTAGCCAGTTATTGCATAATTCTCTCAGGAGATTTGTTTCCATTGCTTCGTTCCGAATGCCATCGACTATCAGAACAGGATACGTCCACCGGTTCAAGTTGAGTTTTTTCATCAAATCCAGGATTTGACCTTGATATTTACTCAGAAGTTCTCGTCCTGATCGACTGGTGGCACATTCACGAATTCTAAAAAATGGGAGAAGAAACTGATCCTGACGCTGTGAGATGAATACCAATTCGCGACCCACCTGTCTTTATCCAGCCCGGTGAAATCGCATTTATCGAAAGCCTCTTGAATCGTTTTTACAGCCTGTGTACAATATTGTAGTTCATAATATCCATAATGATTCATTTCTTCCATTATACACGGCTGTAGAGTTTTGGCATCGGGCGCACAAGAAAGGTCAAAATCTCCGTATCTGCTACACTTTGAGTAGGGAATATAGGTAATATTTAGCCGATCAGTTGGACCCAATTTACGCCAAGTTGGAATTAGTTGATCTTTTAAAAAACTAAATATTTACTTGGAAAAAATAGAGGAAAATTACTCTTCACAATTTGAACACCGATGTTTACCCACGAAGATAATGTTGATCACGTTTCCAGAAGGATACGCGAGATGGATTGGAATAAAAGCGATGGTTAATAAAAAAATGAGGATCGATCTGAACATGACTGGAATTCTGTAAAACAGCACGGAGAACGGGAGAGAGATATTATGGGGAAATTGTGGGAATTGAGATAGATTGACTGTAAATCGAGGGATAAATTAATTTTGGCAATAGAGGCACATCAATGGGACGCTCGTGGTCAAATGGTCGTGTGTTCGGTTCCCCTGACCAGAGGGTCTTTGCCAATCTTCTAAAAGGACGCGGTCACCTCGTCCTATTTGATTCTATGGGCTTTTGGACAAGAAGCATAGCCTGAAGTTGATAAGATCCGTCTGATAACATAACTTCCTTTTTTCGACTTCTTACCAACGGTCTTCCATGAAGAATTATTTATTAATATTCACCGCCTTTCCCCTAATTTTCGCCAGTTGTCCTGTTGGTTTCAGTCTGAATGATAACAATAAAAAGTATGAAAACATATTCCTTATTAATATTCAGATGCTATAAATATTATCCGAGACCTTTAAATTATTTCGCAGCTCAACATCAATGTAACCAAGATGGCGGGCAGCTGGTTTCAATCGCTAATCAATTTGAGAATCAATATGTGGCTGGTAAGAAAATAGGTGAAAGAAATATAACAACCAGGATTAATCAGCGACAATTCTTGGATCTGACTTCCCAGCTGAACACTTTTGGACAATGGCAATGGTTAGACAATTCACCAACATTTTTCTTCGACTGGGATGTAAATGAACCTGCATATGGGGCACAATGTGCATCTATTTACAAAAATAATTCGTATTTGAAGTGAGAAACAATTAAACAGAAAAAATATTATTTAGAGCTCTGGAATGTAATAGCTATGTCCTTCCTTTTATTTGTATCTATGATCCTGCAACCAGTTCACAGTCCAGTTGTCCTACACAATTGGCAGTTACTTCTACACCAAAAGTTTGTCCAGGTCAGGGGAAAAAGTTATATCGGAGAATTTCTCAAGAAAAAATTGAACTTCTGAAAAAGATATTTATACCAATAAAATGAGCTCTTCGAGACGAGCAGGACGCCTATTACCAATACATTTCCAGTCCGATGTGACGAGGGCTGGACGTACTTCGCCCAATCGAATTCCTGTTATCGTACATATTGGCAAAGAACCTGGGCAAATGCCGAGCAACTGTGTGTCTCATTAGGCGGCCATCTGGTCTCAATTCATAGCTTGGATGAAAATAATTTTGTCATAAATTTATCTAAAACTGGAATGAATAATGATCCCAATAATAATCAAGTAGCCATTGGAGCTACAAAAGCTTGTCCTCAGTGCAACGTCACCTGGTCCGATGGATCGCCGGTACGTGTATTTCCCCTTCAAATTGGGTCCTTATTTCAGTTTGATTGGAACAATTGGGGACCGCAAGAGCCGTATTATGGCCCAGATCTGTGCAGTTTTGTAAGATGCACGACATTTTTGAGTGATAGAATAAATTTTTAGCTTTGCGCTGATGAAGCTCAGATGGTACGAGGAGAATGGCAAACTCTCTGGGCCATGGTTCCCTGCACTTGGGCATACAGGGCGCTGGTCTGTAAGAAACCGGCTAATTCATAGATTCAAAGAATATATATCAGTTTTTCTGTACAGGATTAATAAAAACTATTAAAAGACATTGATTTAGACTTTTTGTCTAATAATCCTGGCCATTTTTGTACAAAAGTTAATAATATTGTCCCCTTACTGCCTTGGTGATTGATTCCCACAAACCCTAGTCAATTCCTCCAAGATTACAACAACTTGTCGGTCACACTAGGGAAAACAAGCCTTTACTTTTCGTCAAGATTCCTGCGAATGTCTAGAAATGGACAAGGTTTCCTTCATAAGACGGCTAATTTCTTCATAGGGTTGATTTTATGCCGGTGAGTTTTAGCCCGGCTCTAAAATTATATTCCATTTTCAGAGGAGAACTAGAAAAAGATGCAATGAAAACGAAAAAGGCCTCTTATAAAGAATTAGTAGGCTTCTATTATTCAAAATCTTCTTTCAGTTTCGTTTTGCATCTCCCAACGACCGAATTTGTATCGTTCTTGGTTGTCTGGCCGCATGTATCGGCGGTATAAATCAACCTATGGTCCAAACGTTGGGTGGAATGATTAGCAACGTATTTTTAAAGGAGCGGGACGTGTGTTTAATCAAAAAATTAAGAAAATGAAGCTTACAGAACGTGGGAAACCTGGAATTCCTCTACGAGATGCAATTATGGCTGATACTTTTGGCTGTCTGTGGAACTATTTCTTTTATTTCGACATTTTTGCAGGTATTGTCGATTGAAAATATGGGAGAAACTGCATTTGAATTTTGACGTTTTCCAAGGAAATTCTAAAATGTTGCCTAATTTTCAAGCGAGTCATACAGAGCCCATTTGTTCCAAGTTTGGATACTGACTACTGAAAATATTCAGTCCTGGCTCCTGCATCGTGGATCCCAAAATATGATCAACACAATCCGGCGAGAGTATCTAGCCGCCGTACTTCGACAAGACGCTGCCTGGTTTGGAGATACCAATTCTGGGGCCATTATATCCGTTTTAAATACGTGGGTTAATCCTTATTTTATGCGAATTCTCTATTTAAGAAATATCCAGAAGATAGAAGAAGGTCTGGGAGAGAAATTAGGCTCACTTATTCGAGGAATTTCTATGTTTACTTGGGCTGTACTTTTATGTCTTTGGATCAACTGGCAATTGACACTTGTTTCAATAACTATGGGACCAATCACAGCATGGACATTGAGTCTTCTGGGAAAGGCACGCTCTACACAAAATTCTGAACATTTCAAAAATCGAATATTTTCAGATTGGTTCCGGTTACAAAAGCAAAATCTCCCATACAGCCCATGATGCGGCCACGATTGTCGAAGAATCGGTCATGAATCATCGAACTGTTGCTGCTTGCAATGCCCAGTACCATATGGTCAAGAAATATGAAACAATCCTGGATGGAATCGTTTCACCGAATTTGAAATACAATTTCTGGGCTGGTTTCATCGAAGGAATGACATATTTTCAGTTCTATACAATTATCGGGATAGCGTTTTGGTAAGTTTGGCGCATTTTTTAAAAATATCAGAAATTACTGCTGGAAACGAATAATATTTTTAAAATTCAGGCTGGGTGCCTATGGTTATTTCAATGGTTGGATAACCCGTCCAGGTGATGTTCTTCTGGTAACAGCAACCGTATTCTTCTCCGGATACTATCTCGGTCTCTTGGGACCACATATGATGACTATTTTAAAGGCTCGAATGGCCATGGCCCAACTTTATGACATTATCGATCGAGTAAGAAGCTCCTTGAACTTACGGAAATTTTAGAAAAATAACTCGGAATTTGAATACGGTATTGTGTTGAAGGATCCCAAGGGGGAAATAGAAGTAAATGACGTGATTTTCTCCTATCCGGGAAGGGATCTACAAGTTTTAAAGGTCTGTTTTAGTATTTTGCAGTAACCCAGCTCTTTTAGGGAATAACCTGGAATGCTAAAAATGGTGAATCAATCGGTCTTGTAGGAAAAAGTGGCTGTGGAAAGAGCACATCGGCAAGTCTCGCTTCTTTTTCTTTATCCTAACTCGTGTTGAGCAGCTCTCTTGGCATGTTTAGTGCCAAAGAATAGCCCAGAGTTTGCTCTACAAAGTGATATATAGAACATAATTTTTCATTTTAAATTAAGGAAACAGTGAATTTTTCAGATCGGTCTCCTAACAAAACTCTATACTGCCAATTCCGGTGATATTAAAATCGACGGCGTATCAATCAACCGTACAAATTTATCTTCTTTTCGTAAAATGATTGGCATCGTTGAGCAGGAGCCGTATCTTTTTAATGGAACTGTCCTGGAGAATATTCTCCTTGGACGCGACGGACTGACCGTCAAAAATGCCCGTCAGGCTGCAGCTACAGCAAATGCTGAAGAATTTATACAAAAGTTGCCGCAGGTAATATTGGCATTTTAAAAAAATTTCTGTTAATTTTTGGGGTTACAATACGCAGCTGGGAATTGGCGGGATAACTCTGTCTGGTGGACAGAAACAGAGGATAGCCATAGCCAGGGCAATTGCCACGGATCCTAAGATATTGCTGCTGGATGAAGCAACTTCAGCTTTGGACACTGAAAGTGAACGAATTGTACAGGTAACAAAAATAAAGAAAACGACAAATTCGAGGTTTCTAGGCGGCCTTGAATAAAGCAGCCAAAGGAAGAACAACAATTTTTATTGCGCATCGATTGAGCACGTTGAAAGATGTCGACAGAATTTATGTGCTGCAGGATGGATGGATTATGGAACAAGGTAAGGGATTTTAACACTGGATGGATCATACCAGCGCCTGGTAGAGAAATCCTGGCCACTAGCGGGCTCAACTCTGACTCAGGATTTTAGTCAATCTCGTTTCTCCCTAGTTTTCAGGAAGCCACGACCATTTAATTCAAAAAGGAGGGATCTATGCCAATTTGGCGAGAGCTCAAGAAGTTGACAAGAAAGAGGAGACAGAAAGATCCAATGTGAGAAGAGAGAAATCCCTGAGAAAGTATACTGCGCAATTTTGGATGGTGATTTTGTTTTTAGAAGGTCTCACAACGAACTACCCGGTGAAGAAAAGTGTTCAGAAGATGCAGTACCAGGGAAAGCTGAAAATGTGAGTTAATTTTAAAAAAATCGTCCACGGAATGGAATTTTCAGAACCTGAGTAATGGTCTGCATCTCCTCTACTCCAATATGGGTTCTCATTGGCCTAAAGCCCTCGGAGCTCTTGTATTTTCTCTAATCCGTGGTCTAGAAATGCCGATGTTTGCCTATGCAAATTATTTATCATTTTACTCATTGCAAAGCGTAATTTTACTTTATCGTCGATTAAATATTATTTCAGAAACATCGAGACAATTACATGTACAATGGACTGATGGTCTTCCTCTTCTCCCTCTTTATGGCAACCTTGTGTCAAATTACCCATACTGGAATGTATGCGCTGTCTGGCTGGACATCGGAAAAAGTCATGGCTATGTTAAAAGTCAGGGCATTGAAGTCCCTGCTACATAAGTCGTGCACTTTCTTCGATCAACCACAAACATCTCCAGCTGCTTGTGTGTCGAAGATTTCACAACATGCGCCGAATTGTATTCCTGTAAGTTTCGGGAATTTCATGCTCAAAATTGGGCGAACGGGCTTTGAATACAATTCCATGTAAGAATTTTTAGACAGTTTCTAGCTTTTTCATGAATTTATAAAAAATCCTGTATAATTTTCGCATTTTCAGGCTTTGAATTATCAAATGACAAGGAATTTGTCCTATGGAACAGGAGTCATCGTTGGCTTGTTGCTCACTTTTATCTTTTCCTGGGAACTTGGCCTACTGGCAATGTTCTTATGTTGTTTTCTATTTATTCTGGCTATTAGTAACTTCAAGCGAGTAAATTCTGCACGGAAACGGAAAGAAATTGAAGATCATAGTGGGACGGTGAGTTTAAAAATTAGAAATTCCTTTAAATCATTTCAGTACTGTATCGAAATAGTGGAACAGGCTCGAGCCATCCAACTTCTCGCCGTAGAAGACCACTTCCTTCAGAAATATTCCTACCAATTGGATAAATCTCTCGTCTACGAGCGTCGAGTCAGTTTCCCAGCTCTATACAGATTCCGTATCAGATTGGAACAATAACCGCCGTAAACATGGCCCTTGGTCAGAGTTTTCTCTTCTTCGCCGATTTGTCTTACTTCATTCTGGCTGCTTATCTCATTTATTGGGGGAAAACGCCAGTGGAGACGGCATTTTTAGCCTTTATGGGGTCTAGAATCTCTGGAAGATGTATTATGTTTACATCGCCGTTTATTCCGGATGTGGTGAAGGCTTCCAGTTCAGCCAGGGAACTCTTTAAATTAATTGACGACGAAATGGCAATAAAGAATGCGATGGACGAAGGAGAGAAACCTGTAGGTTTTCCGTATTAAATTTTATAAATTTATAGGAAATTCACGGCAAAGTTACCGTATCCAACGTGGATTTTGCCTATCCCATCCACCCAAATCACCTAGTCTCCCGACAATTGTCATTCACAGCAAAGAAAGGAGAAAGTGTCGCCTTGGTAGGAGCTTCTGGTTGTGGAAAAAGTACCGTAATCTCTTTACTGGAAAGATTTTATACGACTAATAAAGGTCAAATTGTAAGTTTCCCCGTTGTTTCTACCTGTAGCCATTGACCTTTTCATATTTCAAGCTGTTTATTTACAGAAAATCGACGACAAAGATATCCTGTCCCTGAACCTGGCGTACCTTCGTCAAAACATTGCCCTCGTCTCACAGGAACCCGTTCTAGTCAAAGTTTAGTTCTTTTGATCCCAGTGTTCAGGCTTATTTTTCTGTTTTAGGTTCAATTCTTGAAAACATTACAATGGGAATGGGTGAAGTTCAATTAGAGAAGGTGATAGACGCTTGTCGGACAGCAAATGCCGCAAAATTCATTGAATCTTTCCCAGAGGGCTATGAAACCGATGTCGGAGAAAAGGGAAGAAATCTATCTGGCGGACAAAAGCAGCGGATTGCCATAGCGAGAGCGATGGTCAGAAATCCGAGGATAATTCTGTTGGATGAGGCAACGTCAGCTCTGGACACCGAGAGTGAGAATTTGGTACAGAAGGCGCTGAATGATGCCAGTTTGGGACGGACAAGTATTACAATTGCACACAGATTGAGCAGTATACAACATTGTAACAGGTACGTGGTTACCAGCTTAGAAATTCTATAAAAATCCAAGGATCCAGCGCAGAAATCCGCGAAAATCTTAAATCATTTGAAAATTACAGTAATTTCGGTTTAGAATCTACGTAATAGAGGATGGCAGCGTCGTGGAGGCCGGAACTCATCAAGAACTCCTACAACTGGATGGAAAATATGCTCGCCTTGTAGAAGCACAGCAACTCAATGCCACATGATAGAAATTACACAAAAAACAAGCCATAAACGCACAAAATTTTATTAATTGAAGCAATTTTTATTATCAGAATTGTCCCACAACTATTTCGACTTCTACCAAGCCATGTCCTCTTTCCACCAGCTGAAAATCTTCCATTTTTCCATAGATATACCCTGATTACTCTTCAGCAATAGTTCCTTTCATCTTCTGATCCCAAAGTTTGTCCATTTTCTCACTTTGCGCCTTATTTAGCAGATTCTTCCAGTCTCTTTTACATCCTTTTCTGATAAATTTACCACGTTCTCTGGAAATCTTTTGTTTATTGTCGTGCTGGTGATCGTACATGATCATTTCGGGAAACCAGCGTCCTTGGTCCTGTTGCATTGACTTTAATGTACTATTTTCGACAATTTTATTTAATCTGATTGGGTTATTTATTGATTCCGCTGCTGTTCCACCAATAAATTTAGCTATCTGAAAGGGGAAATGTTTTAAAAACTAGGAGAACCGAGTGTAGAGATACAGTAAAATTTTGCCTTTTTCACTTCCCCGCTCAAATCAGCTAGCATATCCTCATATTTGACGAGAAGGACATTTTCTTTGTTGATGTGTGGCAGCCAACTGAGAATATGATCATGCATAAAACCATAATCCAATTGTCCTTCGAGGAACAACTCAAAAAATGGATCGAATTCGCCGTCACGGAAGTTGTACTCCACCATGTTTCGATGATGATGGAAATAACTGAAAAATATCAAATATGTTAGAATGTACCGAACCTGGTCAATGTGTCCTTTGGATTCCTCACTCCGTAAATATATTTGGCTTTAGGATTCCATGGCACATTTTTAAAGTCAAAATGTGTTTTGAGAATTCGTGGTTTGGGCATGGAGAGAGCAAATTCGGCTCCTTTTCCTTCGAGCATTGGACTATGTTTCCACAGTTCTAAATTTAACCATTTTCATGAGTTAACGCCCAGAAAATACAAGAAATTCTTACCATTTCCTAGAGCCGGATTATAGTTTTCTCCCCTAATCAACTGTAGGCAAATGTGTTGTAGCCAAGTTGTTCCAGCTTTAGGATAAGTCGAGATGACAACGTCATCATCGTCTATTTTCATTTCCCGGGCGCTTTTCACCAAATGTGGCTCACACGTTGGATGATAGATAGCTCCATCAAATGTAGCCAGTCGGGGATGACCCTCCTTCTGATAAATGTAAGCAGCAAGACAATTGGGATCGACGACGTCCGGCATGGAAGAGAGCGAGACGACCACTGGAGAAAAAGAAAGCAGACTGTTTACTTTTTTACACTTTCACAACAAACAACAGACAGTAAAATGTCCTACACAAGGAATCATCGACCAGCAAAAAAACAAAACACACAATTGACAGGCAGAAATACTTTGATTTTGCTGAGAAATGTGCTTTATCTCAACAGACAAGAGGAAATATGTGATGGAGTTCGAGATCTGATTAGCTGGGTGATCGAATAAACATCTTTTTTTTGGTTATTTGTTCCTTTTTGTCCTTTTTTCTGACATTCCCCATTAACCATGGACTACAAAGACCGATTCGCCATAGTGACGGGAGGGGCGCGCACAACTGGGAATCCGACATAATCCTGCCAAATTCGCCCACCTCCTCATTTCTTCGTTTTTCACATAAAAATGGCGGAAAGAAGAACTCAAAAAACAATGGTAGCCATGGAAGAAATCCATTGGAAGACTCTTGTCTTGGGAAGCAGTTATCCGGAGGAATTTGACAAAGGAAATTGGACTTCTCCGCCTGGGTGAGTGGGTTTATATTCGTCTGGGAGTTCTGCAATTGTGTCATGTTTTCGTGAATAATCAGAGACATTTTCGGGTTAGAAATCCCCCTGTTTCAGTGAAACTTTCCCCCTTGACGTGGTCCTCGGTCTTTCCGGAATAATAAATGTCTACAAAGTTATCCTAGAAGTGGACGACTATAAAATCCGTAATATTTTTTAACTTCTTAAAAGAATATGAGGATTCCAGCAAGTAGAGTGGATATTTGTGTCGGATTGTCTGATGTTCGTCTTCCTATAAGCTATAAATCAGCAAGAGAGGCGACTTTTGACCGGCCGGTTCGAATGGAATATAAAAAACGAGACAAAGGGCAGCCCAGAATGGAAAGCAGGTAAGAAAATCAGTGGCATAATTGGCAATTTATTGTAGATCCGCTTACACCGACACCATCGGCCAATATGTTTGGCTAAAAGTCAGCTCAGCTCTCCAAAGCAAGGATAACCCCAGCCAACAAGTAAAGTTACACCTTATCGCCCCTTTCAACAGTTTTTAGATCGGAATTTTAAAGATTACCGTACTCGGTTACCCTTTGTCGGATGATGAAATTAATAATTTAATGAAGGAGCAGAAAGAGAGGACAGAATTTATGGGTCATCGCCCGGGCACTGGCAGTTCAATCAAGGGACTTTCCCCTCCTCCACAAAATCAGAAAAAACGGCCAGAGAGGTATAGCTAGTGAGTGGTTTGTCTCTCAAATATTCACCCCCAATTGCTGTGATTTACACGTGTGAAATCCCCCTTTTTTTAAAGAAGCGGGAGTTCAATTTTTAGTAGTGGAGATGGAATGACGATTGGGAACGATGGCTTAGGGGGCGACCCATTGACGTGTATCAGAACAGTCAAAAGAGCTGTGGAAGAGAAAAAGCAAGCTGCTAAAACTGTAAGAATTTACCCGTTTATCCCTTTACAATGAACATTTAAGCATGGAAAAGACGTTGAAGCGACAGTATGCCTTCGGGCAATTCAACGACTAACAGAATATGAAGCAATGTTGGAGGATCTCTCTTCCCGGAGGAGTAATGCCCTGGTTCATGAAGAAATGGAACAAGCGGAAAGGCTCCGACAGACAATGTTGGATTGCAGAGACACAGCACTACGCTCCAGTCATGTGGATATCCTTTTCGACCGGGCTGAGGTGAGCAAATTATGTTTCGATTACTCAAATTCATCTTTTATTTTAGCTTCGTTCGATTGGAGTCAACTCTGAATGGAGCCAGAAAGCCTAGGAAATCGCCATTTCCCGATCAATTTTACTCATTTTAAAGGACCATTTATTAATTATTAATGTATAGAAATGCTCTATATATGGCTCTGAATAAATATTAAATGACTAGATGAAGGTAGTTACACGTAATTCGAAAGGAAAGTGAAGGAGAATGAATGACAATAAAGGACTAGTTGGCAATATTTTAGACAAATGGTTACAACTTCAATGCGTCATAGAATATTTCCTGTAAAAAAGATCGAGACCTCGGTTTAAAGCGATATTCATCCAATAATTCCAACACATCGGCATAGAGACATGGCCATTCGAAAAGCCATGGATGAGCAGCCCGTAAATTGATCAACTTCTTTTCTGGAGATTCTTTGATTTCGAGCATGTCGACTTCATTCAAAACTTGACGGCGAAGAGCCGCCACGTCGACTTGTGCCGGTAACGGATACTCTGAAAGAATTATATATATTATTTTCGGCTACAGTAATCTCTGACTTTCAGCATTGGATGCACAATAGAAGCATCGATAAGACGAATGGGCCAAGGCGGGATCAGTCCTTTGATTCTTGGAATGGCCACTCTTCGCCCCTCGATCATTTTCATCCGAAAAAAGCTTCTTTGGGTGGAAAATATTCTTAAAGGACTAATTTTATTTGCTATTAAAAATATTACCCCGCACATGACCTGGACTTCTGATGGTAAGGCGGCGATGTAGACGGGTTGCATTACCTGTAACAATGAAACTCTGGCGTTTCTGGCAAACAAAGGAATTTACATGACATACCGTAAATGCCCGATTAGTACCCCACTTCAAATAAGACCCCATACTCGATTAATACCCCACCCTTTGGGGTCTAGGAAGAATAAGACCCCATCCCTAATAATACCCCATACCTCCAATAGTACCCCACCTTTTTTGAGTTCGCGCGGATTGTTGGCCGTTTGCGCGTTACGCGACGTAGCCTTTGCTTTTTCTCTTTTTCTCCATTTCTTCTGCTTGTATTTCGTGACAAGGGCGTAGACGAATTGGCTGATCAAATAGATGCACTAGACTTTGAGGAAGAAGAAATTCAACAGGAAAATCCAGAAATTGATCAAGAAGATTCAGACCAATCTATTGAGTACGATTCAGACCAGGGATGGGCGGATAGTGATTTTCACTATCCGAAACGGATACCGGATGATCCGGAGTTGAAAAAAATCATCCGTTTCGGATATCGGAGGATCCGCATCCGAAAAAAATCATCCGGTCGGATGCCGGATAGTGGTTCCGGATTTCGGATACCGGATTCGGATACCGGATAGTAGCGTTTTTTTATGGTTTTGTTCTTTTTTTCAACAGAAATATAAAGAAATATTAGTAAAAAATAATTTATTCTGAATAAAAATACTTGAAAAACGGAAACAACTAACGAAAATATAATTTGAAGGCGTTGCCCTCGTTAATATAAAAAGAAAACATTACACAAATCCTAAAATATCAATGTTTGCTCGGAGAAAGAGAAGTCGCTCCAATGTTTGATCCACCATGCGTTTTCTCAAATCAGACAGCGTAAGGCTCGCTGCGCTGAACAGCCTTTCCGACTCTATTGTTTCCACGAGGAGTAGATAAAGGGAATAAAGATGACCATAGCATCTCTTTTTTTCTTTGAAATCCAGGCATGGAGGCTCCATTACAAACCTTTTCTCTTGTACAAGACCCAGAGAAATGCCGTTTTGTCTATGCGGAGGAGATGTCGACGAGGGGACGGCGGCAAAGGTCGAGAAGGTTGGCAACTTGTGGCCGTCATTTCTGCGCGCGTTCAAAAAATAAAGATTCCCCGTGAAAAAGAGGGTTCCGCGGCATTTCAAATATGAATTCCTAAAAATCCGGAAAATGGCCGGATTTTGGTCACTATCCGTTTCGGATACCGGAGGATCCGCATCCGAAAAAAATAATCCGGCCGGATTATTTTCCGGATTATTATCCGGGATTTCGGCAAAAATCCGGTATCCGACTATCCGATATCCGGTATCCGCCCATCCCTGATTCAGACGCTTATCTCGATCAGATAACATTTTGTCAGGATTGAATTAGCTTTTTTTCTTGTTATTCTAGTCAGTTGTTTTGTTTTCGTTATTTTTCATAAATGAATACTTTGTAGGCCAATGCAAACATACACCGTACACCAATACACCGTACACCAATACACCGGGTGTATACACCAAGTTCACCAAATAGTTGACAGTGCGCGGAAGTAAGTTGACAGTGCCAAATCTTATCACTTATCTTCCTTCTTTGGCCGACAAATCATTTATGCTCCCGAAGGCTCGCTTCGCTCGCGGGGCTGGGGGGTATCCCTCGGGAGATTTGGATTCTTTAGTTTATAGAATGTCCGGGAGAATAGGCGCTGGGAGGAGATCGCTTAGGTGGGGAAAACAGTAAAATATCGTTACTGATGGCTGTTTTGCTCTACCAAGCAATTTCCTCCCGGTATTTCTTCTCCTGGACATTCTATAAACTAGTATTGGTGTATACACCGTACACCGGTGTATGGTGTATGTTTGCATTCGCCACACCGGCGGTGTATGGTGTATGTTTGCATTTTACTTTGTAATATTCTATTGAATTTTTTTTAAAAAAAAAAGGGAAAAAAAACAGTAGAGAAGAAGAAAAATTTTTGAAATTTGGTTGATAATCGTTGAAAAAATCGCACATTTTCTATTCACGGCAACCAGAAAAATGCTTACGAAAAATAAACCCCCACTCCCGAATAAGACCCCATACTCGAATAGTACCCTGCTCCACGGAGGCTACGAAGAATAGTACCCCATGGGGTACTAATCGGGCATTTACGGTATCACATTTTACAGAGAATTTTCCGGGCTTTTTTGGGTATCAAACATGCGCAGAAGTCACAACATAAAGAAATTTAAAAAGTCTAGTACCTGTGACTTGCCGGAAAGAGCTGTCGCCTGAAGATGTCGCTGTAGCCAACTGTCCCCCATTAAATGGAACCGATAAGCAGCTACACATTCTTCCTAAAATTCTATAATATCCAATCCTTTCAAAAATACCGTACCTCTCCTTTTGTCATGAAAATATACCGCACAGGATCGCCAATATTCCTATTGACCTGGAGAAAACGACGGGTTTTGAATGGAGCCAGTCGCCATTTTTCTCGATATTTTGTAGAAAAATGAGGATCCCGGAGGAGATCAGCCACCTGAATTTTTCTTTTGAAAATAGAGGAAAATTACCGTTCCTTCTGCTTCTAGTCGACTTTTTTCCACGGTAAGTCCCTGGCTTAAACAACGGGCTACGGTAGATGACCGGGAACGGGATTCATTTGCCGGATCTTCACATTGACTTGTTGTCGTTGTTGCCCGACGTCTGTCTTTAAAATTTCATTATATTTCCATGAGTTGTAAAGTGCATTTCTAGCTGGGGATCTTGAACTTACTTCCAATAGATTCATCAATCCATGAACTGGACAATCCGCTAGTAATTCCCGATTCGGATGTCATGGCTCGACTTCTCACATTATCACTGTCATATTCGAATATTAGCGGACTGTCAATGGTCGGATACTCAAAACCGGAATCGCTGCCACTTCTTCTCAATCGTGGCCCATGTTCCAAGATTAATTTGGCGGGGGCCCAACAGCTCTAAAGTTAGTTGTCAACGGTGACATTTCTGTTTACCTCACTACTGGATCGGGCTCTTCCAGTTTTCCTCCCTGCTGGTGATTCCAATCCTCGCTTCTGTTGCGCCGTGGCTTTATCAAAAGAAATTGAGACTTCTGGTACAATTTGAGCAGAAGTTGTCGGTCTCCGCTCTTCGTCCTCGTCTCCCTCATATTTTTTTCTAATCTCATCCACCACCCATTTATGTTGATTACTTTCCCAGCCATATTCACAGAGTAATTTTGATCCAATTTCTGACGTGGCTACCATGTTCAAAGCCCAGAAAGCAGCTCCTCTAGCGGACAACGTTGGAGATTCTTCCGCGAGTCGGATCATTTTTGGTATTACGTCGGGGGAAAAGAGTTCCACTCCTCCGGCTGTTGATCCAATTTGTCCCAAAGCGATGACAGCTCCTTTTACTAGGGCCATGTCCTTTTCTTCTCCCAGTTGGACCAGGAGCTGGCGAATGACTCGTTCAGATTTTAGGAGCTCACGACCGTAATGATGCTTGGCTAGGCTGCCGAAGAGATGAGCAGGCGCGCGGACACCAAAACGCAGCCTAGAATATTTCAGTTTTTTCAGCGATTTCCCCTACCGTTCATGACTGATCCTCGAGAAACCGCCAGTAATTGATCGCTTCACATTTAATAGACAGACTCTCATGTCTTCATCAAGACTTTCAAAATACCGCGTATTAAAACCCTAAAAATACGGTACTTTTCCTTTAAAAAACACAAAAGATCACCGTCATCCAGGTGTGAATAGCTTCCATTAGCGTGTCATGATTACTGAGACAAATATCCTCATCGGCGTAGAGATAAGCCTTCAGGAGAAGCCCGGCCTCACCAAAGGCATTTAATGGAACAGCTCGGAGATTTTTGACGCTCTGCGGATACATCTGGAAGTATTGGAATTTTCAAATGAAAAAAAACAGCGAAAAATGCGGATATGACCTTTTATCCGCCGCCGCGGGACATCGCCCTTCTGGACACACCATCAACGGCGGAATAATGGGCGAATGCAAACATACACCATACACCGTACACCGGTGTATACACCGGGTGTATACACCAATATGTCCAGGAGAAGAAATACTGGGAGGAGATCGCTTGGTAGAACAAAACAGCCATCAGTAACGATATTTTACTGTTTTCCCCATCTTCTCCCAGCGCCTCTTCTCCCGGACATTCTATAAACTAAAGAATCCAAATCTCCCGAGGGATACCCCCCTAGCTCCGCGAGCGAAGCGAGCCTTCGGAAGCATAAATGATATTATTGTTCTCCGTAATTTTCTGATATAGAAAATAGTAAAAAATAAAAGAAAACAGCAGAAATAAGCAAAATATAGCGTTTGGTGTATTTGGTGTATACACCGGTGTATACACCGGGTGTATTGGTGTACGGTGTATGTTTGCATTGGCCGAATAATGAGGTATTGTCGAAAAAAACGGGAAGAAACACGAACCGGTAGCCATTGATGTAGCATGCGTATCGTTTGTCGGACAACTTTTACGGATTCGTCGCCCAGCTGGCCGAGAAGCAGACGAATTCCCCAGTCATAGAAGTCGGGTAGACGTTGACCGGCAATGGCGCCGAGAAAACGGGTACACCAACGGCGAGCTGGCTGGAAATAAATAGTTTTTATAGGTTCCTTATAGACTTTTTTGTGCTTTGTAATCGCATATGTAATATTTTAAAGGGACGCTGAAGGATTAAAAAATATTTTTTGAAATGCTTTGGTTTTCTTCGTTCTTGTTTTTAAAAATAATAATTTAATTATTATAGCATAGTACAATAAGAAAAACACACAAAATATAGCTGTAAACAACTTTTCTTATATAATATTTGCGCAGCGCTTCTTTTATTTAAAAAAAATTAAATTTTAAATAATACAGCTACTTGTCTACCTCCAATTGGTGTTCTAAATTATTGCTAGCTGCTATTTATTATTTTTAGCATGAAAAATAAGCTAAAAACAAGAAAATATTAAAGAAAAACGCGAAGAATGGTTAGATGGATTGAGCCGACGCGCTGCCCGCGAAATTCAAACTTCCGCCAATTGGCGGAAGATTGCAACTTTAATAATCTGTATCTTTTTATAGAAAAATTTCCCAGCAATACGAATTAGTGCATGATAATCAGAAAAATCAGCTCTATTTAATAAGATCAACTTGCAAAAAATCCTTCAGTGTCCCTTTAAAGAAAGTGCTCAAAATAGGGAGTAAAATTCAAAAATAGCTAGCAAAATGTGCAGATTTACCGTATTCAGACCTGATTCTTATTATTCTACGCGCTGGAATACAGTAATTGCACTAAAAACTACACCCACTCACTCAGAAAAAAGTGCTGAATTTTTTCATCTATGAATTATAAAATTTCACCCAGCGTAAAATTTTTCCCCACCTCATTTGTCGATGTCAATGCTTTATGAAGCACCAGACGGGTCAAACTGGGCTGTCCACCATTGTCACTGTAATCCAAGCTGGCTATCACCGCTTTCACCAATTCTGGCGGTGTTGTGTTGTTCATTTTCTCGATATAGCTGAAAAATATAAAAATTTATAGATCTACCCAATTTTTTAGTTATTTTCAAGCCTTTCCGCATTTCCCATGATTTCTGCTCCTTTAACTGGTTTTTTCTTTAAAGAAGACGAGACAAAGATTTCAATTATCATATCCACACAGACGCACATGCGATCTCAAGTCGTAGATCCTGCGGATGACCCCACCAGGGGGTGGTTTGACGCGCAGCGGCGACGGATAAAGAACACGATAAAATCTTGCAATTATGTGGGGGGAAATCATCGGGAAGAATTAGGCAAGAAAAAGAAGAAAGAGACGAATGGATTTATTCTTTTCGACGTCTAGATCCATTCGAGCCATTTTCTAACCGTTCTCTTAGACAACTTTCATCTAACGGCTCCGTGAACCCCTTATTTTCTACAAAATACACTATTTCTTACCAGAAATACTGGAAGAATCGATGGGATATGTCGGATCGAAAATAAGTTGCGAGATTTTGAGGTTAGCGCGCTAACCTCTCGGCCACTACGTCATAATTTCGAGCGATTCATCTCCTGACCTTCGAGGATCGACTTTCCCGCCGATTTTCCACCTCTTCTCTTTATTTTCAAAAATCTTAAAAAACTATGCATATTCCGTGGATTCTCTTTCAGCATCCTACCAGAACTTCCCGCAGCTTTTTCTCCCGTCCCCTCCCGCCCAAGATTGGTCACAATGGCAGCCACTGGTGGGTGGATGGGATCTCTACCTATCTCGGCTTCTTCTTCTTCACCATCTCTCTCAATGGACAGGTTTTAGGTGGCTGGTATGGTCAGCTTAAGCCATTCCAAGCCCGCCATCTTGCACTTGGCTTTTCACGGCTCGTCTGCGATTTATCCTATTGCCCGATGGTAAAGATGGCGCGATTTTCACACCCGGCATTTATACTTTGGAATTCTTCCTTTTTCAATTAGACCGGCACGACTTTCAGGGTTCCAAATGTTGCGGATCTATTTTCGAATGCCGGGAAACTACACCCAGCTGACTATGTCAAGACGACTCGTTTCGAGGTCGCCTGGGGTGAAGGCGATGGAGGCAAAACGGCGGCGATCATCGCCGACGGCCAATTCTATCCAGCGCCCCGGGGGCATACAATAGCGAGAAAAGTGGGAGGAGGAAGGAAGCAACGGGGGAGAAAGCTTTCAAATCTTCTGCCTTTTCTTACTCGGCCGACCATCTGCCGGTCTTTTTCGTACAATTTCTTCTTTACTTGAAAATACTTTTTAACTAAAAATGATCGCCTCAATTTTTGTAAATAATATTTTTAATTTAGGCGGGTTCAATAACCGCCATTTTTGATGGTTGACGTCATTTTTGAATTTTCTCTGGTGGCCATCATAGATATTCAAAAGTTCGTCTCAGGATTACGGTGCTCTCCAAGATTTCTTTTAAGAAAAGTTACAATCCCTTGTTTTTCCCTCGCCCCCTAATTAGCCATCTATGTTTTTTGGTAGCTGTCGAACCAGCAGTCAAAGCCGGCTCTCCTCCTTTCCCAGTCCGATGACCAGTTACTGTCTCTCCTTCAATCATAAGGCATAATTCTTCTTTATTCTTTTCCCCACAAAGAAATATGCAATTCCCTCTATTGGGCAATACCCTGACAGTTCTGAGTCCATAATTCTTCCCAAGCTTCCCTTTCCTGTCGCCATCCCGGATTGTCTCGATCTCGCCCCGTCGAAACTTGCGCTTCCCTTCGACTGGACTGGAAAGCATCAACACTAGCCGGCTTTTTCCGACGCGCTCATCTGAGATCCAATTTATTCAACATTGTCCTCTTGCCGATACTTTTTTCTCGTACTTTTTTGACCACAGGGGGCAATCATACGATTCATTGACTATGTGAGGCAGCGGATCGTCGCCTCCTCGCCTATCGACAATTTCTCTCCGGGATTCTAACCCGTTTAAAGGATTCCAATCTCTAAAATAAATAGTAATCTGACTTTTTTTGAATCCGCAATTTCTCTCATCGCTTGATCGCTTCTTTGAGTGTTTTGTTCCATTCTCGGCAATCGCGATCAAAAACGAGATTTCTCGCCTGGGGGAGCTGGATTTGACCAGTTACGAAATCCGATTCAAAATCAGCGGGATGGCTAATGCTAATTTTCGAAAGAATTTAAAGAATCGTTTCTTCCAAACCAGGGAATCTTTTGCTGAACAGCCAGCCGAGAAATTGCTGTAAAAGAATAGCGGAATTCTTACTAATTAGGGTACAAAGGCAAAAATTAAGTCGTTCTGGTCATTCTAAACAAGCAGCTGTTTCCTTCCCAGGATCCAGATTGTCTATTTAATTGGCTGTTTAATTTGATACGGAGGCTAATCTATAAAACCTGGTCACATAGCTGGTGAGAAACCTTTTGGTCAGTTAAAAAAGAAGATTTCTCTTGTCTTTTTTCTGTGAACAGCTAAATTTGACATCTGATGAAATGCGTTCAGCAATTCTTGAAATTGCTGATTACGGCTGTTTCTAGTCTTTTATGACCACCAATTTTCATGCTGGGATTCCAGTTAGCACTGAAAAGATCGCCTTTGACTGCAAAATAGTTCTCAATTTGCGTCTTTCTATTAAAAATCCCCGCAATATCTCGAAAATCCGACATTTTTCCACCATATTTTTCTATTTTCATTGTTCTTTTGCTTTTCTACATATTATTTTCAAACTAATCTATTTTACAGATGAACTGGGTAATCTTTTGTTTGTTATCTATATCAGTCACCCTGGTGGTGGCCGATCTTCCCAGCTGTACGCGGGCTCGTTGCGTCCATTGTGAAGTGGAGTTCATTGGGAGGATGTGCCCAAGTGCCTGTGCTGCCTGCCATCAGGTATCACCAAAAAATCCTCATATAACAATTTGCTACAGCAAAGATCAGCTCAAATAGGAGATGTTCGCCCGCCACAGCCGCCGATCACTTGGCACCCCGTCAAGAATTCCGGATCCGTACAGCCTAAGCCTGTAAATCCGGTACGGCAAGCTGGAGTACAAACGCAAACATATCAACAAGTGGTACAGTATAATTACTTTAAAAATGAGATTATTTAAGCCGTATCAGCCTCAGCAGGCGCAAGCTTTCGCCGCCCCTGTTCAACAATACCCGGCATCGACATTGGCGCCACTCATCGAGCAGCCAAATCCAAATCAGCTGAATCCCCAGTTGGCTAATCGACCGGCTGACTTGGCCCATCCTCTGCCAGAATATCAACGACCTGGATTCAACCAGAATTTCAATCAACAGCAGCCCCAGTACAATTTCCAGCAACAAGGGCAACAGCCCTTCCAGCAGAACTTCTACCAGCAGCAGGGGCAGCAACCTGGACAAGGATTCTATCCCCAGCAGCCGCAACAGTCGCAATTCTTCAACCCATTCCAGCCATTTTTACAGAATAGCTTCCAGGTATTATGCCAAAACATTTCCATTTAAATGAGATTTCTAGGGCGGAGCAAATCCCTTGGACCCTCTTGGTTTATTCAACTTTGGCGGGCAGAATACTTTCACCCACGCTGCGCCAGTAGCTCAGGTTGCCCAGCCATCGGCTAGGACTTATCCTTCACCGGCTGGTGCTTCCTCCGCTGCCGCTTCCTCTGCTGCTACCGGCTCTGCAGCTGCTGGACAATCTCGTGGTCCTGGAACGGCTTTCAATGGAAATTACAATGCCCAGGCTAATTATCCAGCAGCGCAGCAGGCTCCGGCCGCACAGCAAGCGCCACAAGCTGCACCAGCTGTCCAGCAGCCGACCCAGGTTCAACCAAGTCTTCAACTTCCACAAATGCCTAGCCTTTTCACTGTAAGTTGGGAATTGTTCTCCTTTAAAGAGTTTTCCAGCCTCCTCATGTTCCTCCCAGTCCACCGGCTCCTGCCACGATCGCTTTACAGTCTCAGGGACCGTACAGGACAAATCAGGCCCCGACTCAGACTGCTCAGCAGGCTCAGCCACAAGTCCAGCAATCTGTCCAACAACCTCAGCAACCTCAACAACCCTTGCCACAGCAACCAACCCAATACCAGCAGCCACCACAACGCACGCAACCCCTTCCTCCTACTTCTAATAGCATTGATTCTGCTCCTTCTTTCTATGGAAATAAATATTACGGAGAAAAAGGACCCGCACCGGCACCTCCTCCAGCTCAGGTAAGGAAAAACTCGTCGTTTCTTCATATTGATAGAAATTATGAGCTATTTTCAGTGTCCTCGTGCTGGATGGGAGCCGTGTATTAGCAAGGAAGTTGCCAACGAGCGGTTTAGAAACTGCTGTGCCCGATTAGGTGATGGCTGTTCCCAGCTGTGCAACTACGATGCTAATCTTGCTACAGTAAGTCTCTGGGAAACAAAAAAATGAGAAAATTCTAGATGCAATTGGCGGTCCTAACTGGAAGATGTCCATTGAATAAAGTGGCGGATATGATGGTTTGTGCCTCAGGATACGAAGATGCCACGCCGTGTTGCGAGGCTTACAATGTCTTTGAGCCCGGCTACGAGCAATGTCGCCCTTACTGTAATCCAGCCGCTGGTCTACCACAGGGTGGCCCCCTCAGTGACAAGTACAAATGTCTCGTTAAATTGGGCGCTATCCAGCAATGCTTCTACGTTACCCAGAAGCCATAAATTCTAATAATTTCACTGACAATTAGTGCAATATTTTTAATTGTTTTAAATCAGTTTTCCCGCCCTATTTGGTGCCATTTAAATTTTGTTTTATAATAATAAAAATTCTGATAACTCACATTTGAAAGATTGCCTCTTTTTGAAGAATTTGAGCTCCGAGACGATGACTGGAATAAGTTCCAACGAGCGAAAGATGGTACATGGAGCCGCTATAAACCAAGTGCTTGATATTGTAGAGATCCTGAAAAGTAATCTTTCCTTCAAGGCGCGCTCGTTATTTACGGAAACTATTCCTTACCGTGCTAATTTTCTCCTTAAATTCCCTAATAAATCTGATTAGAATTTCTTCGACTTCTTGCTGTTTTGATGGATAGCGCAGAGCCAAATGGATTGCCCGTTTTGCTGCTACAACGAGTTGTCGGTCTTCTGCCCAAGCCAATTGCGGGCCTCTAGCTGGGGAAACTTCTTGTAACACCTAAAATTCCAATTCAATTTAAATTCCAAAATTACTTTAAAAATAATTTCCAGCACATCATTGAGACAGTCCGTTCTTTGACATATGCTGAGATCTCTCAAGGCTTCGATAAACATAAAAATGCAGTTTTGGATATTGAGCGCGTCATTTTTCCAGCAATTGCTGACGAGATTGGAAAAACTTTCGTCTATAGAAGGTGGGATTACTGTAATTTAGTTCTTTTACCTGTTCTCCAAGGTTTTCTTTCAGATAGCAATGGTGTTAAAGGTCTGTGATCCATAAACAGCGAATAGTTCGAATCATATGGCGGTTCTGCTGACATATTATGGATCCAAACCTGATTCAATTGGTCAAATCGATGGAGGGCAATTGTCGCATTTCTAAATATTTTCCTTTTAAGGTCTACAGTATCCTTACTCTGCATTAATATAACTAAAAGTCTCCGGTCCATCGTAGTCGTATAGTCCATGGACAGCGGCAGCCGATTTGCTTCCTATGACTGCTTCACTGGCTGATTGGAATAAACTTGGAAGCGAGAGAACAGTCGCCCGCCAAGTGGAAGGAATGATGGACGGAGCAACTCGAAGGAAATCAGCTAACAGGAGGGTCGCTTTTATGGCACTGGGGGCATTTGGATTGGCAATGATCAATCGAGCTAAAGATTGGGGAAGACCTGCATTGATTAACACGAAAAATGCCAAGTAACGGAAAGATGCCAAGACATCCACGTAGCGGATAAATTCCTGGAAAATGAGCTACAGTATGTTAGGATAGAGGATCGTGCCTGGTCCTGTCCAAGAATTATGTCATTCTGTGCCAGTACAAAATCCTCTTTTAATGAACTGCTGAAGATATCCGGGGTAGAGAGTGATCCTGAATATTTGCCAATTTCGATTTGAGTCCATTTTTTACCATAAAAATCCACAGCTTCCTTCCAATTCTGAAAATTCTTCTGGGCATAAGGCGCATCCATAAAATCACAGCAAATATTGACGATCATGTCCCGAATATGGCTGAGATTGACGTTGCCGACTGTACCAAGACCGAGGTATTCTAGAAGCCTGAAAAATGGAGATTTATATCCTGATCTACAGTATCCACTTACCGTAGAGGAGAAGAAGCAATGACGGTAGCTGTCGGTCCTACGGCTGCACAGGCGAAAAGTCCGGACCAACTTCGAAGAATCGACAAAAATGAATGGGAAAATGTGATCATTACACCTTCGATCATTTTATCCACCCTGAAAAACTATTTTCCTGGTAAAGGGGTCTACCATACTTTTCTGACGAAGTGTAACTCCTCTCAAAGAAGCCAAATTCTATTAAAGGAGCAAAAATTTGTTCCAATACGAGGTGTAATTGGGCCATGTTCCGGACTGCTGGATCATCCAGCCAATTGACAAGAACACGACAGACCAAATTGGCAATTCCTTTGTTTACACCGGAATTTCCGGTAAGGACACGGACGATCCAATCTGTGCCGCTCATATCGATCATAAGACGAGGCTCGTGGATACAGAATTCGAGGAACATTGCGACACAAGCTAGTCCAAGTCTGGAAATTGATAAGAAATGGACAGCGATGAGATGACTCTGATATATATTTTTGATATTTCTGTTTTTGCCGGGAAGCATTCTCCATTTCGGAATTACCAGAATATATATGGCCGTTGGCCAAAAGTTGTTAGTACCATCTGATAGCGCTTTTTCTGCTCTACAATAAGATATATGTAATTTTTCTCCAAGCAGAGTTCCTCCAAAATTACGACGCATTTTTTGAGTCTCTCTCCCTAGTCTCCCGTTCTTACCTGTCGTCTTCCTCTTTATCAGGGCCATCCGTCCCGCAACCACCGCTATCAGGAGCACCTGGCGGTTTGTTGATAGTCTTCAAAGCTATAGCAATGACCGGTTGCATTATCGACTTGGGAAAGGCATATTTCCTTTAATTTTCGAGGTTTCCAGGCAAAAGGGCGAGCAACCTACTTGCCATTATTCTGAGCAACAGAATCTTCGATTAATTTCTTTAAAAAAGACGTCTGATAAACGGTGATCATAGCTCCAATTAGTCGAAGGGATTCACATCTTTCCATTTCATTGTCTACACAAAGATCTAGAGATCTGAAACGCTGGGAAAAGTTTAGGAATTGGATATTTTTACCGAACAACGTAGATGTCGACGTGATTATTTACCATAAAAGTGAGATTTCTTTCGGTAAAGAGGCAGAGTCGAAGGATACGGAAACTCATTGCCCGGATGGCCGGATAGTCATCTTTTAAAAAGAGAAGAATCCTGAAACGATGGGTATAATAAAAGAAGACCGCGGTAGAAGGCTGGTGAACTCACTTCAAACAAATGAGTTCAAAAAACTCCGGGGAATTCAACGATTCCGGGAGAGTTTCCATAATCATTTGATGTAAGCTATTTAAAAACTCTGCTCTTTCTTCGTAGGACCCATTGAGAGCCGCTTCACACCGTTCATAAATCAGCCGTTCACTGGCAGACTTTTCCAAGTGGGGAATGACGACTTCCCGATGTGTAATTCCTATAAAAATAACCAGAAAATTGAAGGATGACTCACGACTTGATTTTCTTTTCTTTAAAAATGTACTAACATTTGTATTAAAACGAGCAGATTTTGGCCGGAGGCGAGCTAAACTCGACGGCCTTTCTAAACTCTCCGCCATTGGAAAAATTACCTGTAAATATTAATTTATCGAGGAATTTGTTTAGAAAAAAAGATTTTCCTGGGAAATATGAGGTGAAAGTTGACCAGAAAGCGGTTATTTTTTATAGAAAAAAAGTTTAGGAAGATGGGATAAAAATAAATCGAAAAATAGCCATTTTAAATGAGATTTGAATAGATATAGGGAAGATTTCCGCCTACGTAACACGTATATTTGCAGACAATGGACGCGGGCTATGAATAATTTTTAAAATTTCGCTTTGTATCTTACACTTTTTCATAGGTTTTCAAACATTTTTTTTTCGATTTTTTTCTGATATTATTTCGATCGACTAATGACTGCTATATTCAGGAAGGAGAAGAAGAAGCTACGCTACGAACTTTCATGAGTAATGACCTCTGATATGCTTTTTACGGTCATTATTTGTATTCAAAGTTTGCTTTCAAATATAGTCGGTTTCCAACTCTGGGGGAAACGGGCGTTGTAGGACTTGAAAATCAGGCAAACTTTCCGAATTTTCATTGGATTCAAATGCGTGCGTCCTGAGGTCCCGCAGCGCCCGTTTCCCCCAGAGTTGGAAACCGACTATAAAAGTCAGACCGTTGTTCTCTACCTTGTAATTTTTCCTAAGTATTGTTATCCCCGCCAATGAGAAAACACTTTCCCTTCCAATGACCCATTGATACCGGTCTCATCCCCCAACCGATACATAAACCGATTGTCTTTTGTGTTTCTAATTTGAAAATAACGTCGGCTACAAACAATTCGACTGTTATAAGAATTCTTGGGTTTCCTGGCTTTATTATTAGAATAAAAATATCATAAAAGATTGGGGGATACCGCGTGTTTGGGGAGAATGTTGATCCAAATTCGATCAGCCCGACTGATCTCTGTTGTCATATTCTTCTTTTTGGATCTGGGAATGGTTGTGCAGATTCTGGAATGACGAATGGAATATTTGCTGGCTCAGATAAGGATCACCAAGGTTTTTCAGGAAAAGGCCAGAATCCTAGTATCTACTTCCGAATACGTGGATGAGGATGCTAAGGGGACAATGGGGTGCCGCATTGTCGATTCGAAGTGTGGAAAATATTGAAGTCTTGGAAGAGGGGGTCAAAAACCGTTCCTGACATAAAAATAAGCAGCACTAACCGGTGGACTTAGGGATCGAAATCTTCCCATTGTCTCCGTAAAGGTCGCGGCTTTCTCGTCATTCTGCTATCCATGTGGCGGAGGTTATCAATCTCCCTTATTTCTTTAATTGTTGCTATTTTTGCCTGTATTCCGACGGAATCACGTGGGTTTTCGGTTATTTTCTTCTTTTACAGGCACATTTTACATATGGGGTAAAGGAACGAAATTTCAGCAGACGATCGGCCGGATATTCCTGGGGTTTTTACCACAACAACGACGATTGTCGTTCCCACAACCACGACTTTCGAGACAACAACAACTCCAACGACTACTACCACGACATCAACAACGACGACGAGTACGACAACAACTTCGACGACAACTACCACGACCACTTCACGTAGGTTACTCCCGGTTTTAAGAGCCGTGGAATCCCGACGATTGAATTTGTTCTCCAAAGGTAGTTCTAAAAGTTTGCCTTATTTTGAAGCGGGTTCCCCAGCTCTAGCTTCCCCTGCGATTGTAAACCGTCTATATTCTCCCTTTTTTAGTCCTCTGCCCTACGAATTATTTCTTATTCACTGATCCAAATCTCCTAACCAGTGCCTGTTACTTTGTCAGTCCATTGGCAGACAAACTCGACTGGTTCGATGCTCGAACGGCTTGTATGGCGGCTGGAGGAGATTTGGCTGTAATCCATACACAGGAAGAAAATGACTTCGTTTTAAGTAAATTTTGTCTAGAAAATCTAACAGTTTCATTAGGTTTGGCTCTTCCTGAAGCCCCAGTAGGTGGAAATATTTTCACGGATATGATATGGCTGGGAGTGAGATGTGATACCGCGTGTGGTTTGGGGCACCCCCGGAACAGAACTTTGTACGCTTTAGAACCTGTACGCTTTCGAACCTTGGACGGTTTAGCACTGGACGGATTAGAACTAGGACGGGTTAGAACATACCCAGATTAGAACTTGGACTGGTTAGAACTGGACGCTTTAGAACCCGGGACGGGTTAGAACCTGGACGGTTTAGAACCAGGACGGTTTAGAACTTTTTTCTGGTGCATTCCCCCCAGCGAGCATTACTCCTATTTTTTTTATATAAAATAAGAAATGTTTATTCGATGTCATTAGAAGTCAGAAGAAGTAGGAATAGAGCAGCAGAAGATTAAAAAATCATCAGAGTAGTAATATGATGAATTCCTAACTGTTGTTATTCTATCTGAACATTTTTTTTCTTTCGAATTAGTGCAACTCACATTGAAATAATCATTGCTGATGTACTAAACTAACTTACAAACATAAAAAAATAAGCATAGCGTTAAGAAATACAATAAGCAAAAGCAAAAAGTGAAGACAGGCATATTATGATATCAGACAAAGTTACAACGGCTGGTAATTCTAATATTTACGTTATTACAGCTAATTTTTTTGTCGCTATAGCTATCCAACGTACCTAAAATAATAATGCGAGTAAAAAAAGCAGCAACAAGTATGCAAAACAGAAAAAACAAGGCTAATTCAACCAGCATTATAATCACAGCAACATTTCAACAAGAAAGTGATATTTGTGTTTCCATACTTTTTGCATGTACTTCAGCAAATGTTTTTGACATTGTAGATTATTTTCTAGCAAAGAAAAAGACATAAAAAACATTGAAATTAGAAGAAAACAAAGAAAAACGAAAAGAAACAAATGATTTGGACGAATTTCGTCGAAGTACGTAGTGAGACATTTTTTATCCCACGAAAAGTTCTAAACCGTCCTGGTTCTAAACCGTCCAGGTTCTAACCCGTCCCGGGTTCAAAAGCGTCCCGGTTCTAATCCGTCAAGTTCTGATCTGGGTATGTTCTAACCCGTCCTAGTTCTAATCCGTCCAGTGCTAAACCGTCCAAGGTTCGAAAGCGTACAGGTTCTAAACCGTACAAAGTTCTGTTCCGGGGGTGCCCCTGTGGTTTTGGAGCGGCATGGAATCCAGGAAATTATATGACTATTGACGGATCTCCTGTAGGATTTCTATGAGAGAATAATTGAATCTCCGATTTTTAGTTCGATTATCATCCAATGTGGCTCATGACAGTTCCCCAACCGGATGCTGGCTTCGATAGCTGCTTATCTGTATGTTCCAAACTGATTTTCTTCTAAATATATTTTCAGTTAATGACGGATAATACTCTCTTTGGGCCAATGAGTGTTGGATCATGGCACGATCTGTATTGCAGTGTCCAGGTGACAAGATACGCTTGCGAGGTTCCTGTCACTCCAATTGGATGATTTTTTGTACATTTTCTAACAACTTTTAAAATAAAAATAAAACAAAATATCTGGCGAAGGAAGCTTTATTGCCTACATGGTAACAAGAGTGGGCGTCTCGTGCTGAGTCTCTGACTTATTTGTCCTAATAGACGATCCATGGGAAGAGGTCCTCGAGGAGCCGGCCGTCATTTCTTGCTGTGTCATCGTCGACGTGTCCATCTGCGATTGCATTGTCATCATCGTATTTCCACTGGTTGTCGTGTCACTAAATGCAGCGCCCGTCACACCACCCGTCGTTCCCGATGCATCGCATCCATATCGCCTGAACATACCGCGATACCAGTCATTGTAGAGCGATCGACGACAGAAATACATAATCGGCGCCATGACGAAGAAAGCACCAAAAGAGCCAATCAACCAGCCGTAAAAGATTGCCCAAGTAGCGTGACCACTCCAAGTGGCTTTGGTCGCATTGGGATCGGCGACTTTTGGCAAAGCAATAATGTTAGCTGACGGTGGAAGAGCAGGCGTCGTCGTCGGAGGGGCGGCCACATCAGGTTCTGTGGTGTCCTCGGGATTGATCGGAGGATCAGTCGGCGGAGTCAGCACCACGTCTGCAACAATTTCGGCGACTTGGCAATCTGCCGATCCGATATTCTTCTCGTTGTCAGCCTTTACTTTGGCCTTGTAATCATCTTTGTCCGTTTTCAGCAAGACAACTTCGACGTCACTTGTCTGGGCGCGGAGACCAAAACGAGGGTCAAGACAATCCGGCTGGGCAAAGGTGATCATCATATTTGAGCCCAAATTGACCGTGCCCACCACCCGATGGCGAAACATTGTAGTGATGGCTGCTTTGGAATATTCGTCGCCGACTTTTTTACCCTCAAAAAGGGACAAATCCACGCGGACTAAGCCTTTGCCATCTTTTGTCTTACGGATCAGTTTGGTCGGCAGCTGCTCACCTGAAAAATTGCATTATTATAATGAGAAACAAATCGACAAGATTCTGGTAATCCAAAACTATGATAAAATGAGGATTCGATCATTTTTTTCGATGAGTTTCAAAAAATCTTCTGTTTCTCTAATTCGTTACTCAAAATTATAAGTTAAATATCATTTTATAGCGCCTTCTCTAGCCTATTTTTTGATATATCGTATGCTGTAAAAGAAGGTAAAAAACCTACGTCTCGAGTCAAAAGAAACAAATCCATTCTTGAGCATGACATTGATTGTAGACTGATAGGGACAGGTGCCATCACTTCGCCAGTTAGTGCAAACCGTGAACCAACTACACGTCGGCTGGAGGAAAAGATGCATTCCTTTTTCCCTTTTTTGATAACGGACTAGAATATGGGTTCCATATTTACAGCCATCTTTACAGCTGAATCGCTCTTGTATTTTATCTTCAGCCATTAATCCTGTCCACCAGCGGTGTCCAATAAATTTCTTGGTGGTCATTGGAATTCCACCTCTTCCATGGGTTCCATCATACGTCGGCATAGCCACGTAGATATCGCCCGTGGTAACATTGGCATTTGCCGGATTGACATCGGCCAAATCGCGGATCTTCTTCTCATAATTACCCCATCTGAATTTGTCTACTATCCGTCATTTAAAGAGAATACCTTGATTGAAGCTTATCGCCATTTTTTGTCTCAACAAAGCATTGAGGGTCCAAAAAAGCGTAGATATTCTTGGAATTATCAGTGGATAAATCAGAACATTTCTCACTGGAACAGGAGACAATTGCCGAGCAGGACGTTCCCTTGGCTTCTCCAACATTTCCACTGATTGTCGAATCGTGGTTGCACCTGGAAAATGGGAAAATAAGTAATGATATTTCTGGTTTTTTTTTCAGATGTCGAGATCCTACGGGAGTGGTTAGAGGATCTCTTCTAAAACGCCTTGGCCCATGTGATTTCTTTTCATTTCTTTACTTTGAAAATAGAAAATGGACGCGCAGCCCTCGTCTCAACAAAATTCGCTACTGTTTTCTGATCAAGAAGATAGTTAAATTATTCTGGTTGGACAACAGGAAAGCGAAAAAAATACAGAGAAATGTAGCGGGCGCACGTGTTCACCAATTTCAATTGGATTTTGAGCAGTCGCCCAAACTTTTACTGTGTCAGAAATTGATCGTTTACCGCTTTTCTTTTCTTTGGAAATAGAAAATGGACGCGTTGCCTCAAACGTCTTATTACCTAGAGAGTTCTTGATTATTTTCTTATTTCTTTTCTCTTGTTTTCTTATTTTGCGTGTAAAAACTGGATACTAATATTTCCCCGAGATCGGAGTTCTCGACCCGGTCGCTCATCGGAAACTCAATTTTACTCCAAAAAAATCACTCGAAAACTTACCCAACATCGATTTTTACATCCTCCATTGTAATCTTGCCAGTGTCAGTATCAACTGCTCCCCATTTCTTCCAAGTAACATCTTTTCCACAGGTAAAGTCCTGATCGACGACGGACTCACAAGTGGCTTGTGCCTTGACTGTTCCTATTTCAGCCGGGCGGATATTTTTATCACTGGTAGCAAAGATTGGCAACTTGATTCCAGCATTGACAGTTGCATCGAAGAGTAGCAACGGTAACAGAAAATGGCAGAAATAGCGAAACATTGGGAACAACCGACGATTGGTAGACCAATTAGACTAAATGACCAGACTGATTGGAAATTTGACGGATTATGGGTGACTTGTCCATTTCACGAATTTCCATGTCAATTTTCAAAGATCCCACGGCGAGAAGATTTCTACATCCATTTTTCGCCAATTTTCACGTTCGGAGGGAATCTCCGATCGAGTTTTTGGACTGTTTTGCAGTCCCATTCTTTGAAAAGTCGGTTAGTATTTATTAAGGATTAAAATGTCAAATAAAGCATAGATTATTGTGTTGTACAGGATTATCCAATTATTGATGCGTCAATTTCACAGGCGTATCTACCGGCGTACCCACATTCGAGATCATGCCAATGGCTATAGCCTGTACCAGGATTGACAAAAAGGCTGTTATCTGTCAGCATCTGAAAAACATCATTCCTGATATTTTCCACAATAAAATGTTTGCATTATGTCAATTTTATAAATTAGTCTAAGGGGAGGCAACTCACTGATAAACAGCTATTGACACCCTGGTCAGGCTGTATATACGTCACATCCATTGTCCAAAAATTTGTATATCCAGAGCTTAGCTAAAAAGGTGTCTATTAACATAAATCCTATACCAGAGTTGTATCAGTCCACATCCAATTATTAGGATTATAAGCCAGTCCCCCACCACAAGCAGTTACACAAGACGCACCGAGCCAAACCATCCGGACAAAAACATCTGGATAAGGGGGCATTGTAGGGACGCCCATTGCGGCAAGGCCTAGGAAATATTTGCCATTATTATTTGGGAATATTACTGTAAACAAAATCATTTTCTTCCTGTGATGTTATAATGGCCAAATGACCATTATCCGCCTCACAGAGGGCTTTAGCTTGCGTCCACGTTGGCCAAGTGGGTCCAGCCAGCGGACTGACATAATAACAGGAGGTTGTCATCGTGTTAGGATTCGTCCAATAGGTATAGGTCGCTGGACATTGATAGGCTGGAAGACATTTAAAGGAAAGCTACAATAACCTACTGGTAGTTGTAGTGGTCGTTGTGCTCGTTGTCGTCGTCGTAGTTGTAGATGTTGTGGTCGTTGTGCTTGTCGTTGTTGTGGTCGTAGGCGTCGTGGTCGTATCGACAACGGTAGTCTCATCTACCAAAAAAGTAGAAGGTGTGGGCACGGTTGTGGTAATAATAAGATCAAGAAAATCCGGCTGATCGTCAGCTAAAACCCAAATTTCATGAAATTGACATTCTTACTCACGTGATTCCGTCGGAATACAGCCATGTACTCCAACATTCAAAAAAATCAAATAAATTGATAGTGTCTGCCACATTGATTGGACAGTCACAAGAAGGATATAAATGGCTGGAAGAGACAGAAAAGGGGAAGTTCAGGATCTCGTTCCGCACGGGGATAATTCGACAACTATTGGACTTTTGAACTGTCTGTCAAATTTGACAAAAGATACACGACGTTAGATCTTACCTGACAATTACTGTAGCCTATTTTATGACCGTTTAATGGCCATTGTGCTTGCTGGTAGTTCGAAGTCCAGCAACCAACTGATTCTGAGCTCATGATCCAAAGATCAATAGTTCGATTCGCGGCGCCATTCCAAGAATTTCTCCAAAATCCTTGTGATCTTTCTGCCAGGAATTGAGCCAATAATTTAGTCTCCACCGCCCATAGATAATTCAGTCACGTTGTTTCCTATTACAATCAGTCCAGCCTAACCAGCTTTATCAAACTTTCCTTCCTCATTCTCACGTCTTCTCGCGTTTCTCTCACAAAATTCATTAAATTTTAGAGTTCCATAAATGAATTTTCGCTATATTTCTACTGAAAAGAATACAACCCAAAGCCTGGCCTCGTGAGGATTCAATCCTGGAAAGAAGTGAGGATGATTGAGTTTTAATTCAATGCAGGTAATAGTCAAAATTCAGTGTAAGATATTTTTTATATACCGCCATGTTATTCCGATGCGCCCGTTTTCACCCTTTGCAAACGAGACAATTCACTGTCGTTCACCCATTCTTATCAAAGTTTTCGTCTCTTGGAAACAGCCAGTCATTCCACTCTGCTTATAAATTGTGAATAAATTTTATTAGCTGATCGGATAATGGAATAACGTTGACGTTTCATAATTTGGGTTGTTGAATTATCGTCGACACTCCTTCCACCTGATCATCATGGCTTTCCAATATTTCCAGCACCTGTTCATCATTTGATTCCGAGTCAAATTTGGCGTTTGCATCCACTGAAACCCGAGATTTTTGCCTGATATCAATCTCCTACCGTAGGTATACTCAAAAACCATGTTCATAGTCGATTTCCTTGAGGAAATGACCATTGGAACGAGATTTGTTTTAGATAGGAGACGGCGTTGGGTATTCAGAGAGCAGCAGAACCTGAACCAAAATTATTAGAACAAAAATTTTGACCTGTATCCGACGGGGCGGAAATCATCGGTCATTTTGAATTCAACTCCGTCTAGCCAGCAGCCTTCTACACATCTGCCGGACATTCGGAGCAGATTTATCAGGATTTTCTTGCCTGGAGGAGCCTAAAAAATCCTAAAATAAGCAGAGAAATGACGAGACAGAACTGACCACCAAGTGATAATTACACAGCTTTTCTCTGATAATTCTTCCTTGTTTGATAGTAATCTCAAATCGTCGAACAGCTTCTTCAACTTTTAAAATTCCACCGCATCCTCTGCTAAAAGATGACGCTAAGGTTTCACATCGATCACCACCGAAACCACTAGGACATCTGAATTTGAACTGGATATTTATCCAGAAAAAGTAGCTGACTTGCATTTGGAGCAATCCCTCGAGTCGATAATTCCTCCATTTTGACAGGATATGTGTGACGAGCAGCGACCTAAAAGCAGCTCGTAATTTTTAAGGTTTATTTTACTTTGACACTTGTAATGGTGGTTCAAAGTAGCGACATCCAGAAAACTGGGCCCCTCCATTTGTCCCATGGTTTGTTGTAGATTTGGGTCTACCGTAGTCAGCACAGGGACTCCTTTTGTCTGGGAAAACCTGAAAATTCTTGGGTTATGAAACTGGAGCTTACTCTGTGGGTGTGTAATGCATCACACTGCCTACATCATACGGTAGATTATAAAGGCTCATTTCTTTCGGAGAGACCTGGAAATTCCACATTTTGTTTAAAAGAAAACAACCTTAGCGAAATTATAAAGCAGGCTCCTATCCAAAACGTTGATATTTAAATTGACACTGGAATCTCGGTCATATCTCGACTGCTCGTGGAATACGCCCAAAGCATGTGCCAATTCGTGGGACGTTACTCCAAACTAAATCCATTTAAATGGGGAATACAGTAGACTTACGTGTTCACATCCACTTCCAATCGAGACCACCTGCTTGCCTAATTTATTGTCTTTTCCCACAGTACTCCAACATCCATCGTCATTTCCAATAAACTCCAGATATTGGGTTTCAGCTTTTCTAGGAAAAAAGTCTATGCAAGTTTCCTGCTGCCAAAAGGCGATGGCCTTCAATATAGAAGACCGGGCTACGGTATCTAAATCCCACAAAAATGGCGTGTTAAAAGAAGAAACCCACTGAGTGAGGAGTGAAGGGTATATGGCACTCCATTTTGCCAAATTGTAGCGGGATATTCGTAATTTACAAAAGCTTTTCTGAAATAAAACAGTTATTTTTGATCTCGATGGGAATAATCTTGTCGGTTTCCGGTAGTCGGAAATAACCTCGCGTCGAATTTATAATCAGTAGGTTGTGGGTTTGATTCCGAGTCCAAAAATTCTTCCAAAATACAAAAAATGCCCAATGAATTTTTGCCAACAATTCCTATCAACCCAAAAATGGAAGAAGTCCCACCTTTTTCTTCTCTTTATGGTAGATTCAATAAGATGATTGAGTGTTGTCGGGTGGAGAACCATATCTCCTTGATACAAATGATCTCTGAATAAAATTTAGTATTCCACACAAATCCCCTGCACCTGTATTTCCTGTTCAAATGTGTCAAATTAATGGGGCGATCTTCAAATTTAGGCAAAGTTGATGCATCAAATGATATTAATTTTTGGGAATATTCATTGGATACGGCTGCTGATAATGTGTCAAATTGTCGTTGGATGGATTGTTGACTAATTAAGTCAAATAACTGAAACAACTAGTAGTTTTATTTAAAGAAAACCTACAGTAATAGCGTTTTCCAACTCGGCAGCATAATTTCCTTTAAAATAGAGGAGAAAATAGAGTAAAAACATTCCCGAGAAGCCAGACAGCGGCTTTTTATATCTTCTTTTTCTCGGTTAAGGAAGAAAATGACTTCAGCTAGCATGGTCGGTGTCATAAAACGGTAACTGCCAGCCCGTTGACCTATTTTCGAGTCATTTCCAAGCCCAGAAATGATATCATTGAACAGAAAAACATCCAATTATTCTGGACCATCCTGGATTTTGTGTACTTGAAAGATCTCATATCAAAGTTCTTTCTGGATTGTGATCCTTCCGTTTTTCGTATTCCTCGTTTTCTAGAAAAAGGGGGTCAAATTTCTTTTCATCACCTTCCTCATTTGCGTAATTCTTTCTTCTTTCCAAAAAACATCCTAATTCGCTAATTCAGACGACGAATAGTGTAGATCTCGATCATTCAGGAAAATTGAATACCGGGAAGGATTATTGTAGGAAGTTGTCTATTGAACCCACGTCAAAAGGCACAAAAAAACTTGGAAAAAGAGGCGACTAATATGGAAAGGATCAAGAAGATTCTTTTAGGAGGAGAGAAGTTTGATGACATTTTGGAATGACTGTTTAAAAAAAAATGACAAAAGGCTATCAAAAACAATTTGCATCACCTAGTAACGCAGAAAAAATGCTACCAGGGGATCCAATTAGCTTTGACAAAAGCAGAAAATCGGTGGGAATATAGAAAAAGAGAACACGTCCAGCTGAAAAGGGGAAACTTGACCGGCAGTCGGAGTCATCACAATTCCTATCTTCTGTCGTACGTCTACTCAGGAATGACTAATGCTACCTGATAGCTCTTTTTTAGCTCTACAAGATGATATATACCAATTTCTGTGACAATGCGAAATCACAAAATTACATTTTCATTTTCAGCGCCCATTTACCGTTTTTTTTGTCAAAATCTATCCTCGTTCCAAATAAAAACCACAGAAAAGTAAATAATTTATCATTTCCTATAAATAACAGTAAAAATAAGTACATAGACATTTTTTCCCGTATTTTCTTTAATTTTTCTGCAGTTATACTGCTGTTTTTGTTGTTTGTACAAAGATTTGTCTCGGTTTCCGAGAATCATCCGAGCTGCTTTCCATTTTCCAGTGGCCGAGGGATATCATTCTCAGGAACTTATTCCTCATCATTTGATTGAATACCAAGAATAGGATCGGATTTATGATTTGATTGATGATAGACGTGCTAAAATTATATTCAATTGTGGTCCACGGGGGCGTCTTACCTATAATTGACAATTGTCCAAACCCATGCCAGCCATGTCGACAGCGCAATTAAAGGAGTCAAAATGCTGAATAATTTGGAAATCTTAAAGAGAAATTTTACACGGGATTTAGGATAAAATTACTTCCAAGGTTACGGTAATAGCCAACGCCTGCCAAAGGAGCATACGATCTTGACGCTTACGGGCATCCGTCGCTTTTACACGTTGTTTTACGATGACTATGACAATTATTGCATACATTCCCAGCATAACCAAAGGGATTACGGTAGAACAGACGGTAAAGAACTGAAAAAATTGATTTTTTTTAGTTTAAAAATGGATTCGGAGCTATAGAATTGTGTTGCTGTGGTAGTCAATTGCCGAAAGGTACCCACCTGTGTCAATGGATTACTTCCCAGCAACGTCTCCTGCATGGAAATTTTCTTCTTACTAAATTTTCGAATCACACCATAATTGACATTCCAATAAACGATGAATATTACATAAATCCAAACAATGCAGCACATTACCATCAAATTTAACCTGTAATCGGTAGAATTACTGCAATCCTGGTCATTTCAAGAAGTTCTTTGATCTTTTCCAGAGATAATATGATCCTGATCAGTACTTATAAACCCGGGTTGTTTTGATTATCCTGGAGAATATGGGGAACTTTGAGCTTGGACCATTGGTCGAGGCGAGGAAAAAGAAGATCAACGACCATCTCGTGGAAACTTTTTACCATGGGCGCATAGGTAAGCAATTAAAATAAATAGGGAAAAGAGTAGAACATCCAGAAATGGCAAAAGAATGTCGTTTCTCGGAAATTTGGGGTCATGTACGGAGAAAATGGACGCGCTGGGCTTATGAGATCTCGGATTCGAGCTCCAAGGTAGGGATTCCTGGGGATATTTGTGTAAAATCTTTGTAAAAACTCACTTTGTAAAGAGGAAATTCAACTTGGGAAAGCAGAAGACACAGAACCGATTGATGGTCATTAACAGGGTCAAATACAAGAGGGCCTGATCCGCCGCGTCCATAATTCTCGCTCCCCAATTGTACCAAGGAATTGAGGTGTCACTTGTCTAAAATTATTGCTATTTCTGGTTTTCTTTAAATTTTACATTCAACAGCATGAGAGGTAAAATAGTAGTGGCGACCATGGTGACCCAAAGAATATTAGCCACCGTCATATGGTAGACGATTATGAAGAAAGGATACTGTAATTCTTTAATTTGGGGGAAGAATCCAGTCGAACCTCGTTGATTTTCTTCCGCCCGTAGATCAACGTACAGACAAAGGCAATTATAGCCAAAATTCCAATTACCACGAGAGTTCCGAAAGCAATTCCCGCAGCCACAACTGGCACATATTCCGCGGCAGTAATGTTGAGATTTGTGATTGAGTCATTTATTACCAACGAGAGATCACCCTGAAATGGACACAGGCCTTTAAATCAATGGCTACAGTAATAATTCGGATCACCAGTATTAATATGGTAAAAATGGTAATTACACTGTATACATTGTGTGGGATCCTTGGCAGTTAGAATTCCTAATTCGGTTAAATATCGGTCTTGTAGAGTTCAGAGGCCGCGCAAACTTTTGACTAAAAGCTTCAAAACAGCCACTTTGACTCCCATTCAATGGAATATACTTGTTGTTATGATCTTTGCATTATGCCGGGAGTAAATTATGGTAGTATTCGAGGGAAAGCATGGTTTGAAATCCAAGTTTTACTAATATTACTACCGTTAACTGATAGAAGAGAATGGCTGAAGAAATATTAGGAAATTCCCTGGTCAGAGAACTGTATAGGGTCATTTCACGCTTCGAGACCCTTTATTTTCCTAGATTACTGTAAAACTCACTCCAACAGGATCGATGACAGGCGCTGTAACAATATCTGGAGTTGTATTGACCGCCGTTGTCGTAGTTGTCGTCGTCGGTTGTGTACTAGTTGGCAATGTTTTGTTGATGAATATATCCCATGTCGAATTGAATGGGCTCTCAACCCAAGACATGGATGAATACTAAAAATGTAAATATCTGTATTTATATCAACCAGAAGAGGCGACAAGACAACATGACTCGAAATGACTTGGGTTTTGCAAAAGGGGCGGACGAGATCTCCGCCTCATAGACAATTGCCATATTTACGTAAAAGGGTGAAGAGGATCTGATTGCTCTTGATGGTCACTCATCGTATTACGACAAACGAGCATTGAACAGAAATATGTTACGAAAATTAGTCAGGAATGGAAATAATAGAACTAATACGCACGGCGGCAAGGTGCGAAAGTTCGGAGAACTCGGAATTGACACAGCGTCGGATAACATGATTTGTTCAAAGGAAGGAAAGGCTTGGAATTTACACATTTATGCCTGAAATATTGACAAAACTTTCTGGACATGGGGCGAATCAAACCTGCGGGTCTCAAACCCAGCGCCCTAACCATTTCGCCCGAATTTCTTGTCTACCAGTCAACAATGCGCTTAGAAAGCAGTCTACTCACATGAAATCCCATATTTTCTTATATTTTCCGGGGTGTAATAAACTTTGACATGATTCAGCCGTTCAGATGATCAGAAAAGGCGTTATTCTGTTGTTTAGCCAATCAGAGGAGGTGTGACCGCGAACGGATCAAGATTACAAGTTCTCTTTTTTTCTTATTATTGCAGGGATTCTGTTCAGGAATAACAGAATTAAGGGATGCGGTAACAGGAGACTTGAAACAGATTCAAGCACCCTATATTTTTATAGCAGTTGGGTACACGGGTACTGCCCTTGAACTCAGCTAAACAACATGGTTCTCTATATTTTTCAAGTAAACAGAAGGAGCAAAAAAAGGGAAGAATAGTTCATCAAGACGAAAACTCCCACCGAGAAGAAAACAAGGTGAACCAGAGCATCCGAATTCTTTCTATCACAAGAAACACTCCTTCTACTAATTTATTGATAGAAATAATGAAAAAACATGACTGTTAGATGGAAAAGCCTGATACAGGTGCTTGTTGAACAGTCATTTCCTTGTCGACGGCAGGTGTAAGCGGGAGATGATGACGGGGAGACAAAGCATGTGATTGGCTAGTATCATTAAATTATTGGGTAGAAAATTAGGAATACAGCATATTGATAAGGGGAAACTACGGTAGATTCTAGATATAGTCGACTGGAAAAATGATCAGAAGAGCGTCCACGTTCAAATGGACAATTTGAATAATTCCCTGAGTAGACAGACAAAACAGCGACGGATAAAAAAAAGTCTGTACTCTGACTAAGCGGAGGCACATAATTGGAATTATTTATTCTTCATATTGTACAATTCTTGCAGACATTTCGTATAGCGATCCGGAATCTGGGCGTGAATTGAGTAAAATACCAATCCAAAGGTTTCCGGTTCGATTCCTGAGACTATCCAAGGGTTTTTTTGTCAATATTTCCCCGATTTCCCATGTTCATTTCAAATTTCTCGACATTGTTTTCCCAGATTCTACGTAATTTACACGTCGTCACCATGCGCATGATCTATTCTCGTCGCATCTTGGAAACAGCAATAAACAGATCTCTGCCTAATTTTGGGTTATATCCATCTCATTCAAAAGTGTAAAATTATCCCGAATTCATTTATTCTTTGGGATCAGGTGCCTCTCCTCATAAACACCCTCAAAAAGTCGAAGATGAATAAAAAATTCGAATATAGACGGCCGGGATGAATTAGAGGACTATTGTGGGGGAGAACAGGCAAAATAAACCCATCATCACATGTGGCAGACGATCGACGATTAGGCTGACTATGTGCAATTAGGAGGCGGTGGTCAGAAATTCCAGTATACTCGGTTATCAGGAGGATGTTATCCGGTTTTTGACAGTGGCGAGAGTATTTTGAGGTATTCTGGCCGCAAAGATATTGGCAGAAATCCTCTGGTCGACCCCGTAGTCGAACTCGTAATAACACACGCGAGAATTGTTCTCTCCACTTTTGGATTGTAAGATAGTTCCGACATTCTAATAATTGAGCAACTACGCGCCGTGGTTTCTGTAATCCTCGCTGCCTGTAAACGGGGGCGTATGTCTCAACATCAGACTTGGCCAGACAGATTTCCTGCAAAAATTTAATATTATGCAGAAAAGTTACAAATCTACAAGCTCATTATGAATTCACGAAAAGGGCTGGCATAAATAGTCGAGACGGCGAGCTATTTCCATTCTTCGAGATGTTTCGTCTTGTCGTCGTCGCCCTTTTCCTATGCCTCTTTGCCTTGGCCCAAGGCGGTGGTATCGGCAATCCCGATCCCTTCATGCCCATTCCGAGCAGAAACGATGCCTTAGACGTTGGACATCCTGGTATGCCCCCTCATCTGCTGAAGCACACTACGCCTCCTCCTACTCCGTACACAATCAAGCCACCTGCCGGTGAGCCTATTGCCAAGCCGCGGGCGGAGTTCCGCATCCCCGATGAAAATGAAGACACATCACCGGCAGGAAGAAACAAGCAACAGCTGAAAAAAATTGTCCAAGATATCAACGACCGGTACATGGGACATTACAATAATGGCACGTTCAAGGATATGGTCGAGTCGGTAAGTCGTCAAAAAACCATTAAAATGAATAAAAAATTTGAGGTTTACCATCCGAATGCTGTCATTACCCAAGATGGCCATGTCTTCAAAGGACATGAGCAGATCTTAGCCGCACTAACAAAGGATGGAAGTCAAATTCAAGGAGCCCGCATTGAACGTGTCTACCAGCCACATACCTTGACCACACCGGCTCCTGTAAATGGATATCCGACTCTGGTTAATTTAGTTTCCCCTCCTCCTATTCCGAATGACCTGAGCATGCCCATTGTTGCCGATGTGACTACCTTCGTTAGGACTCCTTATGGCCTGACCTCGTATCATGCCGTTCAAAAAATTCGCCATGGATTTATTGAGCGCGTGGATATCTCACCGGCTGGATATATCTATGGTCAAGATCAATGATGAAGTCGCTTCAAGAATCGGCTTCAACACCTGGTGCTTGAGCAAATAAATTTCTTATTTTGAATTTTGGTTATCTGGGGCTGTCATGGGATCAATTTCCCAAAATTTGAAAAATTGGCAGCCCGATGGTTCCCAGGGGGTCCAGGTTTTTCTGTCCCAGGGGACATAATTTTCCTGCCGAAAGTATTGCAGAAACCACAAAAACAACATAGAAATCTTGACAAAAATCCTATGGACGTGTCGGAGAAAGGAACCCGATGCCTAGCTCACGGGCGCATTTGAGTTCAGTCCACCATTCTGTCAATAATTGCCAGGATGTCTTCAGTCTTTATTTCTGTCACAGCTCAATGAAACAGCCCTACCGTCTGTGACAACATTCTCTCACGACGAGTGCATCCCCATAAATTCAGGCCAGAATAACTGCCCAGTTTTCGAAATGTTATGTCTCGTGACCGTCGTCCTTTTATTGGTTCCCGCGACCGCGACACAAGTGGACATTTCCACGTCCACGTCAGACTCGACATCCACCATGACCTCGTGGGAAACGTCGACCATGAGCACATCCACCGAGATGACTAGTCCGGATCCTAAAACTTGGAACGATACAATTTGGAATATTGCTATACAGCTGAATTATCGCTACCGTATAGCCTACAATACCCTCAATTATGAGGAATTGGTTGAACAGGTAAGGACTAACTTAATTAAATGAATACAGTAACCAAAATTTAGTTCTACGCTCCGAATGCTACTGTAAAACAGGAGGCTCTCGAAAAAACAGCAAGCGGTACGCCAACAGATCATAAGATCCGCGAATTCCATGGACATGAACAGATTTTAGCCGGTTTAACAAAAGATGGTAGTCAAATTATGAAGGTTTGTTTAATTTTTATCTAAAAAAACATTTTTAAGACCGAGATCAAAGATGTCAAATTTGCTGCAAATGACTGGAAATTGCTTCAACCTCTCACTGTTCTAGTTACCGTCAAAGTCAACACTCGCACTGGTGTGAAAGAATATAAAGCTACGCAATACATTCGTAATGGAACATTTGACCAAGTGCATATCCATGGAGCCGAATTTCCACCGTCGAAATAAATGCTGCCATTTTCTTTTGGACCATGTTCCAATTTTAAACTAACGCAAGCTGGATGTTTCCAGAAATCGTCTGAACTACCCAGGAAATGGAATCAGGAATATTTGTATGACAATACCGGTACTGGAACCACCACCTGACAACGGGTGTGCCTAAATTCTATAAGCCACTCCACTACAAACCCAGCCGACGACTACAGTATTCCAAAATCTCGGCTTCTTTCTAGCTCACAGACAGGCAGCTCAATGAAACAATTTGCCTAGCGGTTGCAAATTCTTCTCAGGGGCATAAAAAGAGCCCAGCCGACTAGCTCTCATCATACTCGGAGATGTTTCGTCTCGCCGTTGTCTTCCTCTTTTTGGTATCCATCGCAACGGCCTTAAAGGTGCCGCTAGTGCCAACGGATCCACCTTCGGCAAAAGTGATCGTTGATGAGATCAATGCGCGCCACAATGAAGTCTACAATACAGGTGGTGGCGTGGACAGAAAGGCACTATTGAAGATTTTGGTCGAGGAGGTAAGATGTTCTAGTTCTTTGATACCCATGTGTTCTCTTATTTTTGAACAAACGCGCTCCATTAAAAAATGTGCAGTAATCCATAATAATTACATTCAGAGATACACTGAAGATGCCGCTTTAAGCCAAGATGGCTACATTTTCCAAGGGCGCCAAGAGATTTATGACGCTATGAGAAAAGATATGAACCCAATCATCACAGTTAGGCGATTTTTTTTCAAAAATCATTTTTTAGGCCGAGCTATTGAAAACGATAAATGAAACTAGAAGTGAGGTAGAAGATGTAAAGGTACTTTTTTGTTATACCTTACGACGGAATCAATAATTTTGGGAAATTGAGATGCTACAGTTACGTGCATTCTTGACCTCTAGATTTATGGGCCACGTTTGTGGATTTTTATTATAGTCGTTCCAATCTTGGGGGGAATGAGCGTTTCAGGACCTGCTTGAAAATCAGGCAAGTTTTTCGATTTTCATTGGAAAATCTCAAATTCAAACGCGCGCGCTTTGAGGTCCCGCTGAGCCCGTTTCTCCCAGAGTTGGTAACAAAAACAAAGTTGGACTGTATATCACAGCTGGGAGCAATCAGAGCGACTTCTTACACGCTGCTTGCAACAGAAAAAAGTCCACTAGTGCGTACCCGCTTATTTTAAAAAATTAGCCGTCACCAAAGGAATAACAAAAAAAGACCGTTTTTGATGTCTGCAGACCAAAGATCCTGCGGATAAGCTGAATCCAAGAAAGAATCCGGAAAAGTTAAGGACAGAGTCCCACAAAAGCTTATTTAGTTTCAGCCCCTCCCCCACAAAAGAAGGGAAATTCAGTTCTTCTTTGTCACCACAAAAGTCCAGAAATGCAGGATGTCAGAAAAACTAAATATCGCGCTTTTCTGACATTCGGCTGTTATCATTGGGAATTAATTTATTATCCCGTAAGGATATTTGTTCACTGATTGTTCTCTTTTTACTGACATTGTGGAATGCCTCCGTTTACGGGCTGGTATGGCGAAAAAGGGTATTGTTGTAATGTGTTTTCCCAGGGAGAATTCCTCTTTTTATCGTGAAAATAAGCTGTCGTCCCTCTAACAATGGATGACCACAAGAAAAATCATTCGAGTAATGCTGTCTTTTTTACTGATGGTGGGCTGCCGCCCTCCTTCAACCCCCCGCTCAGTTTATTAATGAAGTTTCGACCCATCGCTCGCCTGCGGCTCGCGCTGGCCCTGTCTCCCCTGATCTACCGGAGACTCGACAAGAACACTGAAATTTACTGGAGCGTCCCTTTATTTTATTCTCTCTTTTGGCTAATTCACATTTTCCTCGTATCAAAAAAGCGCGATATTTAGTTTTTCTGACATCCTGCATTTCTGGACTTTTGTGGTGACAAAGAAGAACTGAATTTCCCTTCTTTTGTGGGGGAGGGGCTGAAACTAAATAAGCTTTTGTGGGACTCTGTCCTTAACTTTTCCGGATTTCTCGGCTTTTATGGTGCTCCGCAGAAGATATTTTCCATATTGAGAAGTCTCGGAGAATATATGACCGAAGGCCCCACAAAATGTAAAAAAGGGCACAACCATTTGTTTTTAAGGTTTTTTTTGAATTCAGAATAAAAAACTGAGTATATTAGATTTCTTTATATCTCCTCAAACGCGGAAAACAGCTCGCAATCAGAAGAAATAGTAAGAAACCGGCCGTTCTTGAGCCGAAAAATGACAAAAGCACCACAGCGGGCGAACATCAGACATTTTCTCTGCATAAGCGCCTTCTATCCTGCTGTTGCGCGGCCATTCCACGGTCGATGCTGATGAAATTCATCCAACACGGGTTAAAAACAACGGTGCACACGATGGAAAAGCGAGATTTTCAAAATTACCGTATCGCAAGAATCTTTCTTCAGAAATAGTCGCAGACTGCACGACCTTATAACTAAAAAATTAGCTTTTAAATCACCACTTTTTTCTACGTATTCGGGTTCAGCATAAAAAGTTGAGTATAAAAAATTTCTTCATACCCATGGAAGCCTCGCAATGAGCTCGGAATCTAAAAAAATAGGCGAAAGCAGACATTTTTGGAAGAAAAAATGTCAAAAGCGCCACAGCGAAAAGCGCCACAGCGAGTGACCGCGTGACATTTTATTTACTTGGGGATACTCCTTTTTGCTCTTGCGCGGCCATTTCACCTTCGAATTCAATGAAATTTGTCGTATAAGGGTAGAAAACTACGGCGAACACGATGGTGAACTTGGATTTCAAAAATTGCTTGAAGAAAACAAGATACGACCGCGGACTTCCGCACCTATTTGGCCTTATATCTCGAGAATATGAGGTTTTCAAGTTTTTCTGAGAACGGTAACGTATTCAGCGTAAAAAACTGAGTCTAGGGATACCAATTTGGAAAAGTTTCGTCTTACTTTGTCTTCAACTTTCCATTTGGCTGAAACTAAATAGACCCGTCGCGCTTCGCGCTATACAGATGATCATCTGGAATGCAACGTGGTTTGCTAAGACTTTAAACTTTACTCTGCCTCCACTCCCTACTGTTCTGCCTAGTCTTTCGCCCCTCCCTACTGTTCCTCTTCCACTCCCACGGCAAAAAGTGTACGAGTTCACAAACTTACGATTTGAATTTATTGATATAGAAGACACTCGATAAATGTCACTCTTAATTGTTTTTTTTTCTGCAAACTTCGGAAAATACGGACAGCATTTGCATCGACCATTGCAGAAATCTCCAGAAAGATCTGAGGAATAAAACATTTCACTGGCGGACTAACCACTCGAACGCCCGAGCTCTTTGATTATCCGCTATCCAACCAGGACTTTAATAAGCTCATAATATTTATTATACATACTCTATCATCCCATTTTACACGGAATGCGTGATTTATGGTTTCATCATAACCGAGAGGGCGATGGCATCGCCGACCAGCAGTCCAACAGCGACGAAGATGATTCCTTGCCGTAACATTTCATACTGAAGGGTTCTTCTTTAAATAGGCTAGAAAAACCAACCATATCATGTTGACTGAGTTCACTTTTCTTCTCAAAATAGTCCAAAATTGGAAAGAAGAAAACGAAGACGGTGATCATTGTAATGGGTACAAGGACCAGAATCAGGGCTATTGTGGGATTTCCCCAATGGGATTTAAATTGGAAGGCTGCTACGGAGAGGGCAGTTGCTGGAAATGGTAAAATTACTTGGTAAAATTACGGATAAAAATCATTTAAAAAACTTACTAGCCAGGGCGTAGGCAGTAACTCCAATCCCGCGATGCGCCCAATTGAAATATGGTCGATTTGGTGTATTTGGGTTGCATCTGAACCGAATTTTTCTTATTTTCCGCTCTTTTTATTATGAATTTACCTCATGAAACTGACAAAAGGCTGCATCCATGCAAAGATCAAAGCCAAAAGGCCTGTCATAGTGTGGACTTCGGGCCACTTTCCGCTGCCGCTACCAGGACCAGTCCATTTCCAATTTTTGGCACACATTATACACACAAAACTGGCTATCATCAACGCAATTCCGAGAAGGTTAGATGTCCTGTGGACCTAGAAAATTCAGACTATTGTATGTCAGGTGAACTTCTTACATGGAACCAAATTAGTAAGCCGCCAGGTTTGACCAACGGCCAACTGTTGCGGAAGAAACGGGCGAAGAGAAGAGCCGTTGGGATGAAACAAATCCAAGCCAGGATCATCATTATGGCTGAAATTAAAAGGATACTGTACCATATAGATATGTCAAAAAGCAGTAAACTAAATGAATAAAAAATGTACCATGGGCGTGGATAAGTCGCCTTTGCGTCGTGTCATCTTTTCCTCCAATGCTACCAGTTCCCTTTAAATCAACTGCCTGTCCGCTTGGCTGATAGTCGCTATGTTTTGTCAGTCCTTTAAGATTTTCTTTAAATTATACTAAAGCCTACCAGTTGCAGATGTTTGCCCCATGGCCACGAGAAGATAATACTTTTGATTTGGATCATAGGTGAAGACTTTGCTGTTGCCACTCCAACCGCTGACATTTACATACGCGCTACAGTACATTTGTCCATTTATCGACTTATATTGAGCTCCTTTAAAGTAGCTGGATTCGATAGTCTGAAATTATTGGAATTTTTAGATTGGAGCGCCAGTTTGAATGCGCTGTGAAGGAGCTTTTTTTGAACTTCTGGGATCACAGTAAGGAAAAACTACGTACATTTTCATCCTGTATCCGATTATTATTATGTCCTCCATCATTATAGGAAAATTTCATCGACAAGCTGTCTCCCGTCATCTGGGAACATTCGATGATACTTGCCGGTCCCTGAATAATTTTTATCTTAAAAAATTTAAAAAAATACCATATTCGGCCCTTGTGGATTGAATCCCACTGCGATATATCCACTGGCGTCGGGTTTCATGAGCTCAAGGAACATGGTACCGTCCTGTTGCATTTGGTAGGCGACTCCCATCCCAGAACAGTCCTCTTGTCCTCGGGGAAAGAAGCAGCCTTTGGTACTGCATTGGCTACAGTTGAAATTGTCATTTGGTGGTGGTGGAGTGGCAGGAATAGCTTGCATTGAGGTTAAATTGAACATTAGAGGGCTCGGAGCAGCGTCGTCGTGTCCAAGAAGCTCTGAACTTCATGTAAAGGTGGAAAAACGGGCAATCATAGTCGAAATGGAAGAAAAAGGCATAGGACAATGTCGAATACTTTGATACCAAAAACTTACGGTATTCATCAACTTTGTCTTTATTTCCCTGAGCCACAAGGAGATAATAATCCTGGGACGGATCATATTCGAATACTTGATGCTGTCCTTCCCATCCACCGACATTTACAGTTGCCCGGGCGTACAGTAACCCATCCGAGATATTAAACGACGTCTTGGTAAAGTAAGTGGATTCGATGGTCTAGAGTATCTGTGTTAGTTTTTAAAGGACTGCCTACTGTTTCATTGGGAATTCGAACATTTCTTGGCTCGTCGTTATTGTAAGAAAATTTCCAGCTCCAATCTTGGTTTAATAATCGGGAAAATTCGATGACATTATCGTCTCCCTAAATACAGGAATTAATCAGGACCAACTTTTCAGACTTACCATCATATTGTCAGCTGAGAATCCAACTGCCACATAGCCGTCTGTGCCCTTTTTCGTCAATTCAATTTCCATTTCCGTATTGCTGATATATTTCCAGGAGACGCCGAAGTCATTACAGCTTACAAGGTCCGGGTCATCCGGGAAGAAGCAGCCTTTGGTTTTACCACAGGCGGAGCAGTCAAAATACTAAAGAAATTGATGCGGAAATATGTGTCCAACTTACGGTATTCGTTGGTTGAACTGTCAATCCGGTGGATAGATCGTAAGGCAGATCGGAGACAACATGGTCCACGTGCTTATTTAGTCCTGAAATAATTGAATATAACCGTGTGATGCGCCCGTGTTAACAGTCAGGTAACCGTATCTTACCCGTATCAGATGTCGTTCCACTGGCCATCAAGAAGTAATAATTCTTATTCGGATCGTAGGTAAAAATCCTCCCAGCGGAATCGACATTTGCACCGGATACATCCACCAATCCGGAACAATACAGCCGTCCGTCGATGAATTTGACCACTGGATTGGTTATCAGCTGGTTTCGGAGATTCTACACTTTTAATTGTCAAAAATATGGAAGAGATACCTCTTCTCCATCGATTCGGACATTTCCCACATTATAGTCAACATTATAGGAAAATTTCATGGAATATTGTGAGCCATTGATGGAAGAACATTCGATTACACTATCCGATCCCTGAAGATTGTTCGTGTTTTACCGTAGTTTAAGAAAGAATGCGACGGGGATCTTACCATTTCAGCATCAGTTGAAAATCCAACAGCTGCATAATTTCCCAGCTCACCAATTTCTGCCATAATTTCCAGTTGCATTTGTCCGCTGGTCATCAGCTTGAAGGATATGCCCATACCGCGACATCCCATGTAACATTCCGTCGGAAGATAGCAACTTTTCCCTGTGCCGCATGTGCCCGTGGTAAAATCTGGTTGTGGCTGGGCCAAGTAGACGGGTTCCTGTGGTCGACACGTGGTATTATGATGCGTGAGTCCAGCATCATTTGTTGGTCCTTGCGCCAGTAGCAAGTAATATTTCTGAGCTGGATTGTAGTGGAAAATCTACAGTAATCCGTAGTTAAAAATGGTACAGAACCCAAAAACCTGAGGATTTCCAGCATAGCCGTTGACTTTTATTGTAGCCTTACAGTAATATTTGCCATCTTGGTAATAGGCCTGGTCAGCTTGGATATAATTTCCTCGCAGGAGCTAAAATTCTCTTTTTATAGACGATTTGGAGATAACCGACCGTTTCATTAGTAATCCGGACATTTTTTGGTGTCCCATCATTGTAGGAAAACTTCGTCGAGAGGTTGCCATTTTTTCCAAGAGAAGAACACTCGATCACACTTTCGTTACCCTGAAAATTCAGGGAATTATGATGGGCCGGCGCATAATTCTAGTGACAACGGTAATTTTACCCCCAAATTTTGTGTAGTTTGAATATTTGGTGGGAAAATTACTATAAATGGAGGCTGGAATATCCAAGATTTATTCTACAGATTTTGGAGGATTTCAGCTGTTTTTTGAGTGTGTCAGATCATTTTCAGCCGTATTCTCACCATTTTATTGTCATAAGAGAATCCTACAGCGACATATCCTCCTGCAGCTGCTGCAGCCGGTCCAACTAGCTCCAATTTCAATGTTTCATTGTCTACCATCCTGAAAAATGTCATTTCTTGGTGTTTTCGGGGCTTTTTTACGTGTAAGAGACGAGCATTTCCGTCGGATGATTCCCACAATCGTCAGGAGTTGGGATGAAGCATCCTTTGGTGACACCGCAACCATTTGGATCAAATGGCCAATGAATATCCATTAAATTTATGGCAAAAGGTGTGGTGACATCGTGGACATGGTGAAGGAGACCTAGAAACTCTCTTCCTCGACATTTTTTTTACATTTTTTTGGTTTCTGGCACTTGGCTGAATATTCCACCATTTTCCAAGCCAAAAATGACTCTAGTTCCTCGCCTAGTGCAATTTTTAATCAGTCGCTACGTGAACTATGCGACAATTCAAAGTTTTCCTTTGATAAGAAGGATAAGACTTTTCTGATGACGCAGCGTGGGATTATTGAAGAATTTTCCCCGGAAACGTAATAAAAGTTTTAATAAAAATTACCTGAACTATTCGTTGGTCCATTGGCCATCAACAGCCAATAATATGGCTTTTCTTTATTGAATTTGAATATTTGTGTGTCGTTGGCTCCTCGAACATCGACAATTGCTGAGCAATAAATTTGTCCATTTTCATATTTTACGACAGGATTGGTAAAATAATTTTTATAGGAATCCTAAAAATTCGGAATTTATTTCTCAATTCATTTTCTTTTTTATTGCTCATAATTGCGTGGAAGCTCTTGAAAAATTCAAGTGCCACTCAAAAAGCTATCAATTTCAATTGCAATCAAAAATAAAACATTTGATCTCTTTTCGTGAATCATTTCTGTAATTTTACCATAAGCCAAATATCATCATTTTTGTTGAAGACGTCATCAATTTCTTTCTTCTCCCCCGCAGCTTGTAAACATGAGCTGGTGACTGGACGCTTACCTGATTATTTATTCTGATATTTGATGGTTCTCCATTTGAAAAGAAATGTTGGGTATTGTAGGAAAATTTCAACGAGAGCTCATCTTTTCCAAGGGAAGAACATTCGATTACTGATTCATCACCCTGAAAAATTGGACTTTCTTTTGTTTTTGGTATTAGAATTCATATAAACTTAATTATTTTTAAAATTTCGTAATTTTTCCACGTGTAGTGCACTTTCTTCCTTGTTTCCTTCGTATTCCTTGAAAGTCCATTGACCGAATTGATAAGAAATGTGCAGCTACGGCCTTATCTTTTGTCGTTTTCGAGATTCTCACGCAATTTTTGGTAGATCTACGGTTTTCTAGACAGTGACGATCAAGAATTATAAAAATGTCAAAAATTCGCAAATTTTTCTATAAATTATACTTGTTTTTCCTTCGCTTTCTAGTAGAAACAATCGTAAATAGACGAGAACTAAAAATTCCGATATTTTACTTACCATCATATTATCAACAGAAAATCCAACAGCAAAATAAACATCCGCTTGTGATGGCGAATTCCCAAATAATTCTATTTTCATAAATTGATAACTGTCATCAGTAAAAACATAAGAAAATCCCATGCCATTGCATCCCATATAACAATTGGCATCAGTTGGAATAAAACAAGCTTTTTCTACATCACAAGTACTTGAATTGAACTGGAATTCATCGTGAAGGTCGAAAGACGAACAAACCGTGGCGGAGACAGCAGAAATCCCAAGAAGAAATATGAAAAGATTCATCTGTAGTCAATTTGGAGTCTGAATTTCAGACAAGGAGACTGACAAAAAAGGGCGGAACCTTACAAGACGGCTTATGTCTAAAGGAGTAAAGAATGGAAAAGATAACAAAGTGGGCGCTGGCTGGTAGAGACCAAAAATGCACCCCCGCGTCTGGAAAACTAATAACTGCCTGGAAATGAATCCAAAAAAAATAATAAAATTGCTGCTAATTCTAAAAATACTTCCACACTGTAAAATTCAAAAGAAATTGGTGGAATGCCTACTTTTATAAATTATTTTTTTAGAGTAGAATATAGTTGTGGCTCTTCCTGTCGTCCATAACTACGGTAATTTTTCCTAATGTCATCTATCAGTAAGTTCTAGTTCCTACAGACTATTTTTCTAGCTGATTGTGTGATTGTTTCCTTATCAGCTGCTTTTTCATCGCCTACACGTCACACGTAATCAAAAAGGAAATAAAACTTTTTATTTTTCATTTTGATGAAAAAAAAAGTATTTGTAAAAGCTGAAAATAATATGGACGGCGTGCAAAAAGTATTCTTGAAGCAAAAAAACGAGGAGGAAATGGCCAAAAGTGGCCAAAACAGCGAAGAAGGTCGAGAGGAGAACTCTTGCAGGAGTTTTGCGGATGCAGGGGCACGTGCCGGTCATTTTTTGTCGTTTTTCGCTTTCCCCCGATGTTTTTACGCAATTTTTTGATATTTTTCTATCTTCTTGTTGGGTGAAAAATAAGAAAAGTGTGAGCCGAGTGAAAGAACTTGTGACGGGAAAAAAAGAAATTTCCAAGTCACAATAAACCTTTTTCTGCCAATAATATGGTCAATTCCAGAAATCAATGAAGAAAAATGAGAATAAAATGTCTTTTGTTCTGTTTTTTATTATTTTTCTTCATTTGATATCACATGTCTACAGTTTCTTTTCAGCGGAGGAAAACTGAGACTGCGTCTTCTTGGATGGTCGTCCCGGGAGCAACTTGGAAGCGGACGGGCGATTGGTCGATTCATCCGATCTCGAACACGAATTGAGAGGCTTGAATTGCGGCATGGCTGCCGACGTGGCCGAGCTCTTCTGCTGCTTGTCGTCTCGTCTGGCCCTGTAGACTCGCCGATTAACCTCGTCTTTCTCAGCCAATTCGATGTCATGCTTGTAGATGATGGCGGTAATCGGCTGGCCATTGCCTCGGACAGCTCCGGTAGCGAAGAGCTCGTCGAAAAACGGGTCCGTCAGCAGTTTCAGACCACAAAGCCGCTCCTTAGGCGAGAAGACGAGAATTTTTTGAAGGAGTTTGAGCGCCTCAGGGAAATGAGTAGCCGCATGAGCACACAATCGCATGAATTTGTGACCAGGACGAGTCGGCTCCTCGAAGCGGGCGATGACTTTCATTGCCCTCTGTTCTTGTTCAGACGGCGTGCCCAGCTCGTTGATGACCATCGTCAATTGATTTTTGCTGTCTTTGCCAGGCAGAAGAGTCCGCTTTCGAAGCATCTCCCCGAGGCAACATCCGCCCGACCATACATCCACCGACCAATCGTAATTCTTCGAATTGAGTAGCAGCTCCGGAGGCCGATAATATCGAGTCACCTATGTCCAGTTTTAATATATTTGTCAATCAAAATACCTGGTAAGGGGTGGATTGCATGCCTTCGGTGATGACTTTGGCCGAGCCAAAGTCGCCGATTTTGAGCAACCCGATGGGATGGTCGACCAGGATATTGACGGGTTTGATATCTCGATGGACGACTTCCATGGTCGACAGGTAATGCAATCCGCTGAATAGCTGCCACGTGTAGAGTTTGATGTCCACATGGTCGAGATCCGAGTTACGGATTACCGTCGACAAAGTATCGGGCATAAAATCGAATACAAAGGCCTCGCAGACCTATTATTTATAATTTTAAAGTGTCAAAAGTGGCGGCTGTTACCTTGTTGTCTTTAGTTCTGTTGGAAAAACTGTACAGCATTTGGATGACATTTTTGTGGCTACGGCGGTTTTCGCCCGTCAAAAAGGTCACTTCAAAATTTTTGTCTTTTCCACATTCCGGCCAAGTCTTTTTGATGGCAATTTCCTTGTCGCCTTCCTTTCTCAGCAAAGTTCCACGATAGACATTCGAGAAGACTCCAAAGCCAAACAAATGAAGATTGGCCATTTTCAGACGGACATCTTTATAGGTTGGCAGCTGTTGGGCGTCTTGCTCGACAATTTTTTGCTTTTGTTCCATAACTGTCATCACACTCTTCGTCATCGCAGCCGTCAGTCACCAGTGAAGAACCAGTAAATGAGCAATTGGCAAATTTTTCATCCCCTTTGTGATTTTATTACAAGTTTATTTTCAGGAAATGAACTGTCAAATATTTCGACGAGTTATTGTGTTCTTTTGGACAGAGATACCTTTCAAATTAGTGTAAAATATAATATTATAATAAAAAATGGTAATAAATTGTGCAAACGAAGAATCCACAGTTCGCCAGTGCAGGCGCCTTTATTAAGAAGAAGAATTCGCCACTGTTCGCGGACACCGGGACTTTAAAGGTCTCGCGCTCCAATGCTAAACTTTATTTTATGCATTTTTATGCAATTCTGAGGCCATATTCATTTTTACCAAGTCAAAATTACTATATAGTAAAAGAGAAAATAAGAAAATACCATAAAATTTGGGAGATATGAAAATTCGTCCGATTTTTAGAAGGAAATTTTATTTTCAATGAATAAAATAGCTTTTTCAGAGAACCACGTAGTCGTTCATATATCAAAATGTTCGTCTTTTTGAGATCTGTTATTTGCACTAAAAATCAGAAAAATTGGATGTGACAGTGTCGAGAAAAATATTTTTAAACATTTTTCGTAAATGTCGTAGCAGAAAATTCACGCGTAAACAGCGGACAAACTTGATTTTTATATAGGGAAGATGAGCGCACGTTTTCCGACAAAACTACACTTTTTCAACATTTTCTGCTTTTTCCAATCGCTTCGGCGTACCGAAATCTACGCGAATAAGGGTTTTGGGATATTTTTGACGTTCCCTTGCTGAGATATTCAGTTTTTTCAATTTTTTTATATCGATAGAGCAGACGAATACTTGGTCCCGCAGTCTATTTTCGTAGATTCGCAGGTGGGGAATTTATTGCAAAAGAGAGCTAAGCTTAAAAATGTGTCGTTTTTCCTAGAAACGTGCGCTCATTTTTTTTTAATTTTGCAACTAAAATGTTTGGCGGGAATAATTAGCGTTTTCCGAAAATTTGAAATTTAGCGAACAGTGTTCGGTCTTGGCTATCAATTAAAAAAATTAATCGAAATTCCAACATGTCTAGACGGAGTTCTTAGATCACCCAGATTAGACCTGCGAAAAAACAGCTTTGTTCAAAAATTTGAAATTTGCTCAGCTCGCCGGACGCGGCACTTAGACTTTGGCGCAAAATGGCACATTTTTGAAATTTGTTATAAAATAGAATTCCTATTTACACGTCTTTCTCTATATTGGCCGAGACAAATTTCGAGATTTTTATAGCAAAACACTCTAAAGTAGTTCTAGATGTCACAGCAATTCTTTCAGCCTGGTTGCTTACAAAAACGATATAAAAGTTGATTTTTTACCATCAAAGAAATCGCGTAGGAAGCTGAAAGAATTGCTGTGACATCTCCAAGGTATATGCAATTTTTTCACTAAAAATCATAAATTTCTGTCGGGCCGATTTTGAGAAAGACGTATAAATAGTTCATAGCTCGCCGCGGCGGACAGTTTGAAGGACTGTGCACGCGGTCGTTGTGAGAACCCTACTTATTTAAACAAAGGTTTTCTCGCAGTTTTAACGCTTTCTCGTGTTTTATCGACCTCGAATTACTATAAGACGCGAGAGAAAATCGAAAAATGACCACAAATAGAGCTGATCTGAAAAATAGCCAGTTTTCATTCAGTTTCAATGACTCTGGAGACAAAAAAATGTTTTTGGATGATTTATTGCCTATTCTTGGTATCAAAATGATCCTCTCCATGTAACTAGTCGTTTGCAACTAAATTCAGGCTTATCGGATGCCTGTACGTTGAGAAAAATATCTTTTAAGTCAGAAATACCTTGCCCGGGAATTCAAAAATCGGTGTTTCTCAAGAATTTCGATAAAATTTTGCCAGTATATAGAAGAGACGAGCATCTTTTTTAATCAATTTAGTTGAGAAAGTGCCAGCAAGAAATGGACGTTTGCCAACGATTAGTAAAATGATGATAATTGTAATTCTCTATCTACGTGCCCTATACTGCTGGAATAAATTGATTAAAATAGATTTGGATGTGCTGAATCCGAATAAATTAACGGAATTGCATGAAGATGCACCAAAAACCTTGAAAAGTCTCCGCAAGTTAGATGAGAAATAATTAAATATTACGGTAGCACAAAAGTACGCAAAGTCCGCTTTTTCTTCACGGCGGCGAACTGTGAGTTATATGGCAAAATTGCATGTTGCTCTATTGCTAAGTGCCGCGCGCTCCAATACAACGGCGAGCTGTGTTAAAGGTCTAAAAATGCATGCCATGCCTGAATGCTAATAGCGTTTTAACGCATTTTTTCATCAAATACTGGTTATAATAGTCATCTGTTGCGGGTATAGCTATTTTTTAAATAAATTCTATTATTTTTTTAATTACATTTTGATTTTCAGTCAGAGGGCCGCTTGATCTTTCCTTGAAAAACTCTGCTTGACATCGAACGAGTAGACTACTTTTCATCAAGATGGTAGATCAAATTGCAGGTTTGAATAAGATCATTAAAAAGACATAAAATAGACAAGGTGAAATGATAGAAAGAAGGCGGAATACAGAAAAAATGGGAGTCGGCGAAGACGTGTAAAAGCAGTAAACGAAGGTAATATGGAAACAATGCCTCATCAGAATTTTTATTCAGTATACAGAGAGAACAGAATGGGCTCCTCAACGGGAGCACCACTCATTCTCTTGCCGTCCTTCTTCGGGTTCTCCTCGGCGGGGACACCGGTCTTTTTCTTGCCGATTCATCGGTTTCTTGGAGTTGGCAGCTCGGAATTTCTTCAGTTCCTCCTTTTTTTCTTTTGCTTCCTTTTTTTGCCAGGAAGATTGGGTCCAGCAGGTATTGATCTTTGGCCAAGTTGTACAAGTTCTCATACTTTGTACCTTTCAACCAATTCGGTGTACCGTTGTCCTTAAAAAAATTGTTTTACGTGACCATTGAAATTTCTGTTGAAACAAAAGAATACAAAATAACTAACTCGCATAATCTCGGTGACATGATGTATCATGTCCCGCACAGCCTTGTGGTGGCACGGCAACACCTGTCGGAAGAATTTCTTGGTGCTGTGCGTGACGCCCTTCTTGTAGGCGAAGTCGATGTATTCGAACCCGTACTTCTCATTCGGTGGCTTGGTAATCCTGAGACGGTTCTTCTTTTTCTTGCCACCACCACCATGCTTGGTTATCTTTTGGTCGGCAGGAGGAGTACAGTGGTCCATGTTTTGGTCGCCGGCAGGAGCACGCTGGGCCATGTCTTGGTCGGCAGGAGGTGAAGGAAGACGACCACTTGCGGAAAGAAAGTTCACTGAATGAAATAGAACCGAAACAAATGGCAAGATGATTTACTGTAACATGTTATGACACGGTTGTATAGTCTGTCGACAGACATGTCACAAAAAATGACGACATTTCAAAGGTCTAATTTCGGCTGTGACAGGGCAGATTTACCGTCAATTCGGGCAAATTTCTCATGTTTCTAATATTAGAATTCTGATTATAATCAGAAATGAACGGTAAATTTGTCCCACCACAGCAAAAAATAGACCTTGGAAATGTCGTCATTAAAGGGACAGTGCAGGTGAGAAAATACGTGCACCCAAGTGCACCCACGCGGTGATCGAAAATGTCATTACGTACACAAAAATTTTTTTTCGTTTTTCGTGTATTTCTCTGTTTTTGCTTTATTTTTTTTTAAATTTTTTGTTGCTAATAACTCTTATGCATAGACGGATTCTATAAAATAAAGAAACATTAGAAATTTTACTGAAAATAACAAAAAATAAAATTCCATCAAAAATAATTTTTACGTACGCAGACATTTTCGACGCGGCGTGGGTACAGTAGGGCCCATGTACTTTTTTCACTTGCACTGTTCCTTTAATCAAATTATTTGAACTCGCGGCGGAAAGATCCACGGCGTCATTTTCGGTATCACGCGAAAAAGAGGATTTCTCTTCTTTTGCTCGATGATAATTTGTTCTCCACCTTCTATAACCTCCAATTGCAGTCATTTTATAATGAAAATGTTTAGCAGAGCTGGATCTACGAGAGCAGCCATAACTAGCAAGCCGTATGGCAACTCTACCAGACGTATTGGCCATTTTGGATAGTTTAGTTGAATTATATAAGGTTTTCTGTATTTTTAAGCTCTTTTACACCTATTACATTTCAGGCGGACGTTACGGCTTATTATTTGAACGCTGCAAAGGATAAAAAAACTACCGGGAGAAGTGTTCCTCGGTTTTCTTTTACTTCACTTGCACGGAAAATCTTCGATCCTGTGCCACCAAACGAAGTAAGCAAAATTTGTATTTCACTCGATACATTTGTTCAGTTGCCATCTTTGTATATTGAATTATTTGACCGGTGTGACGGATACGCTCTCAGTAAAGGCATAACACAAGTGGGAAATTTAGCATTTCCACAATCGTGCATATCTCTTCGTGATCTCATTCTCAGTGTTTGTTTATTCTTATTGCTATGTATAATTGAATGTTTAGGTTATCATTCCGTATCAGTTGCCTCAATCTTTTAAAAAAACAGTTGTGGAAAAAGGGAATTCTAAGAAAAAGGTTTGTATTCAAGAAGAATTGCAAAATTGCTGTGTTGATAAAGTCTGCATCTTGCGAATTGCTAGTTGAAAAAAAAAACCATTTTTCACATATTTCTTACCGTTAGAAAAGTTATTTTCAGGTAAAAAACGTTCAAGTACCACCGCGTTGCACTTTTACCATGGGACAAGCTCAAGCAATGTTTCAAAGATTTCTTACAATACAATTACCTCCTGATGTTAGTGGCTATATTTCTCTGACTCGGCATAACTTCAGACAAAATTATGGAAACAAATGAGATTCATTTTAATGCGATCCTTCAAACCAGAAGAGGCCCAAAATTTTGCCGATATAACAAAAGAGATGGTTAAAAGGGGCCAAATTTCGTAAATTTTGTGAGATACCAGTGATATTGTTTGTTTTAGATTTGCAGCTCTTTCTGAGGTGATGCGAGATTCTTGCATTAACAAATTTCTCTCACCAGAAGTTATTCTCCACGCATTGTATATAGGCCCACTTCGAGCACAAACGGTTGAGGTAATAGTGGACGCATCTTCAGTTGAATAAAATTTTAGGCATTTGCTTGTAATAGACCTTCGGATTTTCGAAAAAGTTGTCGAGATGTTTTAGCAGTTGCTGAAAAGGCCAAGAAAGATTCGCTTACACATTCGTAGGATTTTTGCTGTCACCATTTTCAATAAGATTTCCAGAAATCTACGGCCATCTAATATACAACCGGAATATGCACTCTCCTGGAGTTTTCTGGATTTCGCCAAACATACAAATCAACTGGTAGGAGAGCTAAAAGGAGGTTTGTGGTCGCACAAATTTGAAAACAACGTGTTTCAGTAAAAACAAGCCATCCAGATATTAGCCCATCCTGGGCATTTTCTGCTATAAAAAAATTTGGAAAAAGAACATATATCGATAAAGTTAGTTCTTTGTTATTCTACTTCATCAACAAAGTTTTAGACTTACAGCCATGAATGTTATTATGATTTACTTTGGACAATTATGGTGCAACGACCTAACATAAAGAAATTTATTGTCGAGACATTGGAAAAGGATTTTGGTGATAAGGAAGCGGCTAAATTTTGGAAGAAAATGAATCCAGCGCAGATGTCTCGACATAAAATAGCGCAAGGGTATTACTGTATTTTATAAATATTATCAAAAATGTTTCAGAGCTGTTAAAGAAATCAATTTGCTAGAGAGTACCGAAGATTTTTTAAATTTTCCAGATTCTGTAAAAGATATTACAATGGTGGAAACGGCAGCACAATTGCACGAATTAAAGGATCGGTTAATAGTTGATGTAAGCATTTATATGATTTTAAACTTCTGGACAATATTTTTGAAATCTTTGAAATGACGTATTTAAACGAATATTTACAGATATTGGAAGGAAGAAAATGCATTGTAGGCTTGGATGCTGAATGGAGTGCTTTTAGCGGATATAGCAAGTTTGCTCCCCACTCAGTTTTTTTTAGACATAATATTTTTAGAGCAACAATTCTCCAAATTGCACTATTAGATCATATTTATATTGTGGATATTGAATCTGCCAATCTAAATCACAACCATCTACGAGAATTTTTTACTCTAATGTTTATGCGAAAGGAGATTTTGAAAATAGGTAAATAGCAGATAATATTAGTGTAACCATATTAGGATTTCAATTTGGTGAAGATCTTCTTCAATTGAGAAATGCTGTCGCTAATTGTAAAGCTCTCTATCATCCAGAAAGAGTTGTTTGTGTAGGGAGACTGGTTGCTGATGTGAGTTTATGGTATAAAGAATACGTTTTAATTTCAGTTGGTGGATTTGACAGAAAAACGAGCTGATGCTGAAGATATTCTGCTAGAAACTTGCCCATATTTTTTAACAAATGATAGAATAAATGACACAATGGAATCACAAGAAGCTGAAGAAGATAAGGAAAATGATACAGAAGAAGAGAAAAGTATCTTTTAATATTTTTTTTGTATTAACAAATGTTTATAGTTACTGAAGATGCAGCCCTATCCAACTCAGCAGAAAGTTTACCAGTTGAATCAAGAGCCACAAAAGTCTTGAATAAAGGTCTTTCTTACTTGTGTGAGCAAGTTTTAGGAAGACCGTTGGATAAGATGGAGCAATGCTCTGTATGGGATAGAAGGCCATTGCGACCACTTCAAGTAAGTCATTTTTATTTAGTCCTCAATTTCGTTTAGATGAGATACGCTGCAATGGATGCTTACTGTCTTCTAATGATTTTCAACGTTTGTGAGAAATGGGCTCTACGCCTCAATACGACAGTGGATGATCTTTTAGCAACGCAAACTTCACCGAAGAGTTCTTTACCATTGTACAGCGACGATGGATAACCTGTTGATTTTCTTATTGTTATTGAAGTTTATTGATCCGTTGTATAGCTACCATACACACCAGTCTTTTCACATATCAAACAAAGAAAAACTCGTATAATTTAGAATCTCAACTTGTGTAAATATGAGATGTTCCTTTTTTCCATTTTTATACCCAGCCTTTTGTATCTAACTTGATTATTTGGATACTTATCTGTGTTGTCAAAATTGGGTTGTAGAAAAATTTATGCAGATAAAGATGCCTTTTCGCCTAACCATTTCCCATCTACGACATTATAAGAATTTTAAAAGATTTCTAGATGTTATAAATTATTTATATAGCACATGCAAACAATATTCAGTAAGTTTAAAGCTATAAAAAAAATAATGGTTAGGTTTTTACACGGGTCGTCTCTGGGCCGAGGTCATAAGAATATTCATTTTCGCCATCTGAGTAAAATCCCTCGAGGGTTACTTCCGTTGTCAAGTAACCTAATAGTTATACAAGATTATTAGACAAAACAGAAAGAACTAACGATGACCATGATCAAGATAAAGAATCGCATATCGCAATGGCTTCAATTGTTCCAAATTTTCATAGAAGCTAAATTCTTTCTGAAAAATAAAATTACATTAAAGCGAAGAGAAGTGATCACCTGAAACCGGCTGTTTGCAAAAAAAGCGTCAAGATCAGTTTTGGATATGAGCTCAAAAGTGTCATGCTGTAAAAATAAACAATGAATAGAAGTCAACGTTCGCTTACCTTTTTATCATTTTCCACCTCTTTGCATCTGTTTTTAGGTGCTTTCCATTTGCGCTTACTATTTGCCGGCGGTTTTATACGATCTTTTTGATCATTATCATGATTTTTCCAGTCTGCGCGATTCCTTCCATTGTTAAAATTACTTCTCTTCTCGTCGCAATCAACGGCTACTTTCATTCCGGCGAAAAGTTGAGTAGCTTCTTCTATTGGATTGCAAACAGGTGCTGGACGCTCTCGTCTTCGCTGATGTCTCCACACCTGAAAATAAAATTGTAATTACTGGACGAACAATGTTTCATTAAAGCTTACTTTTGGAGGTCTTTCTCTTCGCACAGGATTAATTTTTTGCCCTTCATTTTCCATTAAAAAGTACAATCAGCAGTTGATGCGAATTATCTGTAAACAACAATTTGAAAAGTCTATTTACAAAGAAAAGAAGAGGTTACAAAGACAGCGCAGACGACTTGCACTTCGACAATGCTATCACAAACTGCATAACTCACACATGACAATGAGAAACTTACAACAATAATGGTCTCTTTGTTATAATTATAACTTATTACACATGAAAAATGAGTTTCAAAACACAATACAAGCTGAAAACAAAACTACAAGCTGTTTTCCCGGGAAATTGTGGAAATTCTTCTTGTTTCACGCCGTTTTTTTTGAAAATTATTTTACACAAAGTAGACTCTTCTAACCAATTTATTTACAGATCCTTCTATCCAATTTAATTATAACTGTAACGAATTTTTCACATCGAGAGGAATATTTTGAATAAAAATATCAGTGAATATTATTAATTACAAAGTTAGCATTTTTACAGTAATCACAGTATTTTTATGAAAAGAAATAATACAAAAATGAATAAATTAGTACCCCAACTGTAACAGAGACCCCGTTAGATGCCATTCTCCTCTTTTTTTTCCGGTTATTCAGGCGTTGTAGCCGGTGATTTTTCCATTGATAAATTCATAAATTGTAGGGCGAGGGAGGCTGCTCCATGTTCCAATAATTCGGAAAAGGAGTAGGGAGGAGGAGGCCCGGCCCACGATTCACAATCCAAATTGTAAACCTAAAAATTTTCTTTTTTTTCTAATTTGTCAGAGATTTTTACCTCTTTCACGGCTTGGCTGAGGGTCATCGAATAATCCTGCGCCTGTTTACCGTCGGCTTTTGAGCGGGATTCAAGGATTTTCAAAAGTTTTTCTTCTACTGGAAGAAGTTGAGAAAATGAGTCGAGGAGATGGCCTTTCCATTCCAGGAGAAGTCGCGTGGAGGTGTATGGTCTGGAAAATATAAAAATACTATATTTCTGGAAAAAATGAGAAGCAATTTTAAAATTCGCAGTGGCGCTTTGGAATTCAGGTGGTTTCTCTTCATTTTTAGAATCTTCTTCTTGTTTCCTTGATAATTTTAGGCTGAAAACTCACTTATTTTCAAAATTCATGATAAATGGCTGCATTACAAGGAGGGGAACAGCTGTGGGAACTTGTTTTGAGGCAAAAACACGGCTGCTTCTTTCTCGGCAAAGTTCTAACGCGTATCCTGAGCCATTCACCAGTGGAGGGAGATTTCCTGAATATTTTTAGTAGAAAAATAACGGCAAGCAATCTTCAGTTTTTCTATACCATAATTTTTCTATTATTTTCCTTACCAAGAGCCGCTGGGACAGGTCTGACCAAGACGCTGGCAAAAACTCTTTCAAATCCTTCTTTTACCGCTCGAATTACATTTGCATCCGGTGCAACAATATACAATTCGACCTAAAATCATAATATTTTTAATTTTCTATGACTTACAGTGCCATCATCTGATAAAAATCCTCTCATTCCTGGATCCAATGTCGTTAAAACTTGTTCCATTCCTTGTTTTGCCTTTTCTGCTACATCATTTAACAGCTTACTTTCCGTCACAGTTTTTGTAATCCATCCCATAAGTCCTCCGGACATATCCACATGTCCCGTCGGAATTTGTTTCGTTTCTCCTTGGGTTGTTTTTTGTTTTTCCACAGTTTGCGGTATTTCTGTCGGCAAAACAGCCGGCGATGTCGGCGGGGAAATAATTGGGGGCGATGGGGTCAAAGGGACTTCTTTTTGGGGAGTCGGCTTTGAAAAATTCTTTTAAAAAAATATTTAAAACTAAATACCGTAATTTCTGCCGGTTTAGAAGCTTCTACAGCTTCTTCCTCATTTTTCGGAGGCGTTTTAGGACGAATTGGTGGTGGAATTGGCTTCGGTGACGGGGTATTCCTCATCGGCGGTGGATTCATCGAACGAGTAAAATTTGGGGCAACTGGCTTTGGTAGAGGGGATTTCTAACCCAAATTTTGTCAAAAAGTTTGGTTTTTACCTCCAATGTTCCTGAGGCAGGTTTAGGAGCAAATGGATTCGATGATCCTCCTCCTGGGGCTACTGGACCGACATTAGGATGAAGGACTGGCGGACGTGGCGGTACGAAGCTACCCGGCGGCTTTTTAGCAAAATCTGGCAGTGGTGGCGGTGCAAAAGATGGAAGAGGCGCCGGAGGATCTGCAGAAATTCGATAAAATAGCTCGTTTTCATAGAAAGTGGATTTTTACTATGCGAAATTTTGCTATCCTCTTACAAGGGAATGTTTTTTCCTTAGGGTGAGCTTTCGGCTCGAGACCTATACCATTCGAAAGAGCATCAAAAATAACCCCAGAAACCGTTGTCCCTATCTGCTAAAAGTATGACGGTGACGCACCAGAGCGCCGAGAAAATTTGCTCTTCCACCCCGCTAATAGTCAGTCGAGGAAGCGGAATCTAAAAATGTGTAGTGATGGCTCAGCGGATAGTCGCTTTGACTGTAAAACTTTTGACTTTTTTTTCAACTCGGGTTCGAGTCCCACGCATGTTAAATCATTTTTCTATTTTTTTGTGGAATGCGAAAGACAGTTAATCGTTATTAGATCACGTCTATCCCTGCGCGTGTTACTGCAACCAAACTACAGATTTGAACAAAAAGTTCCCTTTTGATTATCCTGGCATTGCCGAAAAAATGTAGAACTACTGTGAAGATCAGGACAGAGCAGCGATCTGCGAGAAAAAAGAAAAGAAAAAAAATAGAAAAATGATTTGATATGCGTGGGACTCGAACCCGAGTCAGAAAAAAAGTCAAAAGTTTTACACTCAGAGCGACTATCCGCTGAGCCATCACTACACATTTTTAGATTCCGCTTCCTCGACTGACTATTAGCGGGGTGGAAGAGCAAATTTTCTCGGCGCTCTGGTGCGTCACCGTCATACTTTTAGCAGATAGGGACAACGGTTTCTGGGGTTATTTTTGATGCTCTTTCGAATGGTATAGGTCTCGAGCCGAAAGCTCACCCTAAGGAAAAAACATTCCCTTGTTAAAATTCTATATTTTGCTTATAAAATATTAAAAAATCATAAACTTAGGGTAGATACTGACCTGCTTGATGTTCGTCTGACATATTTCCTTTGTAAAATCTTAATTCGTCCGCTTCTTTCTATTATTTTCCCTGATCAAGATATCCATTCGATTTTACACATTTTTTTAAAAAAAAATCTGGGGATATAAGAAGATAGTTATATTTATTATGATGAATTGGTATAATAAATGAGATAGAAAATGGAAGTATATAAAACAGACTTCGCCAGGGCACAATGACTCGATACGAGGTTCTTCTAAAGTAACTCTGTCGGATGGGGCGCGTAAAAAAACTAAATAACAGCAGGCGTTAGTGTAAAATAAATAAGAAATTTACATATACAAAATCTAAACTTTGAAAAAAAAAGAAATATACACACTCGTTTGACTGCAACTGGTAAAAAAATATAATTTGGGTGAAGGGGAAAAGCACCGGTTTATGTAGAAGCTGATCACGCTGATTAACACCTGGTCCTATATGCGGCTTTCAACTAGCCAGAAGGCAAGAAAAAAAGGAAAGAATAATAACAAGCAAAAAAAAAGAAGGGGGGAAAATATACCTACATATTTATGTAAAAACAGCACTGGGAACTAGGCCCTCTTTAGAGGTAATACCAGGCGTTAAAACGGCTTTGCACAAGAAGTTTAATGGGAACTCTACCAGAGTGCCTGAAAATGGAATTGGTTAGCTTTATGTAAACAACGCTGGGAAGCCGTGGGAAATCATGTGCTGCATTGATTATTTGCACACAAGAACGGCGGCGTTTCTATTAAAATATTAAAAATCTACCTCGTAAATCGCGAAGTCTTTCTTCAGCTTGACTTGGTTGATATTCTGCCAAAGACATTTGCGATGTCCATTTCTGATATTCTTCAAAGGTTTCTACGTTATCCGTTGGATAAGCTCGGAACACCTAAGGGAAAATAAATAATAAATAGCTGAATAAATGAACTTACCTCTTCATATATTCTTGTATTTAATTTAGCTGTCGATTGCCATATATCTACGAAGAAATCATCAGCAACCGGATCATCACATGTCACATCATAAGGAAATTTAGCCGGTCTTCTTTCATTTTGTAGTAATCCAAGATGTTCTTTCATACATCGGACACGAAGACTTTTAGCAAATTTTCCTGCTTGATATGGGCGACCATCCATTAGACTTTTTTCATGATTCAGATCTTGGTAGAGGAGACAAACTTCAGAATCACGATTTCCAACCTACAGAAAAAGTTTTAAAAAATTATAACTGCCAACCTGAGAGCGATCATTAATATTGGCAGATCCTATAATTACATATTCATCATCCACAATAAGTAGCTTGCAATGAATATAAATTAACTCGCTGACAAGTTTTCCACAAAGTATATCATGCGTACGAAGTGAGCCAATAGATAAATATTCAAAGGGATCAGGCACTACCTAAAAATTAATTCTAACCAGAAATAGAACAGGAACGTACAGCTTTGAGACGTTCAATAAGAGAATTTGGTCCTCTGCTTAATGAAAGATAAGTCCAATGAAGAACTGCTTGTAAAGATGAACCACCAGGTGCTCCTACATCACCTTCAAAACCAGGAAGAAGTGGAATCATAATATATACTCGATATTTTTGTTTCTCTCTAGAAATAGTAAATAAAAATTTATAAATTAATTCTTACTTGTAGGCACGAATAATCCTATTGCAAATGACTTTACAGACTTCATTCAAGACATCTTGAGAATCGATCATAGATACAAAGAATTGATTTTCGATATAAATGAAATGCTAAAAATATCTTCTACAAAATAAGAAAAGAATGATACCTTTGAATTGGCAATAAGAGATAAATAAGCCATTTGAATGGAATCTTCTGTTTGATTTATTAAACCGGACCAATTAGATAAAGAACGAAGTACCTGAGATTATTAGATATAAAAAATTAGACGAATATTACCTGGATATTGCAACATTCACTGAAAGTTGGACTGCGAAAAACACGTGGAACTTTGAGATTTTCATAAGACTTCGGCAGGAGAAAAGGATAATTTGTATCATCCTGGAAATATTATTAATTTAAAAAAATAATCAAACATGCCTTTAGTTTTTCAGTCTTTGTAGCATTCCACCGTTGAATAAAATGCCTGGCTACATCCCTTGCAGCTGAGCCAAATGTAACCGAATGAATATCATGCCATGGCATTCGCGGTGTAATTCCTCGATCGACAAAATCATGGAATGGCATATCAACTTCGATAAAATCTTTGTGAATATAGTTGACATAATCTTTTCCGATCCAGAGTTTTGTTCCGCCATCTACTGTCTCATCTGCTGCTAGGGCTTGAAGTCGTAGCCATTCTAATTCATATCCTTGGGTGGCTTCATCATGATCCAGAACCTGTACTCGTATTAAATATATAAAAACTAGTAAATTACATGTTTCCACTTTCTCTTGGCTCTGTTACTTTTCCAATTAGACACAGCTCTTGATACTCGGCTTTCTTTTCTTTTCATCGGCGGTGTTTGTGCTCTATGCTTTTCCTAAGTCAATTTTATACCAATAAAAAAGTTGCATACTCTTTGGACAGCACCACTTTCAACGTATTCTTTATATTTTTCAGCAGCAGTAGCTAAATCCATTCCACTTTTGGCTGCTTTTTCAAACATTAACGGTGCTGGTCCGGCTTTATCCAGCATTTCTTTAGGTAATTTCTTTGGCCCAGATGGCGTCTAAATTTTTGTTAAAAATCATTGAGAATGAAATACCTTTTTCTTCGCTTCATCGGCTTCTTTCACAACATGGAATAATGATGTTCTTTTTCCAGAAGCTGGCACAGATGCTTGTGAAGTATATTCAGGTCTCTCTCCAGAATTAGTGGGAGCTGGCGGTGAGCTATGCCGTTCTTTTGTAATCTTAGCCGCTTGGGGAGCTGAAGTCAGTTAGCAACAATAAAGTCTAATCCTTACCTTTTTTCCATACTCGCACTCTAACATTTCCTGATTCTTTATCAGTAAAAACTTTTTCTTCTGTTGCTTCTTCAGGAATTTCTCTAAGCACATGAGAATCTACTTCATCTTCCCCGTCTGGTTTAATATTTATAGATGTTATTTGCCGTATTTGAGTTTTGGCTCCACCTTCAATAGCTAAAAATTTTATTTGAAACCTCAAAGAGAAGGAAACTTACGAACTGCAACTTGTACTTCTGTTACTGTTGGTTCACTACTATCTCCTGCTGCAGGTATATTTTCTTCTCCTCTTGGTACAACAATTTCATCTTCTTCCAAACCTAATGGCGATAGTGTCAATGGTGCTTTTACTAATGCTCGTAAACCTGTGGCCTAAAAACAGTATGCTACAATTTAAAAAAGAATCAAAAATACCAAAGAATGACCTTGTAATCCATGTTGTCCAGTAAATTGAACAGATCCCAAATCAGTTAAAAGATGATGCTCATCATCCCATCGTCCAAAACAGAGATCAACTCCTCCAACAAATGAGATCAATTGATCAATTATAACTAATTTCTCATGATGAGCCCAGAAAAATGTGCCAGTTGATGGATAATGGTCAGGATGACGCATTACCTAAAAATTGTCAAATACAAAAATTATAAAAAAACTTACTCGAACATTAGGATGAAGTCCTTGCAGTGTTCTTTTAGTGTAAATGCTATTTAATCCCAAGGCCATTTCCATTTCTTTATAAAGGAGGACAAAAATCCTTACTCCTTGTTCAGCTTTCCGTTTAAGAATTTGATCTAGTCGCCAATAGGTACCAGCTAAAGCTGGCCGTTTCATATATATCTAGAAAAAAAGTCATCCAAATGACCGAGAAATAAAGTTACTTCAGGGCTCAACCACCAATCAGCTATAAATATTTCTTCTCGAGCTAATTCCATCATATCTGCTGCAGCTGACATATACGCTTTTGCATCAACGAACCTGCAACGAATTTCAAATAAACAGAAAGCAGTGGTTACCATTTTCCATAGCAATGTTCTCTTACAGGGAATGAGGAACTAAATCGATGAGGTTGAACCCATACATTCCCTAATCCTGCCATTGACTGTTCAATTATAGCTTTCCATTGCTTGGTATCTTGAATTCTTTTACATTTTAAGTGTAATTCGCTGAAAAATCTTTATTAAAAAACTTAAGAAAAATCCATACTGTTGAGTATTTGTAATTACAAGACCGGTAGGCATTCCTTCAGCTTCTCTACCACCTGCTGCTACTTTAAAATCCTTATCCATTAGTAAAACCATTCGAATTTGTTCTGTACGATGATCCATATAAGCTACAAATGAGTCTCGAACCATTAACCATCTAAAAATATTTAATTTATTGAAATTGTTGAAATTACCGTTTACTCCATGGCACAAAATATCGAACACAAAATTGTTTGCATCCTAAGAAGACACGGGAACCACCAGGGCGTTTTTTAACAAAGCCTTCAGTATGTTTACCACCAAGATCATTTACAAATGAGAAGCGACTAATTTCAAGAAATTCGGCCTACAAGAAATAAATTGAAAGAGCATGGGTAAACTGACAGTTTCGTGGTGATTTCTGTTGATAGGAATGTGAAGAAGCATTTGTAACCAATTTTCTAATTGTTCCTGTATTTATACGTTATGCATTTTAATTTAAAATCCTAACCTTTCTGTGCTCGACATCTGTTACCATATAATCTGGAAGCCGTGGGAATGGTGGAAGAGTATGTTTCTTTCTTGTTCGCGTCTTCGGTTTTTTGATACTACCCTAAAAGTAATATTATTATTAGAAAAAAAAGGAACCACGACGACTATGAAAGTATAAGCCAATAATGATAGTTGGGGTTAGGCATCAACTAGTATCACAACATACATGCCTATAAAAATTATAAATAAGGCGTAAACATAGCTATTTTCAGCCAAATTGTTGACATCACATAAAAGATTAAAAAGTTGTTAAAAATGGCAATATTTTTCAGCATAAATAGGGTAGGTTTAGCAATAGTTATGGAAATAACACATGCGATTATAGATATATTATAAATTATACCGGGAGTAAGAGGTTTCGAGCATCATTTTCGTGCCATGTCACTTCCTGAGAGAGTGATACATTTATAATATTTTTTAAATTCAAATTTTCATGCTAAACTAAGACAAAATTCACACTTTCTGCTATTCAATTATGGAACATCTAAAAATAACTTAAATATAAATTTACCTGATCGTCTCCTTCAGTTTTTTCTTCGTCAACAGAAGGCATCACAAAGCCTGTTCGCTTTTTAGGTAAACTACCATCCATGCTAATTCTTGGTATATCATCATCAGATTCTTTTAAAATTCCAGCTGAAAACGCATAATTCTACTTAGAAAATGTAAACTACATTGAACAGCGTCCTTCATACTAATCCGCTGGGTTACTTCAGCATCCGATGGAGTAAGTGGGCTTTCTCCTACAGCTATAGGTGCTGTTCCATTTTGTTTATGTTCAGTTGCTTCCAAATTGTCAGCTTCTCTTTTGAGAATTTGCATCTGATAATTGTATAAAATAAAGAAAAATTTAAAAACCTTGGATTTCCGCCTTGTTGGTTTTCGATAGTAAGGGCAATCTTCTTTATGATCAGAAATTATATCAACACCCATTCCTTCAAGAAAAGAGTCCACTCGTTCTTGTGCTCTTAAAACGATTATAATTCTCTGACCGGTGTTATTAACATAAAGCAACATTGCAATAAGACATTTCTGCAGTAAGACAGCACAATCATGCCACAACATTATTTCGCACTTTGTAAAACTATTACAGACAATTTTTGTGAGTGAAACAATTGACATGCGCTGCCCAAAAGCAGCTAATTTTCATGCAGCAGGACATTTCGATTAATCGTTGATCTACGTGGAAACTTACTCGATTACTTTCGGATGGCTATGGACAAATCTGAATAAGAAGTTTTCAGGCGGTTAGTCAAAATAACAGTCTATTTTGGATGCTTTTTTATTTTACAACAAAATCATTAAAAGTAGAAGAAACCAATTTTTCCGTTAGTAATTTCTTTCAGGCAAATAAAAATAAGGAACCAACCTTCTTACAGGCGCTCTAATCCTTTCAGCTGCTCTGTGGGCCATTAGCCGGTTATTTAATAGTGTAAAATCTTTGTAATTCCGTACAACGCTCCATTTAAATTTACCATGTTCGAGTTCTATTGTGTATCTGAAATAATTGTTTACAAAATAACGACGCAACTTACAAAAATGTGTTAATAAAATGAATTCCACTGTCAGTATTTTTTTCGACTTTAGTTATTTTGGCATTTACAGGTACACCAGGAATCCAATATCCTCTTTTCCTTGCTTCAGCTTGTGATTCATAAATTGATGTATATGGAATTATTCCTAAATTAAAAATATTTTAAAAATAAATATAAAGCCAGCTAACCTTTTTTACCAGGCGTACCGGGAAGACTTTTAGATAAAGTTGCAGCAATACAGTCACAATATTGAATTTCATCATCATCGGAACTTTCCTCTTCTTCATCTTCATTTATGTATTTTAATGAATCCGGTGAAGCAACCTGAAAATTACACTCAATAAAAAAACAATAAATTTCGATTGGATTTCCAGTTGACCACAAAGACAGATGGCTGTCACTCGAGGGGATATTGCCGAGCAAAAAACAAACTTCGACTAGCATGCTGACATTTATGCGACATCGACAGCTGGCTGTCTTCATGGTCGTAAATCTTTAAAACTTGCTAGAAAATGAAATCCATCGATTTTTTAGTAATCTATAATTAAAAATCGGCAAAAACATACAAACCTCTGTGATTTCGACGTCTTTTCCCATTTTCATTGGCCCTCTATCATCCAGGCTGAGAGAAGACGGCGGCACGCCATTCATCTAAAAACCAATGTTAAAAACACGATAAAAAAAGAAACAGGAAGTAATCAGAAGAGAGAGAGACCTGGTTCTAGCTGGGTTTGCAAACATTAGTGGGAGAAGACGAAGGCGGACATGATAACTCGATTGGATTAGTGCTAACCCTAATGTTTTAGCATTTAAACACAGGAATTTACTAATATGTAAGTGCATGGTATATCGACAAATTCCTAGAATCAATAAAGTAAAAGAGTAACGAGCATTTGAAGACAAGGAAAATTCGAACTGATAAGAACCACCAAAAGTACAATAACACGCATTTCTCCTTCCGTTTTCACCGGATGCGTCATATCTGCTGAAGAGGAAGTGAAATAAGACGCGCGAAAGATGAGTCAAGCAATATTTAGAGATTACTTAGTAATAGCCAGAAATTATAACCAAAAAATGTATGAAAATAAGATAAAGAATGTTTTGAATTATTAAAATGAATTGAAATCAACCTGAGAAATATACATATCAACTTCTAGATAAAAAATGAACTTTTCTATGTAAATCTAAAGCAATTAGAGCAAAAGAAAGAATGAAAAGTTGAGGATACGGAATAATGGGTGCCGAAGGACGGCCGGGGCATCGATTTTGCGCTGAACCCATACACAACCCCCATCGCAACCGAGGCGCTCGCGATAAACAGTTTTGTAGCTATGCATTTTCTATACTTTTTTCAATGTTTCCGTCTCGTTTGAAGCTAAAAATATATAAAAAAAATAAAAATTAGAAGATAACGTTCATGAAGACAAGTGTAATGCAACGCAAAAACGTTTCCGTTGCAAAGAAAAACATATCAAGCAAAAACCAGATGGTGGAAAGGAAGTCACGCAAGACAATCAAAACCACAAACCAAGGCCGTAAATAATAAGATGAAGTTATTTTTTAGCAGTTTCGTAATGAACTATGATCTATTTTTGTTTAAAATCCAAATTTCGAAAACGAAATTGAAGAATTATAGTAACGGAGAAAAGCAGCTCATGCAAACGGAGGAATGAGTCAGAACTCTTGAAAAGGAACATTCAACAGGCGCCGAACTACGTCAAAAGCATGAAAATTCGTCAATATTCACCATTTTCCAGTCAAAAACAACGACATTCCAATTTTAATTAGGCGAAAAGGGTAAAAGAGCGTCTAATGCAGAGAAAGAGAAGGTTCCAGCATAATTGAAATCGCTATTTGCCAGAGCAGGATGTTTTCTAGTCTCTGTTCCCTAGAGAAGAGCAAAGGGTAACAACTGTGTATAACAATGACTGAACACAACTCAAATAATGTTGAAGGCAAATCGAAAAATACAATGGAATCGATTGGCACAGCTGGAATGAGCAAACAGACTGGCAGGAGAGGAGTATTGCCTGAGCATGGGAACTTTTTCTCGCCTGGCAGTTGTCAGTCGCAGCTCAAAATATTTTTACTTTGAGCAAATAATTTTCCCTTGCATTTTTCAACTGCTTCGAACTTTACACAAACAAATATATCGATAAGATGAAAAAAAATAAAAAGAAAAGACATTTACCAAAGAATTTTTGACATTTTCGAAGATGCCATTATTGTACACCTGGGAAAATACAGTAACACATACAATTATCGTATTGTTTCTACTGAACATGAAAACACTAAAATTCAATGTTCTATTGCAATTTGTTTTGGCATTTATGGAAATTGTTTGTTGTTTATATACAAACTGTACGGTTATGAATATAAACCAACTTGTAAAAATGGCATGTTTCAACTTGTTTGCTGTTTTTTGTTAGTTTTTATCAAGATCAGCTCATTTCTACTTCGTTCGTGGTTAGCAGGATGACGTCTAAAATGAATGCTTCAAAGGTTGAAAAACAAGAGCCACTGAAGAAAGTTACCGCTTCCGAAAAAGTGATAAAATACACACGTGCTTGGCTGGATGGACCTATTAGTCTACCAAAAAATGAAGTTGGAACTATGACAGTACCTACTAGATCTAAAAATAAGAAAGCTGCAGATGCAAAGAAAGAATATAAAGTAGTTGTAAGTTTTTTGTACATTTACTACTTTTTTTTATTCAATAAAAACTTGTTGCATATTTTCTAGAAAAGTTAGCTCATTTTTATATTTATCAATTTCACAGCTCGCCGATATGGGCACATGAAATCTCATTAAAGATGACCAAAATTCGTATATCATTGCAAAAACACATTCTTGCTAGCTGAAAAAATTATCGGAAATACAGAAGACCATGCTGAATTGATTGCAAGTATATATCAGAAAAATGCGAAAATTTGTGGTTTTTTCAGCTTCATCAGCGCAAACTATTACGGGGGTGCCCATGTTTCATCGGCGGCGGCGAGCTGTGATTTCTCACGGTTATATTTTTCAGGCACCAGATAAAAATTCTCAGGAATCCATCGACTTGAAGCTGCGTACCATGACTGGTACTTATACAGTAGATGAGACAACTTGGCGTATATTGGGAATGATTCCAGGCACTTATACAGTGTATGAGAATATTCGGAGATCGAGACTCAGGAAGGCGCCAGAGTTTTACAGACCAAAGAGAGAGGATGCTATAAAGCTATCGGATGATCCAATATCATCGGATGCTCCAAAGCCATCGGATGAAACTTCACTTATTGCTGATTTTTCTGTTCTTCAAATTCCACAAGTGTACAAGCTGGCAGGAAAATCCGTCAAAGAAACAATGACCAAGAGCAAAAATGAGCATATTTTACGTATTTGCTTCAGTGATAAGGAAACATATCATGGCCATTTTCGGCAAGAAAAGGAGCTGATGAAAATTCTAAGAAAGAAATATTGCCATAATAAGCGATTCTATGATCATTTTCCACGTGTTTTGGGTGAAGGAGAATTGGCTAAATTAAAATTTTTCGAGAACAGGGATAGGAATGCGGAGACGTACTCGGTTTATGAACCGTCAATCCCAAAGCCATTCTTTATCATGGAAAAGGTAACAGTGGATGAGACGGACGCGTGTTCGACTCCGCCAAACCATTTTTGCTAAATTTCAACTTCCAGATTGGTCCAACTTTGGAAGAATTCCGCGTGTGTCAACGTCTCCCGGACAAGATTACCCCATACGCAACAATTTTTCTCATTATTGGTTGTCTTCGTGTGCTTCGTCTTTGCCATGATGCTGGTATTGCTGTCTGTGATGTCCGTCCCAGTCATTTCTCTCTCCGTTTGGGCCCAAGTGGAATGTTACATCGTCGCGAATCGGATGCCATTGGTTTAGTTGTCCTGACACATTTTAGTTCGGCTTGCGCTTACCGTACTCAGCGGTATATAAGTCAGGCAAACTTGATTGGAACGAAGAAATATGCCTCACCGGAAGTGATGACCAGTCTGCCGCCAGGACCCGTGGATGATGTCCTCAGCTGTATGTACATGTTATATGAATTTTTGACTGGACAGCTGCCATGGATTCCAAAAAACGATAAAAAATTATATACCGTATTGCGGAATAGGGAAATTATCAAAGAAAAGAAAAATTTGGAATCTATTGATGAAATTCCGGACATCAACAGTGCTACGAAAGAAGGACCAAAGCCTAAACCTATTTTTCTTCATCTCAATCAGGTTAGAAAATGGACTAGAAGGAAAAAAATATAAGAAAAAAAGTTGTTGGGGCATGTGGAGATTGAACCAGTGATCTTTTGACTGGCAGTTAGACCTAAAATCCATTGCACCAATGGGATGAAAAATTAGGCAACCCCAAATAATTTATTTCCAGGTTTTCTCGGAGATTCGTAAAGCTAACGGCTACGACGTGCCAATCAACTACGAAGATGTGTCACGGATCCTTCTAGCTGGCATCATCCATCGCGAAGACATTGACCGCGGCCGATCGACATTCTCCTTCCAACATCCGGCTATGTACGCCTATCGTCATGGAATTGAGGATAAAGAAGGAGCTGATAAGAAAGGCACGGTACCGCTATTTCCCGAAGATGCCACCACCGGTGAGACTGACGACATCCGCGTCAAAGCCAATTGGCTTTTCTCCTATGCCAGGGACAAGCGCAAGGATGAAGCTGCCAAGGCATCATCAAAACACCAGAAATAGATACCATATTTTATATCTCCTTTTATGATCTTGTCCAGTTGTTGGTTTATAATAAACTGTGACGCAAAAATGATCTTCCTTATTGCTGCTTTATCCTATTTCTATTGCTTCCTCAAATAAAATATCCGAAAAACCGCGACACAGAACACAAACTAAATTATTAAGACAAACCCAGTCTCACGTTGAGTCGCACAACAGCGCATAGCTCAGATTGTTGGTATAATCGTAGGGAAACGACAGGCGCACAATCAGAAAAAAAGTGATCTTCTAAAAAGCTATGTACACCAACAGAATTTCTGCCTCTCAGACCGCTATTATTAAACTCCCAAATCGTCCGTAGAATTCCCAATCGTCTGCGAAATTCCCGATCGTCCGTAGAATTCCCAATCGTCTGCGAAATTCCCGATCGTCCGTAGAATTCCCAATCGTCCGTAGAATTCCCAATCGTCCGTAGAATTCCCAATCGTCTGCGAAATTCCCAATCGTCCGTAGAATTCCCAATCGTCCGTAGAATTCCCAATCGTCCGTAGAATTCCCAATCGTCTGCGAAATTCCCAATCGTCTGCGAAATTCCCAATCGTCCGTAGAATTCCCAATCGTCCGTAGAATTCCCAATCGTCTGCGAAATTCCCAATCGTCCGTAGAATTCCCAATCGTCTGCGAAATTCCCAATCGTCCGTAGAATTCCCAATCGTCCGTAGAATTCCCAATCGTCCGTAGAATTCCCAATCGTCTGCGAAATTCCCAATCGTCCGTAGAATTCCCAATCGTCCGTAGAATTCCCAATCGTCCGTAGAATTCCCAATCGTCCGTAGAATTCCCAATCGTCCGTAGAATTCCCAATCGTCCGTAGAATTCCCAATCGTCCGTAGAATTCCCAATCGTCCGTAGAATTCCCAATCGTCCGTAGAATTCCCAATCGTCCGTAGAATTCCCAATCGTCCGTAGAATTCCCAATCGTCCGTAGAATTCCCAATCGTCCGTAGAATTCCCAATCGTCCGTAGAATTCCCAATCGTCCGTAGAATTCCCAATCGTCTGCGAAATTCCCAATCGTCCGTAGAATTCCCAATCGTCCGTAGAATTCCCAATCGTCCGTAGAATTCCCAATCGTCCGTAGAATTCCCAATCGTCTGCGAAATTCCCGATCGTCCGTAGAATTCCCAATCGTCCGTAGAATTCCCAATCGTCCGTAGAATTCCCAATCGTCTGCGAAATTCCCAATCGTCCGTAGAATTCCCAATCGTCCGTAGAATTCCCAATCGTCCGTAGAATTCCCAATCGTCCGTAGAATTCCCAATCGTCTGCGAAATTCCCAATCGTCCGTAGAATTCCCAATCGTCTGCGAAATTCCCAATCGTCCGTAGAATTCCCGATCGTCCGTAGAATTCCCAATCGTCCGTAGAATTCCCAATCGTCCGTAGAATTCCCAATCGTCTGCGAAATTCCCAATCGTCCGTAGAATTCCCAATCGTCCGTAGAATTCCCAATCGTCCGTAGAATTCCCAATCGTCCGTAGAATTCCCAATCGTCTGCGAAATTCCCAATCGTCCGTAGAATTCCCAATCGTCCGTAGAATTCCCAATCGTCCGTAGAATTCCCAATCGTCTGCGAAATTCCCGATCGTCCGTAGAATTCCCAATCGTCCGTAGAATTCCCAATCGTCTGCGAAATTCCCAATCGTCCGTAGAATTCCCAGTCGTCTGCGAAATTCCCAATCGTCCGTAGAATTCCCAATCGTCTGCGAAATTCCCAATCGTCCGTAGAATTCCCAATCGTCTGCGAAATTCCCAATCGTCCGTAGAATTCCCGATCGTCCGTAGAATTCCCGATCGTCCGTAGAATTCCCAATCGTCTGCGAAATTCCCAATCGTCCGTAGAATTCCCAATCGTCCGTAGAATTCCCAAATCATCCGTGATATTTCCAGAAATCAGCTCTCTGAAAGAAGCAAGAAGCTGTGCTTTCGATTTGCAAAGATCTCGGAAAGATCGGAAGCATATTGAAACTGGCTATTTTGTCCTCCGTCTACCTTAAAACTGCCTTTTTATTTTTTTTTTGAATTAGTCACCGAGATCTCGTCACAGCTCGCCGCGTAGATGAAAAAGCGGACTTTGCGTACTTTGGCGCTACCGTAATATTTAAATATTTCCTATATAACTGGCTTGCACGTTTTAAGCAATAAGAGAAATTATTATGCATTTATCTTAATTTATTTAGACTCGGCATATAAAAATCTCTTAAATTGAGTTTTTTGAGAGTAACCGAGCGTGTAGATATGGCACACTAGATAATGGCTTGTTGTAAACTGATGCCAAGTCCTTAGTTCACATTGACAGTACCTCAAAAAACTCATTTTAAGACAGTTTCATGTACTGCATACACCTGCAAAATTTGGAAAGAAACGGTCCAGCCATTATTGAGAAACCGTTCAAGCCAGTTGGCATACTAAGAAATTGTCGAATTTTGAATTCCCGGGCAGGGTTTTTCTGTCTTAAAAAATATTTTACTCGATGTACAGGTTTCAGATGAGCCTGATTTTAGTGGCAAACGGCTAGTTATATCGAGAGGGTCATTTTGATACCAAGACTAGACAATAACTCTTTCAAAAATTATTTTTTGTATCTAGAGGCACCGAAACTCAATAAAGTCTGACTATTTTTGAGATCTGCTCAATTTGCCGTTATTTTTCGATTTTCTCTCGCGTCGTATAGTAATTCGAGGTCGATAATACACGAGAAAGCATTCAAAATAACTGAAAACGCTTCTTTAAATAAGTTGGGTTCCCGCAGCGACGGCGTGCACAGTCCTTGAAACTGTCCGCCGCGGCGAATTGTGTCGTGATGCTAAGCACGGTTGTATGTTCAATTGCTCGAAATCGTAGCCGGCAGTACGATTATGGTAAGTTTGGGCTCAATGCCATCGCAATGAGTTCTTTGAGACGAGCAAGGAGGTGTGCTTAGTTTTCCCATAGCCTCATGCGTTTCTTCGAAAGGAAGAAGGAGATGCTGTCATTTTCCTCGAAAGCGAATTCTTCTCAGAACCGTCATCCAGGGGATTGATTCCAAAAAGTTAAAATGGAATCATAAGAAATTAGGCTGTTGGAAAAATTTTTCAAGAGGAAAGTGTGCTTCGGGGAATGCTGACAATTCTTTTGTTGTTGCTGTACTTTGTATTACAAAATTCAAATAAATTTCATATTTTTATTAATTTTTTTCCGATCAATATGATCAATTTCCTCCAATAAAGCCATTATCTGATGAGTATTTTGCCCGTTAGTGTTTCATTTTCCCAGTGCTCGTTGCCAAACATCCAATCCTGGCCAGGCGACGGCTTGTCCGGTGTTAAATCCAGCGCCGACGAATGGAGAACCGACTCCAAAAGTGTGTTGGAAGTTGCCAGCTCTCGGATCCACTCCGACGTGGTCATTATGGCCATAATAGCCGCCTACCTGAAATTGATCGGCAATTCTTCTGGAGAAAAAGGCAGAGAACTCACATGATAGCCGTTGTCGACCATTACAGTGCCGGCATTTTTTCCTCTGAGGGGCACCGAGACGACATTGTGTTGCCCTCCTTCGACTCCCAAAGACTGAACCAAGGGAACTGACCATCCATTCTTGTAGCCGTATTTTCCATCAATCCAATTAGCGCCAGCTTCTTGGTAATTGTTCCAATAATCTCTAAAAAGAATTTGCATGGGAAAATAAAAAAAGCAAATAAGTTTTGAGGCTATGGGGATTCGAACTTCGGATGCCTGGAGGAGATGTCGACCTTTTATCCACTGTATTATTGGTATAAGGGGACGGCGCTGGGGGAAAAGCGCACTGATATCATTCAGATGACTGTTTTCATGTTGTTTAGCAGTAATTCTGCTTGTGGTATGATATTTTCTTAGATTTTTAGGTTTTTTGATATTCTCTAGAGTTGACGAATGTGGTATAGTGCTTACCTAACTCCCACATGATTGGAAAATCCTCCTCCCCAAGCTCCAAAGGGCACATTTAGTCCCAAATCAACTCCAACGGCTCCTTCTTCATTTACCGGATAATATGGGATTCCTTTTACGCCAATTTCTGCTATATTAATTCCTACCTGAAGAAAGATTACATTGTTTTTAATTTAAACAGCAAATAAACTCACAGCAGAGGAAAAAGAATTCGCCAGCGCGTCGAGAGGATCTCCTTTGGCAAAGAATTGATTACAATCACGAAAATAGGCAGCACATCGGGGAAGATTTTTCTTAGACATTTTTTTCGGCTGACAATATTGTTGAACAATATTTTGGAATTTTGTGCACTTTCCTTGTAGTTCTTTCAATTGTTCGGGGGATAAATTTGGTCTCTAAAAATGGATAATTTTTTATTTACTTTTTTTACCTTTTGATGTTTTTTCGCTGCTTCATTCAGTTCTTTATCTGTGTCCGATATTACATCTCGCTGTTTTATATCTTTTGCAAGAAATTCTTTAGGAATTGGAGGTGGGATTACCACTAAAATTGCATTTTCCGATGAATTTCGTGGTCAACTCACATTCTTCTTCAATTTTGCTTCTTCTTTCATGTCTCCCCTTCCCCTGATCATTACAAAATGGTAACGATGGCTTTAGTTTACAAGCTCTTGCTGTCAATGACTCTTTTTGACTGCTACAAATTACTAAAATTATATTTATTTTTTATTTACGGGTAGAAACTCACCAAATGGGGAAAAGAGAGCTATTGAGACCAAAATATGCCTCATTTTTACGAGAGATGAATAGATCGACGAGAAATAGCCGAGACTTCTGACAGCAAAGCTAAAACTTGATCGGATTACACCCAAAAGAAAGATGAAAACGATGAATAAACAAGGTGAAGGTCAATAAATGGGTGGGGTTGGATGATGCCATGCTTATTGAAGCAATGTTTATTTTTATTTGTAAACATTACGATTTTCGTGATTTCTATCGGAATTTCCAACTTCGTATTTGTCTAAAAATAGCCAAAAGGTTTTAAAGAGAATTAAGAAACTTTTTACAGGCCAAAAATTATGAATAATTTTCAAAAGGCGATGAGATTATAGAAAATTAAATGATTAGTAATAATCGACTTATTTACACAAAAATTATAATTTTCTCAGAATTCTATGCGCTTTCAAAATTGTTTAATGTCAGAAATAATTACAGGAGCATTTTATGCACTAGAAAATTGTCTTTTTAGTTTTTATACGGCTCCTAACAGAAAAAGAACTGATTATTTTATAAAAGAAGACGGGTATACAAAAATGGCGATTTTTGAGATCTTCTACCTATTTTTAACGATCTCTATGCTAAAAATACCCAGAAATCATTCCCAAAGGTGTTAAAATTATAAACAATTTTTAGAGGACAGCCAGAGGAGAAGGTGGTCATGTGCAATAAAAGGCAAAGGAGAGAGGAAGTTATCGTAAAAATAGTTGTAAAAATCAATGGTTCTTTGAGACAACCATAATTCTTCTTCTACTTGTCTTCTCCCCAACAAAATCACAACAATTTGACATCAGGGGGCACTGAAGAAATTCCAGGAGAAAAAAGTGAGAAAGAAAAACAAAAATGATACCATTTTGAGACGGTTTAAATGATGAGGATCCCCAAAAAACAAATATAGTAACAAATAGCGGCTAAAAAAAGCAGCAATCATGGGGCCCAAGATCATCGCCAAAACACGTAGTGCCCCTATTGTACGCATGGTGAAAAGTGAAGGTCGGACCGTTGTTGTTTAGGTCATGGCACGTTTTTTGTCTTAATCAAGGCGAACAAAGGTCGAAGCTGCTATTTTGTGTCTGATTGCCAGAGGTGGAACAGTTCCGATTTTATAGTATGAAACACCGCCCATTTTCACATCATGACATCATAAATTATCAATGAAAATTTATGAATAAATCAACTATTTACTATTTACTATTTATTCATTGTCTACGTAAAATGACGTGATGATGCGGTAGGATAATTCGACAACAAATAAATCAACAACAGACCTAAATAATAATTCTATTAAAAGAAAGAAATACGCTTCGAGGTTATGATTTCCTATAGACGAGGTTTGGATGATTCTTCCAGGTGATTTCATTTGGATCAACGGGATCGGCTTTCCATTTGCTGTAGATCTGTAAATAAAATGGATTAATCATGTCATGTTATGTTTTCAGTATTGTTATCTAACAAAATACGGCAGTCATAAAGCTTTCTGTATTCCCCAAAGGTTGGTTGTTTGATTTATTGGTAGTACGCAAGCTACTACTTTCTTTTATGACTCAACTTTGAACTTTTAGGGTTTACAACTTTGTTCTATCAACCATGTCTACTGACCCAAAAGATGAGCCTAAAACTCTTGAAATTCAAATTGAAATGGAGGAAGGCGAACCGCTGGGAGCTTCGCCCAATGATAAATTGGTGATTACGAAGATTCAGTCAGGTACCCTGGCTGAAGGAAAGCTCAAAGTTGGCGATCAAATTCTGGCTGTCAATGGAACAAAAGTTACTGACACTACTACGTTCTTCCGTGCCTTGCGCTTTGCTCCCCCGGTTGCTGTACTGAAAATCTGTAGAGATATGAAAAAGGTCGAGGAGTTGGAGCAGCGTTGCCATATTCCGGCTGATCGTGAAAAGCTCATCCAGCGCCGTGATGGATATGCCTATTGGATGGCGAAGCTTGTATGGACCGCTGGCGGACCTAAGCTCGGTCTTGGTATCAAGCATTACCAGGTTTCTGCGTATTATTAGGAAAATAATAATGTTTTAGAATCGTGTGCTTGTCTCCCGCTGCGATGCCGGCTCTTTGGCTGCCACCCAGCTTCAGACCGGTGACCACATCATCGATATCGACTCGCGTCCTGTCACCGACAAGGACGTCGCTCGTGACCTGCTCATCAAAGGTCTCCAGTCGAAGGGTCAAGTCACCATGGTCATCGAGCGCCCCGAGACGATGGAGGCTAAACACTGGACCCAGCAGGCTTTGACCGCCCAGGTGGCCCAACCGCCATCCGTCCAGATGAACTCTGACGTCAGAGCCATTGCCCAGCGTGAGCGCAACAAGCTGGCTCAAAAAATGCAGCCTAAAGCCTCGATTCTTAAGCCCGGCGTTATGGAGAAGCGCGTCTGCATCAATGAGGCCATCGCATCGCACGTCATTGCCTCCGATCATGAGGGACGTCAACTTCGCTCCGTCAAAAAGTAGACAAGCGAATAAAGATGAAAATATGTAATTTACTGACCTGATATACATTATGGCCCATAGTTTCTGTATCCCATAATTCTGCTCCTCTGGGAAGACGTCTATTTACACCTCGTTTCATTCCTAAAAAAATTATATTTTCTTGTAAAACAGTAAAATCATGGCAAACCTGGTCGGTAATCTCCACCAATAGCCATTTCTTCAACCATAGAAAGTACTTGATGACGAGTTTTCCAAGAGCAACGCTTTCTTCGATGTCGAAGCCAAGCATATCTATAAAAAATAGAATACAAGTTTTAAAAAAAAGAAACTTACTCTCCTACTACGAAAGGATCACATTCAGTATAAGTTCTTTGAAGGAAATACTTTATTTGGGGATTATTTTCTCTGAAAAAAAATTTAATAAAGTAAGAAAATGAACAAACCTGATTATAGGTAAAAATTCCTCAACAAATTGTTCCACTCCTTCACTTTTCAATGAATTTTGAGTCCAACTTAATCGAAGTCCAACAAAATGAGGAACAAATCTGATCAACGCCGCCGAAGCGGCGTTTTGTGGCTTCATAATCAGATTAGCACCGATAGACATCTATAAAATTATTGTGCTATGCCTAAAAAGGTTTATTTTAAAGAAGAATATGGTTATAAACCAGAGGTGCTGATAAAATATATAAATAAGTAATTTTATTGCCACAACAAATATGATATCTGCACAGAAAGACCAGCCGCAAGAAGATGCGAAGTGACTAGCTGTCGTTGTTCAGTTTACGAGCTTCGCGGTAACGCATAGCATCTTCAGGACATTCAGTTCCTAAATCACGAAGCAACAACGCTTGGAATTTCTTTAGTATTTCAACTTTTCCATTTGCCTATAAAATAACTCAAATGAAGCTTGAAATCAACCTACCTTTTTATTCTGTTCTAGCGTCCGTTCCAAAACTTCTTTAGTATAAACCTGAGGATTTTTACCATAATCCAGAACATCTGTTAATAATTCAATAGGTATTCTGACATCTTGAAAGTGATTTCGAAGCTGGTCAAGTTCCTAATAATTCAGCATAATTTAGTGAAAGAAATGACGTACTTGAAGTCCTGATATAAGTGTTTGAATTTTTTGATTTAATGGTTCTTGACTTTTAGAAGTGAAATCACTAGCTGTTATACCCAAATGGCGTACATTTTCCTGAAAAAATAGATATTCAAAGCTAACACAGAAGCTACTTGAAACTGCTCTAGCGTTCTTTCTAACTGATTAAAACGGTTGTCTACACTATCGGTTACAACTTGAGGCTGAGGGAATGAATTGGGATCCATCTGAAATAATTAGCAAAATGAAAATAAAGTGAAACAATATACTTTTATTGATTTTTAAATTTATCGTCCTCAGATTCCAAATAATCTTTACGTATCTCTGCTAAATCGACGTCAAATGGGCGTTTATTTTTTAGACGCTAAATGAATAAAAATTTGCAATTATAATTTAAAAAATTCAGACCTCTTCAACACACTCTCGATATACTTCGTGATATCTTTCACAAGGATTTACGGCTGATTGATGACGATAGTTTGGAGAAACAAATTTTTGGAAAAATTCAGTGAAGCACTTATCGTATATCTAAAAAAAATAATATTTTAGCAGACGAAAATGCCACTATAGCAGCTGCAAATTTTCAGAGATCAATAATGTGCTCACCTGTTTTAATTTGTCGCACTCTGAAAATACACTTGGCATATGACGATCACTCATTTAAATAAGGCAATGGATTTTACCATTACACGTTTGAGAAGAACTTTCTGGAACGAGAAAAATGATAATTCAGACGAAAAATAAGAAGAAAAGAAGATGAGGAAAGAGATGCCGCAAATAAGTTGCATCAAGAGAATGTTTTGCGCTGTAAGAACCGATCCTTAGTCTTATGTTGCGATAACAACGTGTCTTTCGTATTTTGCAACTTATTTACGATAAAAACTAGTGGAAAGTAAGTGCTTGCAAGTAGAAAAACAACAAAATAAGAGCATGCGGATGACTTGATAAATTCAAATTTACAAGGTGGCTTGTATTTTCCCGCGTTGGCGTCGTCCCTTTCGAAAATGAAATTTTCTCTCTTTTGCTGTTTCTTCCTTGTTGTATCAGTTTTCTTTATAAAAATTACTGTTCTTTCAGATGGAAGCGTTATCATGGACAATAAATAGTGTAGGAACGGTTTCCATGGTCTCTACAAAATTTGCCTACATAACAACAGCAAAAGGAACTGTTTTCTGTCCATTGGCTGCTTCCGTCGCCCCTGATGAAATTGTTCCGGACATGACTAAACGCTACACCGTCGGGGACACAGTTCGCGTCGAAGCTGTACAACAAGAATCCAAGAATAATTGTCCATATCGAGCAAAGAAGGTATGTGTGTTTTATTTTGTAGGTAGATTTTGCTGTTTGATTTTCAGTTCACAATTTATTCTGCAGATGCGTCTCATTCGACAAAGCCAAGCAACAACTGGAGATAACCTTGGAGAACCATCAATTTCATTAGGAACTCCAGTATGTTCACTTTTTTCTTAATACGATGTTCATTTTCAGTGCTCTTCTACTGTGGGACATATTGATAGCGCCTTCATAATTGCTGATTCAGTAGAATTTGGATGTATTTTTGTTCCTCGCTCAATTTTTGGCCCGTTGGAAAAGGATTATCCCGATTTGCAACCAGGTGCAAACTTTTAATGTTGTTCAAAAAGGCTACTTTCAGGAGATACATTAAATATAATAATTAGATCACAACCAGAACGTAATAATTGTAAATGGGTAGCTGTTGCGGTACAAGAAATAATAAAAGCTACATATATTCAAGAACAATTTATTTCTGGTGCAGTTTCTTTATTTTTACGGTGATAATCGCAATTTTTAGGTTCTGGTATTGTACAAAATGTTGACCAAATGTCTGCTGAAGTTTATTCTATGTTTCATGGAATGATTTTGTGCCCAATAATAAATTGGACTGGCGGAGATTTGGGAACTGATGCTGTTGGATTGGATGAAATAATAAGAATAGGTAAAATTTTATTTTTGAATATAATTTATTATTTTTTAGGTGATCAAATAGCGTTTGAAGCAGTTATTCGTAATGATATTTATCGAGCAACTAGATGGTCATTTCTAAACGAACTCAAGAAACGCCCAGTCAATAAAATGGACACGTATACACAAACAATGCCCTCGTTACAAGATTATGTTATCCGCCTATTAAGGCCACAACTGGAAGAGATGCAAGATGAAAAACCCATGGTTAAAATATTTCTTCAATCACTAAACGATGATGATATCGGCTAATTTATCAATCCGTCTTATTTATTTTCTTCTAAATTGTATTTCACTTCTGTATGTAATTTTTTGCTCAGATGAATTGTGTCGCACGAGATGATATCGAATCACTTTTTAAAAGAAAACAAGGAGAAACGATAGTATGCGCAGCATTTCATTCAATTACTCCATTAGAAATTAGTGACCAGTCAGGTTTGCTTGAATTTTTATATTTTCAATTTTCTCTTCAGGTGAAATGTCCCTTGCTTCTATTCCAAAAGATGAATCTGTTAGTGCTGGTGATATTTGTCTTCTTCTCTTTGAATGTTTCCCGGATAAGCGTCCAGAAGTTAAAAGAATTACACTGATACCAGAAGAGCTCGTTCCATTATATCAATATTTATTAGTTGAATATCGTAAGAACGAAAATCGAGAGCCATAAAAATTTTACCGATATCTTTAACTTGCCAGGAAAGTTTATTATTTTATTTACAGGACAAACATTTATTATTCAAAATATTTCATTTGATACAAATAAGATCACGAGATAGATCACAACACATTTTTTTTGAAGCAGGAAATGCCAAGGACTGATAATATTTCTATAATCAAAAACTCACTTTTTCTATACTGGCCATTACGATGTTCTCGAAATTATTCGAAAAAAATGCTGATTTTTTGTGCCAATTTCAGTCCTTGAAAATTCCTCTAAACTTCTATTTTACCACCAGAAATTACGGGATCATTAGGAACAGAGGCATCATCTGTCATTTCAGTGAAATCACCAGCTTGAGTTGGATTTCTAACACCAATTATCAAACACTCCGGGTCTTCTGTCTTCACTTCAGGGAAAAATTTCTTCGCGTCTAATTTAACGCCCTTATTTATGAGCTCCTCTTGTGCTTGTTTAACCATTTCAATATTCAGCTCTTGCTCTTCTTCATAGTTTCGAATCTCTGTTGGGAGACCATTAGCTTGTGCGCTTGCAGCCGCATAACAAGTCTTCTGATGTTTTTTGAGATAAACTAATCTCCTAAAACGAGTACCACAAACACAGCTGAAAATATTTAGATTAGTTAGGATTCTCTGGGATATTTACGAATGGCTGGGCTCCTTGATATGAGTCTTGGAATGCATAACCAGATCATTTTTCCTGACAAATGTCTTCTCACAATTTTCACATTGAAATGGTCGCTCCTTTGTGTGAACGCTGCGCACGTGGGCTTGCAACGCCTGCGGGGATCTATAGTTACCACAAATTAGGCAAAAAAAGACCTTCGAGCACTTATAACCGGGATGAGTGCAACCATCATAAGTGCACTTGTAGATATGATTACTGTGAACCATTTGCATATGACGACGGAGACCACCACGACGGCCAAATCGAGCGGAACACATCTCACAGGCAAAATTTCTCTCGTTTCTGCAAATTTTATTATTTTGTATAGAAAGTTAAAATTGTTCTTGTATAATTTTTTCCCATTCTTTTTATTTCTTGAATTAGCGATTGATACAGCAGAAATCCATAAATTATCGTGTTACATTAATTTTTGGCTAAAAAAACTCACAAATGCATGATAGCAACGTGTTCTTTTTGAAGATTTGGACTAGCTAATACTTTGCCACAATACGGGCATTCATTTGGATGAATAGTTGGCCGAGGATAAGTGTGATTAACTTCTGGATTTATCTGAAATTGTATCGTTTTTACTCTTTTTCTTCGTTTTTACCTCAAGAACATCTTCAATTCCATTATTAATTTCCGCTGCTGTTGGTCCATTTCCCCCAACCACATCAACGTCATCGCCGCTTTCACTGCACTCAGGTTCATCATCCACCGTAATTATTTCCATTTTCTTAGATTTTTGTAATTTTTTCTCCAATTCATCTTTCAATTTTTGAATGGTTTTCTCCAAATTTAGGCGTTTTTTCGCCTTGGTTATGTCATCTTCAATTTTTCGGAATTTTTCTGGTGAATTGGTGGTTTTATTCTTGGGCATGACGAGATCCAAAGCACCGGTGCTGTCTTGTTTCATTGGAACTGACTGCGCTTCGATCATGACTCGTTGTAGCATTTGAGTGAAATAATTATTTGGCGTTGTCATAATCTCTAAAATTATAGGAATTTATAAAGGACAATTGTAGAAAGTTGAAAATGCTAATTTTGGATTAAATTTTTCAAAAATCCAATAGTTTTTGACAGAATACGAGAAATGGGAGAGAGAAAGCTGTTTGAGCCAATTAGAACCAACTGAATTGGCATCTAATCCGTCGTTTTTTAGCGAGCCGACGTAGATGTCAAAAATTGGAATAAGAATGAGATTTTAGCGTGTGAAATTGTGTGTGGGGGCGGGACAACCAGCGGCATTTTCTCTATAGAAAAGACACCAAAAGATAGCTACGAAGATGTTTACGAAGAGATGGTGATTGGTGAGAAGATAGAAGAAGATAAAAGAGAGCCAGAGCGGAGGTGGAGAAAATCTGCCAGAGGAGGAGCTATCAGGATAATTAAAGGTGTCGCCTGCGGCCGGAGGGAGAGACACTTTTGATACCAGATCAACATTATGGAAATTAGCAGAGGGAAAAGCTAAAAAAGGTCAAATAAGAAAAGCTTGGATTTCTTTGGGCCTTTGAAATTCCTGAAAGGGGAACATGAATAATTTTATCAGCCAGTCTTGAAAAATTCTTATTTTTTTCCGATGAACGATAAAAAGATTACTGTAATCTATTATTCCTCTATTTTTTCTAAATAAATTTAGGAAATTTTCCTCTGAAAGTCACAAAGTTGAGATTTTTTAAAAATAGAAATTCTCCGTCCAATTTTCGTGGACTAATGATGACATTAATTTCTAAATTTATTGTAAGCTTATTTTTGCACCAATTCTATAAATCTTACTGGATTAGGTGGACTATTATTGCTGATAATTATTAGACTTGAGAGTGCGCATGGTGTCCCCGGAAGATAATCGGATCCAGTCTAGTTGCCCCTTCAAATCTCAAAGAAAAAGTAATTATCAGCTCCGACTGGCTCTCTCGGCTGTCTCTCATTGATAAGTAATCCGCTAGTCAATAGGCAAGAGAGGCGACACCAGTGCGAACATCGCAGCGCAGGTTGAAAGCCATCGAGGGGAAAGTTATTTCCTAGCCGGACTTCTAAAAACTAAATGACATGTGAATCCCACTCGGAAACGGCTAAGCTTTAGATTATGGTAGCAATAATTAAAACCAATGGGAGCTAGACAACCGTTAATGAGGGTAAATCCCCGTTTTTATACAGGAAGTGATGAGAACCCATGGGAAATTTTGGAAAATAACAAAATCTGCCGGGCTTCCGCTCTAAAATACACCCAAACTTATAGAGAAGAGCCTTCACTTGCTCTATGCTGCTATATAATTGTAATTGGGATTGATTCCCTCCAAGTATAATTTTTACGGCTTATTTTTATGTCCTCCAATAATTTCCGCCACCAAAAGGAGCTGGTCTCGTAGCTCAAAAAAGCGCAAAATGGATCCTCCCCCTCATAATAAGAACCTACAACCTCTAATCTTGGAGGAGATAAACGGCCCTCTGTCACTGGGGAAGAAGAGGTGCTCAAACAGACCCGAGGCCTATAAGCACGGGTGAGAGATACTCTTGGAAAAGCAGCTGAAAAACCGAGACTGCTCACACTCTCCCCCCGGCAATTGGTTGGCTCCGTCCGCCGTCAGGGCCTCTCCTCTCCTCCATATCACTTTGTTTTTGCTGTCTTCGCGCGGCTCCCTCACTCTCCGCCGCCAAACGACGACGACTCGCCTCACCATGGTAACAATTGCACTCCATAGGAGGGAAAGAGGTTGGAGAAAGAAGCAAAGTATCACAATCAATGAAAACGACGACGGACAATGTCTTTTGGAGACATTTCGAGTGATGAATAAGCGAAAGACAGTTGGCGAAACGATTACTTGACTAAGAACAAGTTCTCTCTAGAACTCTTTATAAGGCACTCTATAATAATATACAAATAAAGCTATATATAACCCAAATCATCCTTGATAATCAAGAAAAATTCATATAGCCGTAGACGAAGTAGCGACCAAAGCAGACTGACACGTAGCTGAAGTGATTCAAAATAGGACTTGGCACGGTGAAGAGCCAACTCATGATGACAACGTACTACACATTTTGTAACCTAAAATATTCCATGTTGAAAATTTCCAGCAAATGAATTAACCTCTAACATAGAATCTTGACGTCCATGACAGCCTAGAATATGTTCCATATTACGCAAAAGATCATTAGTCTTTAAAATTAGTACCATTTCTCTAGGCATTCTTGACATAACCTATATAAATAACATTTTAATTAACAGAAAAGTCACAACTTACATCGCTGATTTGTGGAATAAGTGAATAGGCATATTCACGCAATTCTTGTTTTTCTTCTTTAGTCATTTGACTATTTTTTATTCCAGAAGTTACAGATTTCCATGATCTACGTGTAACCATACAGGCGAAAAGGCCGTAATATTCACCGATGTTCATGTCGAGAGCAACTTTCTGAAATTTGCCACTTATAATTCCTCGGAAATTGAAAAACCTTGATCGCTTTGAGATCGGCGTTAAGAATTCCCATCCATAGGTCAGAGTACATGGTTCGAAAATGATCATTGACATTGAGATAAAGACCATGATCGAGAAGAACAATTTCCACCTTTCCATTAGGCTTTTTATGGATAAGCACATTACCAGGATGAGGATCCTAGAAAAAAATATAAAATTAAAAACTACACATACCGCATGCATGAATCCTTTGATAAATATCATTTCAGAAATCATTCGACCCAGCTTTTTGGCAACATTATGTGGATCAATATTATTTGCTTTTATATATTCGGCATCATCAACTTGTGATCCTTCACAAAATTCCATCGTCAATATTCTTTTTGTTGTAAGATCCGTATAACATTGAGGAATCTACAAATGCTAAAGTGAAAGAGGATTCAAGATACCTTTAGAAAACGTAGATGTCGGAAAACTTCACGAGCTTTTATCATATTTCGTGATTCATGTAAAAAGTCCAACTCATTTGGAAGATTTCTCTTTACTTCATCCACTAGCCAATTTAATCGAAACTCAGGAAAACATTTATCAGCAAATTTTGCGAGAATCTAAAAACAAGAATACTTTAAAATCAGAATATTTACCTCCATGGTATGCATATCAGCGATACTATTTTGATAAACTTGTCGGTGCTGAATTTTCACAGCCAATTTCTGTCCATCTTTAGAATGTGCCGTATGTACTTGCGCTAAACTAGCTGTTCCAATTGGTTTTTCTGAGAATTGTGGAAAAACTTCTTCTAACTAAAAATATTTTAAAAAAACTCATGTTTCCACCTACTGGTTTGCCTAGTTCACTTTCAATTACAAATCTAACATCTTCCATGGACTGCTGCGGTGCTTTCGACATTAAAACCGACAGAGTTTTAGTATATTCAGGTGGTATAAGATATTCCATAGCACCAAGATGTTGTCCAACCTAAAAATAGACCATATTCTCCTAATATAAAAACAAACTTTGATAAAAACTCCACCATTCACTTCAGCTAAATGTAATAATCGTTTGGCACATCTTTCATGACATGATTTTATGGCGATATCATATTCTTCTGAAGGATCTGGTACTCCATAAAGCGACCATTTATAATCAGCGACAATCTGCGAAACCTAAATTTTCGAGATCATTTAGATAAATAGAAAATAACAAACAGCATTAAAAGCTCTTCCAAATCTGACAACACCCATATTTGTTCGTTCATCTGGTGACTTGGCATAAATTCCTACTCCAAAAGCTGTAGCCATTCCAGCTCCTATAATCTGAAAAGAATAATACCAGAAAATTGCATAATACAACGATAACTAACCCATTTTGTAGGTTTACTAAACCTTCTTGCAGAACTTAATGATTTAACTGCAGCCATGATCCAATTATGTATAAGTATAAAATATTTACAATAATCTAAATAAAATAAAATAATAATTTCCGTAACGGAAAGAAAAATTGAAAAAGTTCAAAAGATCAATCGGCGATGTAAACAACACTGAGGTTTCGAAAAAGAAAACAAGTCAGGCATAATATTTATCTATGACTCGTATTTAGATGACACTCTGATAAAAAAAACAAAAGAAAAAACTAAAACTACATACAATGTGGATTAAATTAAAACAGTTAATTAGTATCTGTTGTTGAAATGTGAAGATTTGAAATCTTCTTTTCACTGTCTTCATCCTATAAATTATTATATTGAGAAGTAATTCATAAACACTTACTTCATCGCCAAATTCATACATAAATCCAAGTTTTTCGGCTAATAATGTACAACGCGCTTTCTTTTCTTCTAACATTTGAAATTTCTGATTCCATGATAATTTCTGCTTATTCAGCTGTTCTCTCAAAACGTAATTTTCGGCTTCTTTATCAGCTAAATTCAGTTGTGCAAGTGTAATATTATCCGCATTAGGTGCAGAAAATGGAACATTATCTTCTACGAATTGTTCAATCTGAATTATATTCTATATGTTCACGAATTCAAAATCACCACACCTGTTCCGTTGCAATCCCTCGTTTATGCACAAAACCAAGAAAAATCATACATGCCCATAGATGAACTTTTGTTAATTCAAAAAGAGGACAGAGAACGAGTGCCTAAGAACACAAACTCTCAAATACTAAACAATAACTTACTTGTTCAACTTGTTCTTTAAACATGAGCTGATTATTATGGCGTATTGTTTCATCACGCACATCTCCATCTAATTCGCTATAAAAAAGAGTTACATCTTCACCGATTCTATAGTAATTGTATTTTCTTCGCGAATGATCCACTTCTCCTACTTCAATGACATCGTGAAATTCTCGAGTGATAAACTAAAACAAAACGTTTTAACCAGCGAGTTAATATTACCATATCTTTTCTAATTGTTTGGAAACATACAGAAAGAACTCGATCGGCACAATTACCTCTTAATTTTTCAATTTTCATCATTTTCTTGTATTGATCCTAAATTAATTTTGCCAAATAAATTATGATTTTAATACTGCTTCGTTTGCGTCCAATAATTGATGGAGATCTTCGTAAAGTTCATCTTCATTAGTATTCTCAGATACTTCCAGCCTCTTTCGATAAGCATATGTGCCATCAACATGAGAATCAGTAATAATAACTGCACCAACCTAAAAGCAATGAAGTCTTTCTGAAAAAGAGACACATACTTGCTGGGCTTTATCCTTCATCATATCCATAAGGCTTTCATTATCAGCAGGATCCCAAAATGATATCAACTTTGCTTCAACCAATTTCTGAAATTCATTTTATTATTTTATTATCAACGCAAACCTTAAATGCGTAAAGATCGTCTACTTTCAACCGTTTTTGTGCTTTAAAATAAGGTTCTTCATAATATTTCGGCAGAACAATGGCGATCTGAACCACAAAAATATACGAAAAATAAGCAAACAAACCTTGTATCCCATTAGAGTCATTCGCAAAGCCAAGCTTACGAGTGGATAAACAGGGAGAACTCTTTCACGAAGATATGGGCTGAATTTAGAAGGACCATAGAACAAGGGAGCATACTCCCGGTCATAGGCGTAGGCTGCTCCACAACCATCTACAATGCGATCCTCATAAAAATAAAGGTTTGCCTTATACCAATGAGCACTGGGCGAAGGCATTGCCTAGGCCGATGTCGTAAATCTGGTTCTTTCTCATTGAAATCCACAATTATGGAGTAATCTGCATAACAAATCACAATTAAAAATGAACTTTGGAAGACCAACCTTCTGTACTAAAATTTGCATGATCTTTAGTAAATCTGAGAACTTTTTCCAATAAGTTATTTCCTTTTATATCTAATGCTTGAAAAGCATCTCCTTTGTTCTGAAAATTTATGAACAATCACAATTAAATTTACTCTAAGGAGGAATGTAGATATTTCACGTGCAGTTAACCTTTCTTTTCTACTGCAGAAAGATGGCCATTCCCTATCATACGGGTTAGAATTTAAAAAATTATTCACTTACCTGATTTCACTGTTAACGGGAATAATATTATGTACATTCATAGTTGCATTACTCGAAACTTCGTCAGGGTTAACATTATTACTGCAGATGTTTTGAATATTGCATGTACTAAGTCTAATCTCTTCTAACAATTTGAATTTCCCTAAAAAACGAATAATTTTAATTCTAAAAAAATTTCCAACTTTCATATTCTTGCTCTTTCCGTTGTTTTATATCAGGATTATCAATCAGTTTAATTAGTTCCATGTCTTGATCCAACGTAGAACTAATAACGGCAAGCTCAGTCTCTTTCATGTCTAGATTTGATAGCACTAAACAACAATTATTGAAGAATTACATTAGCTAACATTTAGCAAGATACAAGTCCTCTTGTTCTCTGCAAATTTGAAAGGATTCGTGTAAATTTCTATTTTCATCCGTAATTTTTTTATTCTTCTCATATTCCATCATTAGATCGGCTGCTCTACCTAGAATAAAAGACGAAGGACCGGAGATTTTCTGAAAACATGGTAACTACAAAAACTAATGTAAAACTAACCCCTAATATCTGCAATTCATTTTTGGCATTAAATTCTCCTACTGTTCGCTGGGCTTTTATGCTTGGTCTCAGTCTCCTGGATGCTGATGGTTCAACAATTCCCAGTAGAGTTCGGTTATCTTTCTTCTTCTTTACATATGCTACATGAGCACGTAGCTCCTCTCTTCGCTGTTGGAGACGCATGTCCATATCAATTTCTTCTTTTTCTGACAATTCTTCATCTTCCTAAAAATCAAAAATCTCGATAAACTTCAATTAAAAGCCTACATAATCCAAATCATCCAAGTCCTCGCCATTAATATAAGCTTGTTGCCTACGTTCCCGTATTTTTTTTCTTTTCCGTTGTTTCTCTTCATCATCTTCTTCATCCGATGGATCATCTCCAGATGATACGCCATCGAGAAAATTAAAGGAATCTTGGCTAGTCATCGAATCATCTTGTTCCACTGTGGTTGAAGGTTCAGTTCTGGTTGGTCTTGCTGCAACTCTGCGCCCATACAGTTGCGCTCTTCGTTGTTCTTTCAATCTTCTTTGTTGATCTCTAGCCCTTGCTTCTAGTCCAATACTATCATCCCATCGATATTTTTCGCCCAGGTTAAAAGCTAACTGTGGCCTTTCCATGCGGTTTTCAATTGGTGCATCCCATCCTCCAGTAGTGAACTGTCTTCGTACAGGTTGCACTGGTGCGTCAGATATTGGATCAATGGTAGATGAACTGATAATCATCGGTAAAATATCAAAGCAGATGACTTACAATGTTGAATAAGGATCTGCTAATGCACTGAGGCCGATAATGTCACTACGGAGATTACTATTTCCACTAGACGATGATTCAACTGTGTCGTTAGAAGGATTCTGAGATGCCATAACTATAAGCAGCCTATAATATAGAAAGTTAAATATACATTTATAAATAAATTGTAAAGAACAACAGAAGATTAAGCTTTTAGAAAGCACAACAGATAAGAATATTGAAACATTTTACTCATTACGGCGACAATAACAAAATCAAGAATCGTAAAAATATAACAATTTTCAGGAGATGTTTTTGGAGATCAATACGGTTTATTATGCCTCGGTTTCTTCGGCACCACCAATATATTGGACATTGTTACATCTGAAAGATTATACAATAAGGATATGCATAAGAAATAATCAGACCTGATCAAAATTTCACCTAGATTTCCTTGCATGACACCATCAATCCATTCTTCCGAATTAGCAATTTGAAGATTCATGTATCCATCAACAGCAACCAATACTCCTAAAAGTAACCGCAATCTAATTTGCGAAGATGATCAAAACCTCGATATTCCATACCCCATTTGAGCTTGCAGACAATGGGTTTTCCAGTAAGGCTGTTGAGGAAAGGCTTGGGATTGACAGGTTGGAAAGCTGTTGACATTTCTGAAATAAAAATTAATTCATGAACAATAAGAAAAAGAAAGAGAGCGAAGTATGAAGAGAAAAAGAATATTCGAACTAAGACGATTTGAAAAATTGCATTTCTCACCACACGAAATGACGTAAGAATACGACTGAAACAATTACAAACTAATAGAATAGAAGTGCAAATAATATAAACATTTATTCTCTACTTTGTTCGGGTGAAAAGTTACCACTAAAGAATTGGTAACAATTCATGCATCGATCTTCCCACAACCAATGAAGCTGTACATGCCGCTGTCACAACAGCGACATTTGTGATAAGATGCATTTCCGGAAAGAGCGCTGAATGAGATAATAAAGGAAAGAAATTGATTCTTCCACCTCGTTGTACCTGAATATGTGATATCCACAAAAATAACTTGGTTGCAATCTGATAAAAAGGCTCATTACTCAATTTGAAAATTATTGAAAGCAACACAGCAACATTTCCTGATAGAAAACAATTACTATGAGAATAATGACAAACCATAAAAACCTAGAATACTAGATTCAAGAACAAATCTAGTTCGCTTCATTGTCTGACGGAGGCCCACTTCGAAGAGCAGAATAATAAAAAGATAGGCTATAAATTCGGCTGAGCTTCTTGCAAGACTTTTGTAAAATCTGTCGAAATTAATAAGACTAAAAGTCGTAGATTACATTAGTTCCAAATCGTAGATTTTATTCTCCTCCATACCATTTGCTCTTTCTGTTATCCATTTATCATACGCATCGCAAAATATAAATAAAATAAAAAGTCGAAGAATATTCTAAACCCAATGTAAGTCAAGAGCAACAATAAATACACACCTTTCCAGGCATATTGTAAATGATATGACGATAAGCATGCGAGTAGTGCATAATTAGATCAACAACCGTCAATGTAACATCATATTCTACATATTTGTCTACAAGATCATGACATTTCTTCTGAACAACGCTTGAAATGTAAAGAGCAACACTTACACACTCTGTTAGCCTTATAACTTCCGCCGAATATTTTGTATACAAAGAATCTGTTGGGTGAAGGCAATTTATGCAAACAAAATTCTCTGTCATTTTCTAAAAAAAATGCATTTTTTGATGTTGCATAAAAAATCATTTGCAGACATATTCACAGCTATTAACTTGCATTTTGTATGTTATCTACGCGTGTGAGAACCAAATATTTACAGACAATGATTCAGATGATTATGACAAAAACAATGACAAAAAAATATCATAAAATGCATTACAAGGCGACTATACTTGGGCACGAGTCGAGTCAATTCGAGTCAACTCGACTCGAAATGACTCGAAATCCTGACTCGACTCGACTCGAACTCGAAAGTTCGATTTTCTGACTCGACTCGACTCGACTCGAAATTTTCAAAATTCGACTCGACTCGACTCGACTCGAACTCGATTTTTTCGACTCGTGCCCAAGTATAAAGGCGACGAACAAACAAAATAAAATGAGAATAAAAGTAGGAGGAAATCAAAGGATTGTTACAGAAATTCGTAATGGCGCGAGATTACTTCGCTATTTTTAGCTAGCTAGTAGCTAGCTCAAAATGACTGTCGGCTCCGTTTTCTTATCACAAAACCGTGCAATCCAGGGACAGTAAGGGTCTGGCCGGATTTTACTTATCCGCGTTAGTAATTGGCCGTCAAGAGGTTGTCCGTCATATAGCTTCGCCGTATACCGGTCGGCCGTCAAGAGTTTAGCCGTCAAGCATTTTGCCGCGCAGGGTTTGGCCGTGTTAGGTTTTGGCCGTATTTTTCTGCAATCTCGCATTTTTTGGTTGACGGCAGATTTTTCGCTAATTTACTGCATTATCTTCATTTTTATTGTTTTTGGTTTTTTATTGTTTGTATATGTTATCACTGGTGAAATAGCGGCGAAATAGCAGGAAAATTGTGAAAAGATGGGGATAAAATAAGCCTGGGACGTCATTTGAAATAGCGAAAAATCTGTCGTCAACAAAAAAATGCAAGATTGCAGAAAAATACGGCCAAAACCTAACACGGCCAAACCCTGCGCGGCAAAATGCTTGACGGTCAAATGCTTGACGGTCAAACGCTTGACGGTCAATTCGTAACGCGGACATTCTAAAACGGCCAAACCCTATGACGGCCAAACCCTTACTGTCCCGCAATCCATCGTCTTCTTCTTCTATATTTTCTTGCAATGACTCGTAATACCTCAAAATATTTTTTTCTATTAGTTACAGACATCCATCTTACCTAATAACCCTTTTATTTGCACGAATAACCGTTGAATCAAAACCTAAAACTCTTATGGAATTGAGATTTCTTGCCCGTGATAATGCTACATATGCTTGTCCTTCAGCAAAAACCCTAAATAATTTTCTTCTCTGTTGCAGATATTATTTTTCACTTTGATAGATTGATTTCAACACAATCTAATGTCAATCCTTGTGATTTATGAATAGAAATTGCCCAAGCTAGCTGCAACGGAATTTGTTTCCTTACAGCTGGCTCTTCACTTCCAGCTATTCGAACCATAAAATTACATGGTTTTACCTATAAAAATGCACAAAAAAAATACATTTTCTTGAAATTTCCGCTTACCTCTAATTCCTTTTCAGAATTTGCAAGAAATTGAACCATAGGAAAGCCCAACTTTGAAAAAGAAGTGATTACACCACGAGAACCATTAGATAATCCACGGGAAAGATCCAAATTCTTGTTCAACATGACTTGAGCACCAATTTTGAGGATAACTAGCTTCGGAGCTAAGCAAATAGCATTTTCTGGGATATATTGAGAATCTTCGGTAGAATAGCGACGTTCTTCCGCTGAAATTCAATTTTTCTTGCATCTAAATTGAGGAAAACTTACTTTCCAGTTTATTCAAGCTAATTTGATTAATTTTTTCAGCATCTGCCGTATGAGTACAGAGCCTAGTAGGAATTACATTCATTTTATTGAAATCTGTCGTTCTGGCAGCTTGAAGAATTGCTGTAGTTGATGAATCACACCTGAAATATGTTTTTTCATTTTTTTAGCTTCCGACTTTTCTCATACTATGATGAGCTCGGTCGTCGTTCTTTCTATTCAAAGCAAGTCGCCAGACTTCGATTCCACCGGACGAGAATTCGATCCCCCGCTTCCAAAATCTTTTTGCTTTTACAATTTTGTACTTTGCTGGCCAAATCGCCGTATATTCACCGTAAAAATCCTTCGAATGCGTTTTCTTACCTTCCGAGTCTTATATTTTGAAGCAATTTTACAAAAACTTGATCATCTTGCCGCTTGACATCGGTTAAAAGAATCGTTTTCTGTATGACTCGGGGCCAAGAAGCTGCCTGGAATATGATGAAACCTCAGATTTCCCTTTCCCACCTCAAAACAAAATTTTAGATCCTCTTCTTTTTTGACGACAGGCGGTAATTGGAGGAAATCCCCGGTTATGATGACTTGGATTCCGCCAAAAGGCTCATCACTGTTGCGTAAACATCGGGCCACCTAAAATTTCACAGTAATTGTGACTCTTTTTAAAGAAAAACCAACATATTCCATGGCATCGAAGAAATTTGGCTCAACCATGGAGATTTCGTCAATTATCAGATGGGTACATTCTTTCCATTGCTTTACGGCGTTCTTTTTCGCTGCAGCTATCTGATTTTGTGATCATTTAAAGAAATTCTACAGTATACCTGCAAACATTGTTCATTAGAAATCCCACCAACGCCGATATTAGCAAAACTGTGGAGTGTAATCCCGCCCAATTGACAAGCAGCAACACCTGAAGTCAGTTTTCTTTAAATTTTATCGAATTCTGTCACCTGTAGCAGCTGTAATATAAGCCGTAGAAGCCGGTAACATTTCAATGATTCGTCTCAGGACCAATGATTTCCCTGTGCCGGCGCTGCCAGTAAAGAAAACATTCTTCTTTTGATGGATGACAGCTCGAACCACTTTTCTTTGCTCTTCTGTCAACTGAATTCGTTCCGGGACCTGAAAGTACATTTTTACAGTAATTTTTTGGGTAGCCGAGGATATTTTACTTTGGTTGAAGGGATCCGAGACAAGCCGGGGGCCACAGCTTTGGAAGTCGTCGGCGTGGTGGTTTGGATCTCTCGAAGTGGGCGTTTTGGACCGGCCGAGGGGGTTTTGGGCGATTTTGCAACTTTGGCATGGGGAGACTGTCCAGTGGCAACACCTCGTAACCTGAGAGGAAATTATAATAGGAAATGAACTAAAACGGGAGAAATCTCACCTTCTAACCTTCCTAATTTCTCCAACAGTCAAGGGACTCAAAGCATTGAAGACATTTGGTAATCCTTGCAGTAAATTCTTCCTAAAATCCTCAAAATCTTTATAAAAATCACCGTAACCCACCGAATTACAGCCATGGGCGTCTTCAAATTGTCCCCTCCCTTTTCCGCCTTCATAATTTCCAATTTCGCGGCTAATGATTTCAAAAACACGTTGATTTGTCTTGGAGGGCAATTACTCATTTGTATTAACAAATTTCTATAAATAGGTCTTACAACGAAAATGAAACTATTCTACCTGGATGGAATGGCTATGCAACCTTTTCCCTGAGCGGCTGCTTGGCTGTGGATCTCACATTCTGCCAAGGAATAACTCGAAACGGCGGGTAAAGCGCCCCGAGACGATTTCAGCTCAACTTGGAGGAGAATATCCCTATGTAACAAAATCTTTAAAGGATTGTCTGCTTCTTACCGATTATTATTCCGTCCTACAGTAACTGTCGCCTGTTTGGCCGTGATTGTCCCCATTTTAGTGGAAGTATTGGCCGGACCAATCCACAGTGAACATTCCAACGAATAGCAATATGTACAATTTGAGGGACTCGCTTCTGACGCCATTCTTTTCTCTGAAAAAGGCATTAAAATGGCGGGAAATGGGGATAAATAGGTTGAAAAGTGAAAGAATACGGGAAAATGATAGGAAAAACAGCTTGAAATCTAATTTTTACGAAGAAAACTTGGGTGTTTGGAGCCCTGAAAACAATCCAGAAATTCAAATGCGATCGTCTATTTGAAAAATGATCGAAATCTGCCATAGGGATGGGGAATTGACAAAAATTCTTCAGTTTTGAGGGGAAAATGACAGAATGTGGGCCAATTTGATAAAAATAGGGGCAAATGAAATAATTTCGGGTAGTTTCATCTAATTTCAGTTAGAAAATTTAGTAAAAATATAAGAAAAAAGACGCCTGTAGATAAAAATCCTCAATTCAAATGTTATTCTCGACAATAGGGCGCGGTAAGACCCGGCTCCTCTACTCGCACCAGTTTTCCCCCCAATTTTACAACAATTTTGTGCAGTTATGACTTTTATTTTCGTATCAGAAAAATGTAGCGTCTGATGGAGTCTACATCATCATCTTGGCCGATTAGTTGCGTCGCTCATGGCGAAGTTGTCGCCGAACGCGGGCGTGTCGCTCCTCGTAGACGGTCATATGGGCATAAATCGGAAACTGCAGGAATAGTAAAAAGTTGAAAATGGCTCTGAAAACGGATAATATTTAAGAAATTTGGTACTTTTGCATTATCCCGACCACACTCCGTTTTAGTCATTCTTACCACCGCCCACCATGACCTTTAAAGTTTTTGACTGCCCACAAATTTAGCAAAAATCAGGTGAATTGGGATTCGAGCAAGCAATTTTTTAGCGAATAAAATTACCGAATAGAAGTTCGAACATAGCTGCCAACGGTGGTGTCGCTGTATGTCGGATCCATTGGATTACTTGCATTTATCCAAGTCAAACAAGCTGTTGATTCACAAATTGCAATTATAAGCTCTCGATACTATAAAAATATTAAGTTTTCCAATAAATTTTAGTAAACAAACCAATGAAAAAAAGCAAATATGATGCAAATTACAGAAAAAATTCTTTGGTAATAATTTCCAAGCTGATGGGAAGAAATAAATCAACAAATGATGAAGTTGACCAATAAAAGACATCGCAGGAGCTATTGTATACAAACAAAATTGCAAAACAGCTGCAGAAATCTGGAAAAATTTAATATTTTTAATTTTGGCCATTTTCTACCTCAACATACGTCGGCTTTTCCAGCTGATTACAATCTTTATGCTCGTCAGGATTTATCATACAACGAATGGCAATCATCGGCTCCGAATAATAATCGACCCAATTGATGGCAATCAAATAAAGACAGGCGACAACTGCAATAAACTGAAAAAAGCGCCAATTTTTACTGGAATTCAACCATTTTTCTCGAAAAAATTGCATATTTTTCTCGAAAACAAGTTTTCAAGACCATTTCTGCCTGAAAATGACGAATCCGACTTTAGTTTAGTCAATTTCCGCGGTTTTCTCACGTTTTCCGGGGTTTTATAAAAATAACGACGGGCTGGATCCCCTGGTGGTGAAAATTTCCATAACTTTTGAATGGAATGAGCAATTGCTAAACAGCTTTTTGTATCATGTAGCTGACTGTCTGAGCTATAAACCGACGTTTTAAATTTTGTTGTAGGGCCGTTTGGCGGATTTTGGCAGCCGTTTGAAGTTAGACAACGTGGAAAAAAATGGAAAACGAGAGGAATTGCCTTGTTTTGACGTGTTCTCAGCTCCAAATAAAACTCTTTTCCGCGCAAATAAACTTTCCCGACTTCTTTCCCAATTTCACCAAAGGGACGAAGCAATAAATTTTCCAAAAAGTGAAAAAAAAAAAACAAAAATGTTAGACGCCTTTAAGTATTGAACAACTATAAACGTTGACCAATGTGGATTACGCATCTTTTACTTTTCGCTCTATGAAACGCCGCAAATACTGATAATTGTAAACACGGAGCTGGAGAGCGTCGACGTCGAGACGACCTGCCTCGCCTATATAGTGACGGGCGCACCGACTGCCGAGACTTTACGGGTGCGGGTGCCGCTCTCTTCCAAAAACTCTAAATTGCCAGTTTGATCATTTTCGCCCCTTTCTTGTGGTTTTTCTACCACTAACGACAAAATAAGTGATTTGAAGTAATAATTGGTAGATAATTTACCCTCAAATAGACACGATTAAAAGGATGCGGCTGTCGGCGCACTTCCCAATTGTCATTCAGCTCATCCACATCGATTTCATTATTTCCATCCATGCTCAACCGTCTTCTAAAGCGACAAGAAGCAGAATAAGAAATTTTTTTTAACAAGAAAACTTTACGACAAAATTAATCCTGGCAATCATTTCTTATCCATTTGTTGCCATTTCCCGGTAAATGTTGTGCCGCCATTCTCTTCGCTTCGACCAAAATTCCACAACCGGGCTGGAAATTGTCCTCATCCTCTTTTGTGGTATTTCTTAACAGTTTCCTTTAAAAAAATCCTCAATTTCCAGCCTTGGAGGTGTTATTCATCTTGGTCCAAGTCGGTTTAATCGTCTTCCAAACATTGAGAAATAATAAAATGGCCAAGAAATTTGATGAGGAAAAGGCGGCCATCGTGGAATTGCAGAAGAATGGAATCCGAGTCATTCGGCCACTTTTGAAGCGAAGAAGGTAAAAAGAAAAAAAAACACAGGAAATAAATGAATATTCATTGGAATTTTTATTGGTTTCGGAAGGGAAATTCTTGGAGATTTTTAATTGCCGCGGGAGACGAGGGACGTTCTATTTGCTCTCAGTTAGAATGCGCCAAGGAAATTGAACTCAGAACTGTGGCTGTAAAATAAGAAAATTCTCCGTATTTTGAGTGAATTAAAAAATAGACCGGTTTCCAGTAAAAATCTTTGACAAAAAACAGGATTACAACTTTTCGCTTTTCCCAGTTCACTTCCAGGTTGTCTCCCGGTTGAAAATGGACGAAAAAGTCGAAGCAGTCGATGGTCAGCCTGATTTTATTTTCTTTTCCAATTAAAATTCAAATTTTCAGCTCCAATAGAACCGACACAAGAAGCGGCGGTGGGGGATCCTCTTGCGAAGCCCCTGCAACCGGATGAATTTCTGGACAAGTGGAGGATAATCAAAGTACTGGGAGCAGGGGCATTTGGCGCCGTTTATGAAGCTCAAAAAGATGGAGAAAATTGGGCATTGAAAGTGGAAAATGCAGAGACAAAAGTGCGCGTGTTGAAGATGGAAGTCGCCGTGCTACAGAGCCTGGCCACGGCGGGGGCCAGTCACACATGTCGAGTGGTGGACACCGGCAAGACAAAAGGACTTTACTACGTGGCAATGACATTGGTTGGACGAAGTCTTGGAGTGGGTCCTGACACGATTGAATTGAATTTTGTTTAGGAATTGAGGAAAACTTATCCGGGAAGTCGATTCACAATGGGATGTGCAATTTCTGTGAGTATGCAATGTTTAGAGGCAATTCAAGAAGTACACAATTCTGGCTACTTGCATCGCGACCTCAAACCGGCGAATTTTGCCATCGCATTGACCAAACCCCGTCATATTATCATCTTCGATTTTGGAATGTGTCGCAAATTTGCCGAAGGAGCTTTTCACCGGAAACCGCGAACCAGCGCCGGATTCCGTGGCACCTTGAGATATGCCTCGTTACGCGCCCATGATTGTCTCGAATTAAGCCGTAAAGATGACCTCGAATCGTGGATTTATCAGACAATCGAATTGACTGCTGGCAGTCTGCCCTGGTCCCATTTATCCGGTATCCTCGAAGTACAAGAAATGAAACAATCCGCCCGTCAACCAGCCAATCGGACACAATTATTCGGCGGATGTCCCAAGGAATTCCTCTATCTGATGATCCTCGTCGACAAACTCGACTACTACGACGATCCCAAGTACAGTCAACTCAGGGGATTGCTGCGAGACGCGTTGACTGCCAATAAACTCGAAGAATTTCCATATGACTGGGAGACGACGACCACCAAGAACGACGACGATCCATCTCCTCCTAAACAATAAAATACAATACCGAATAAAATTATATTTTTCTATTTGCCTCCATCCCTCCGCCTGCTGTCTCCCTCTGTTTTATGACCAAGCTCATAATAGACAGGCTGTAAAAGTGGACACTTCATCATCGGGTATAAACTAGACGGCGGCTGGTGGTTATGATTAACTGGACGGCTGGTAGTATAGTCGTTCTTTGTTCTATCGGCCTTCTCCAATTTGTGAGAATCTTCTGATCAACGAAGAGATACTTCTACTTCTTTTTTTTCAGTCGCACCTCTTCCCGTCTCCTAGAAAAGTCCAGCCGGTCGAAGATTTCATCCAAAGATTATGTAAAACGAGCGAGAGTGGACCCGTTCTGAGGAGGAGAAGAAGGGCCGGTCGTCGTATGAATTGCAATTGTGCCGCGCATAGTGGTGGTGACCAGTCCATTGAACATGCGGCGACATTTTATTCGATATTTTAGAATTTTTTGAATTTTACCCTATAAAGTTGCTTGGTGGACGTAAACAATTAGGGAGCCATCAAAACAACCATTTTTCTTCTATTTTTCTATATGTTTTGTTAATTCTTTTTTTTTCACCATAATCAGGACAAAATTCTGGAAATTTGGGTCAATTGCCCCTGTGTGAAAAGTAAAGAAAGTGCTACTTATCGCCACCTCGGCGGCACAAGGCCGATATCTGCCAGGTTTTTTTTTCCAACTTTACTACAAAATCCCCAGCCTTTTCTCCCTTCCTTCCCCGTATTCTAATCTATTAGCGGAAACAAATCACCGAGTCTCTCTGGGATGGGGGTGGTTTTAATTTCAAGCCGGCCAGACGACTCTCCCCGGGAGAGTATGTCCAGCAGCCAGACGCTGTCTGGCTCCCAATGTCCAGTTATTCCACCCTTTCTCTGCTCTCTCTTCCCGTTGCCTTTCCTCTCTCTCCTCTTCCAGTTTTCCCCCTGGAGGCAGACTGCCCGCCGTTGCGCAATCGCACTGACCAGCTGTCTCTGTCGTCTCTTGCTTATCGCCTAGTCTCTCCTGGCCGTCTCTTTGTGTGTGTTGGCCGCCGTCCCCCCAGCTTGTACGAATCGCCGTCCAGCTTTTTCTATCGCATGCCGTTGAATACGACTAATCCGATTGGAAAATGGACGCCGCGGCGGCGGAGAGTGAGCCCTTGGATCCAGGAGAGCGAGAGAGGCGTGGCTATGACACCTCATTCTCGTTTTAGAGCTTCTGTGTTTTGAGTCCTAGGGGCATTAGCTGGTGGCCACAAAACATAGCTGGGGATTCTTTAATCCAGAGTTTTTGATTATCCGAAATAAGCTGTTAAAGTTAGAAAGCCATCCAATTTCTTCTACGCTCGCTCCTCTCCACTTTTCCTCATTCTGTTCCGTCTGGCACATCAAAAATTATTTCGCTAGTCGTGGTTCAGAATAGAAACAGCTTTCCAAGTTTCTTATCGGTCATTTTTGTCCAGTTTTCCCAGTCCCAGCCAGCTGGCTACAAGCCTTCCCATCTATTTTCCACCCTGGTCACCCAGCTTCTCTAATCTCCAAGTTACTAAAAAAACAGGGCTATTTACGCGTCGAAAAGCCCCGCTGCTGCTATACAATTGCCTTTTCTGGAACCAGTTTTTTGGCTGACAGGGAGAGAAAGAGATTGAATAGACTTCGCTCCATCAGTTAGAAATTCTATTTTACACTGGGCGCGCATTCTGCCTCCGGCTCCATTTTCTCCCATGAGAGTTTTTCATCGCCGATGGCTATTCGTATACTCGGCTTCCACGTAAAAGCATCGATTACAAACGTCACTATTTCCAGGTTTATTTATCCTAGGGTCCCAGCTTATTTTTAGTCGCAGCAGGAACTACTACAGCCATTTAATCAGTTGTTTTTGAGGTTCCCCACGCTGTTTACTAACAGTGCCAGGGTGTTCCTCAATGTCCGTACCAGTACGAGGCTGCACTCACACCCGTATCATGTCGGCAGCCAGCCGCCGTGTGGGTATATAGACGTCGCCAGGGAGAGGAACCTGATGCCCGGATGATCCTCGGTGGTCCGGGGTGCAGGCTTCAAACCTGTAGGCGGGGAAACTCGCAATGGTTCAATTCCATCTTCCGGGTGTCACTTTTTTGGGTTTTTGGGCAAAATGTCGAAGATATTCATATTTCATTTAAACCGGCCTCTTTGTTCTCACTTTCATCTCTCTTATCCCGCCATTTCTCTGTCCAGCGGCATTCTCACGTCTCTTACCCGCTTAATTATCTCTTTCTTGGATAAAAAGATCTATTTTCAGCCACCAAAAACCGTACAATGAAATACTGACCCTCTACATTTTATGGGACATTTGTCCCAGGCTAGATATCAAAAACTGGCTAAAGAACCCTTTAAATCACCCAAATCAACCGGATCTTGACTCTTTTTTGCTTCCTGCCTGCCGTTGTTCTTCATTTTTCTGTCTCTTCGTCGATGGCTCGTTGCTGTGTGGTATACCTCATGGTCAGTTTTTACAATAAGATTGATACGTTTATTTATTGTTTATTGTCTTGGGGAAGGAATCCAGCCTCTCGCTTGCCATAATATCCATAGTAGGGATATCCACCGTAGCCATATCCACCATATCCATAATATCCACCGTATCCACCATAATAAGAAGAGTAGGGATAACCGTATCCATAGCCATAATACTGAAATTATTTCTTAAATATCCGCGAAGGATCCAGATTGCCTGAGCTTGAGCCACAAGGGCGCAGAAGGCGAAGACGGCGAGAAGGAAAAGAGCGGAGGGGGAAGCCATTTGGATACTTTTCCCTCTGCAACTGGGGGGATATTTATACTAGTTAATAGTTTACCCAACTTCTTGAGAGCTAGAGCTAATAACTGAAAAAAATACTGGCAGTTGACAGGTTGAGCGGCAAAAACTGTTGAAAGTCGAGGGGAGATGGGCAAATATGCTGCCATTTGGTGCAGAAGCGACGACTGCAAGTTGTTTGGATATTAAAAAATAGAGAATTTCTTACAAATTAAGATAGGCTGTTTCCTTTTTTCGAATATTTTTTTTATTCGGGAGATATAAGCGAGTAAAGTTGGTGTAGAAGTAGGGCGGGAAATGCTTAAGATTCGATATAAAACTCTAGGGATTTTTACAATGATCACATTAATTTCTTTGCTTAAAATCTAATAATATTATAGATTTTCAGGCCGGTCGGCTGCTGCCAGTCTCCCGGTGAAGTGTATAGGCCCCCCGAGTGACCCTAGACGCGTCCGTCTTCCCATTCAAAATTCGTCTTCCAGCATCCATCTACTCGCAATGATAATCTTCTCTTTTGTCCTCCCCTCCCCTTCCCCATTTTTGTGTCATTATTTGTCTTCTTTCTCAACCATCAACACTGCCAGGGGCCGTCCTCCAGCCAGGAGGCGACCTCCCCCATCCGGGCAAATGGGATCCCTCCCCCTGACGCCCTTTCAGTCTTTCATGTACATAGAAAAGTTTTATAGAATTTAAAAAAAATAGAAAACCTCAAAAACAGATTTTTATTATATTTTTTATTTTTTTTGTCGGAAACGAAGACTCGCGAAAGAAAGAGCAGCTGCAGGCCCCCAAAATTTTGTAATTTTCAAACTTTTTTTCCTTTGCTCAAACTTGAAGAAAACAATAAATGTATGACCTTTGTTATTTTATTGTAGTATGAGAATTCGTAAATGGTAAAAAATTTGGAACAGAACAGGTGGAGCCAGGTGATAAATCGGAAAATACAAGCAGACGCACGAGTAGAGAAGTCAGTTCTAGACCAGATTCTAAACTCCCAGCCTTCCGATTCACCGATAAATTGCAGCTTGAATTTCCCCGGAAAAATTAGGATTTTACAGTTTTTCCGTGACTCCGTCATATCGTTGAAGTGAGACAAACGTGATCCCAACTGGAAGGCCGCCATCTCTCGAACCAGGAAACCCCAGTAGAAGAAATTGAAGCCTCCATTTCCTGTACTTAGGCGACAAGAAAATCTGCCCTTTGTTGACTCTTTCTCTTTCTCTCTCTCTGTTTTCCATGGGAAGTTTTCTTCTTTTTTTTCTGATCATTCTCCCAAATCAACAAAATACAAGAAAATCTGTCACTAATATCTTTATTTACTGCTTGTTATTCTGTGGAAGGAATCCCGCCTCTCTTTTGCCATAATATCCATAGTATGGATATCCACCGTAGCCGTATCCACCATATCCATAGTAGCCGTCGTATCCGCCATAGTAGGAGGAGTAAGGATAGCCATAGCCATAGCCGTAATACTGAAAAGGACGCCTTTTGTTGTTCAAAAAGAAATTACCTGAGCTTGAGCCACGAGGGCGCAGAAGGCGAAGATGGCCAGAAGGAAGAGAGCAGAAGGAGACGCCATTGGTTTTGGATCAGAAAGAATAGACGGTATTTTATAACTAGTAATGGTTTACCCAATGGCAGGAAAGTAAACGAGATGATGGCAGATGACGGCATACGCCCGAAAAAATAGGCGCAGACGGGTGAACTTTTTCATTTGCTCGGTTCAAATCTGTCAAATTGTTGAGCATCCGTCCGTCTTAAATTAGACATCAAAAACCGTAGACAATCTTAATTTTTATTTCATTTATTATATTCTACAGAGTGTTTTCTGATATCTTGAGTCAGTCATCGTCGAGTCCACTGGATCCACTGGTCGATTCATTGGAGCAACTGGAATCACTGGCCATTGCGTGGTAAAAATCACTGGCTGTGGAGATGCTTCTCTGTGCCGAGTGGACATTCTTCAACAGTCCTTTAGTCACCGGATGATCTGGCTCCAATCCGACATCCAAATCCGTCGACGCATCCTCCATCGAAAAAGAATAACTGGTGGCCGTTGCTGCCTGCGCAATTGTTTGTACTTTGACTTGTGGCTTGATATTAATTTGTGGTCGAATGGCAAAGATCCAATCAGTCAGGAGACTCCAATTCGATCCGAGGAGAAATGTCGACAGCCAATGGAAGATAAACATCGTCGTGACCCACAGGGTCAACTTGTCTTTGAGCCCGGGCAATGTCGGATACAGCCGTTCACCACGGATTTTGGCTCCTTGACGAATTATCAGAGCCAATGAGGCACAGAGAATGTAGAAGAGATAGATGTGGATGAAAATGTAGAGGAAAATAAGCTGAGCCGGGTACCGTAACCAGTTGGGAAGACGCAAAGAGGAGAGAAAGAACAAGTAGCGCAGGGCCAGTGACTCGAAGGAGACTCCTGGAAATCACGATGGCTCAAAAAAGACAAATTACCATTGGAAAAGAGCGAAAGCAAGTAGAAAAAGCCCTGTTTGAAGTTGTCGTAAAGCGACCGCAAACGGAACTTGAACATAGTCCAATGGCATTTAAGTTGCAAGAAATTTTCAAACCAGTAAAAATTAATCGTTATGCTGAGCAATTTGATTATGTTGTTCATTTCATAATATTTATGATACTGTTCGCAACAAATACTCCCCTTCAATGGTAAAAAAAAATGACAGCTATCCATTGATTCGATTGTAAAACGTTGTTTTCATCTAAAAAATATTTGGAACATATTTTTCCATCTAAAAGCGACGTTTTGTCAAATTTTGAAAAATTGGTCAAGTTGACAGGAAAGTGACGCGCAAACTGGTCAAATTCTGTCAAAGCTGACATCGCTTCTCGACAGTCAGTCTTCCTTGTGCGCCAGCGGCAGATGGTCGTCTTCTTTTAAACAAGAGGTTACGTTATTCTTTTTAAAATTTTTCTATAATCGCGCTATTTTTACTTTTGCATTGCTAAAAAAACTTGCGATATTTTTTGACTCAAAATTGGGAATTCGAGACGGCAGATAGGACGCGTCAAAAGGAGATCCTCCGCCTCATTTGACAGATGGCCTCCTGGCCAGAGTCCTGCCCGATTCTCCCGGTTCCTGGGTATCCCCTGCTTCCATTGGGCACGCTCTCTTCAGAGACACCGTGCCCATTTGCGGGGACTGGAATAGGGCAGGTGGACCCAATCGGTACCCAAGGAGAATCGGAAGTGCTCGAATACCCGCGCTTGTCATTTTTTTGGTCAAAATTTTTGAAAATGCAAGATTTTTGTTCGATTTTTGTGATTTCTCTTTTGCTGCTCTTGTTTTTTCAGGATCTGAAGACTCTGGCGGATTGTGATGGAGTGGAAAACAGCGGCGGTCAAGAAGAATGGTAGCAATGCAGCTGGCTCCGGTGGATTTCAGCGGATGGCGAATTACAAGGTTTACCCATTTTCAATTATTTTTTGGGCTCATGTTGGGCTTTGCTTAGCCAGAAAAATTTGAAACAAAGCTATATAGTCCGCTTCATCAGTGAAAATATGTGATTTTTTTTGGATTTCGTAGAAATAACGACTTTGCTGTTTTATAATTTCGGCTTCCATAAATTCTATTCTTCTCGAATTTTGCTATCACGGTAAATATGGCCGCCTATGATTAAAACGCTTCATTTTCCATTTTAGAAATGGCCGCCGATGTTTCAACAACCAAATGAAAATGACGACCGGTCAAAAGCGAAAAAATTACAGTGTTTCATCAATTTTTGACGCGTTTTTGACTGCGTGCGATCGTGGCCATTTTGGATAAAAATTGAAGATTTACCACGTATTTCACAATAATTTTTAGAAGATATCTCGCCTAAAACTCTGCTGCATACTGTCGAAATTCCGAATTTGCCAAAATTTGCGTTATTTTACATACAAATTTGTCCCAATTATTATGGTCAGGTTGAGAGCATGGTTCCTTGGTAATAATCTCGTCGAAATATCGAAAGCAAGCGGTGTGCTCTTGTCTAAGGAATTTGTATTGGATCGAAAATGGTTTTTTTTACAATTCAGGTTTTTACAGCCCCTTTTCACTCTTGAAACAGACAACATGTGCACATGTGGCGGGGGAAAAGCAGAGAGGAAAAGATTAGCGCATGTTCATTATTTTAGCGCCTAGTCCAGCGATTCTCCAATACAGCAGTCCGAGAAAATATGATCGACCCAAAAAAATGCCATTACAAAATTACCTGGCCGTATTTTTCCGCTCTTTTGCGTTTTTGTATCAGATCTTAAAAAGTTCCGGCAAGGCACAATTTTGTGGCACTTTGCGGTGAGAATTTTTGCTTATGATAGACCCTCAGATTTCGTTAGCCTATATTTTTGAAATCGCTGTCTTGGAGCAGTTTCCCTTGTTCTTTTGCTAATTAAATTGATTAGAAAAGTTTCACAAATTTGTGCTACTTTTCGGCATTTCCTGTGATTTTTCCGTTCAAAAGCGAGCCTGAAACACCGTACAACCTTTTCTATTTTTCCAGTATCTTTAGTAAATTCGTGGCCAAATTTGTTCTCTTTCCGTCAGATGATTGATATTTCAGGCTGATGTGTATCCCCTCTCTACCGCCTTTCTGATGGTCGTCAACGTGATATTAGATTTTCTTGTTGTTATTTTGTTGATTTCATTTGATTTTTTGAAGCGCATTAGGCGTAAAAGCCCTAATGTACGTATGTTTTTGTTCTATGTGGTTTGCGTCAATTTTGCGGTCGATTCTCCGTCAAAAATTGAAGATCTTCGAATTTTAACGGTCAATGAGTTTTCCAACGCCAGCATACAACAGTACGCTCGCCAGCACGCCCGGTCCCGCAACGACCAAATTTTGAAATTGCTCTCGCTTTTGCAATTTTAATCCGCGTTTTTGCTAGTTTTCAGGGGATTTGACGCTGTTTAATCCAATTTTACAAGCAATATTTTGAAAACTTGTCGTCCCGGGCCGTGGCGTGCTGGCTGTCACCATTCCCGGCGGCCTTATTTAGACACTTTCTTCCGGAGAATTTCGGGTCCGGGTGGCCGAGTGCGAAAGTACTCGCTCGGGAAACCGAGACGGCGAGCTAGCCATAAGTTCCATCCCGGCCCACTGTGTAGTAAGCACCCGGTCACACGGTAGCCGAACCACTATTGAATGTGACGGTATATTAATTGTTTTCAGCATAATGGTTCAGCCTGCTCGCAAAGGCCATGGAGGCCGCTTCCGATGCCCATCATGCCTTTTCTTGGTCTCTAAAACCGATAGAAGATGTCGCCGCTGCTCCACGAGTGTCTCAACGCCACCGCCGACGCCAACTCTGCCGCCGTCGCTGCCACCAGCACAACCACCGTCACCGCCAACACAGACACCCGCCGAAACCATCTCCCCGGTGGAAAGTGTATCCGCGTCCGGCCTCGGACGGCTAGTGAGCTCGCCCACACCGCCTCCTTGCTCGCCTCCTCAGCAGCGGATTAATTTGGGGGACGGTCGCTACCTCGGATTAACGCCGTTGGACGAAGTAAAAAAAAAAAAGAACAAAAAAAAAGGACCCTGCGATGATGGTGGTGATGCATCATGATCCACGCTAAGCAGGGTTTTGCTTTTTTGCGACTGTATCGCTCAATTGTAACTATCGCTCTAACTTCCTAAGCACACACCTAGTTGTTGTAATAGTTAATTCGCTGATCAACTATTCTGATGTCCGCTAGGTAGTATAGAAGATTCTGCGATCTACTCCTAGGTCTATTCAATGTTTATTCCATCTAAACCGATCCGAAAAGCAATGTTTCACCTGAAATAAGGTCTATTCAATATTTCTCGCAAGCCAGGCTTTTTCGAGCGAGCGTGCGGTTTTCAATAATTTAAAGTGCGTTGGAAAGAAGAAAATATAGCCAAAATTATGACACTATTTTTGGTTTAATAACATGTAGAAGCGAGCTTGAATCCATGAAAGCGATCTAAAAACAGCTCCAAAGTGCATGTTTTAGCTTATTCAGAACTAATTCCACGCGTTGATGGGTTGTAACATGCGGTATAAAATTCTCTAGGTTTTTCCTTTTATAACGGACTTGAAATTAATGAAAACCGTCGAGACAGTGCTGAGATATGACCTTTGAGCTGCGTCGTACGAGGCCGGAGCTCGAAATTCGCTTCCGCTCGGGGGCCAGGTCCGGGCCAAGGCTGGGCACGGCCTTCGGCCTTGTATGGCCAAAGCAGTGATCACCAATTTCCCTTTCATCGGTATCAGTTGTTTTTGCAGAAGTTTCAAAAGAGACCCACTGATCTCCTAAGATGTTCCAGTTTTCCCGTCGCGGGCTGTTTTCCCATGTTGCATTATTCAACTTCTTCCATCCTCGCCTTTCTATTATGAGATATTTCCTAATCCTCACCGTTTTCTTTCTATTTATTACTGGTTGTTTATCAAGATTATGTGGTCATAAGTTGACAGCGGCTATCAAAGACATCTGCGGCGGGTAAGATCTTTGCTTTTCAGCAGAAAATCCCCGATTTTTAGATGTTTAAAACCTTATACACGTAGAAATTCCTTGTCGAAAATGTGCTGCGGTGGGCAAGGATGCGATTATGATTACTTGAAAAGCAGATGTTGCCACTCCGAATAATAAAATATTTATTCCAAAGGTTCTTTTCTCTCTTCTGCTTTTCGTTTATTATTTCTAAAATTTACAGTACAGGAGCCGTCATCCAATTGTTCGATTTCTACGGTAGATTGCCGGATATCTGATCTGATTTAAATTTGATTAAAAGGAAAGAGGCAACTTACAAGGCTTCCTGAATAAGGCGAGGTGCTCGTTGGAGGATGTTACGCCGCTCATTGGCTAAATACAACAGGCGGTCAAAACGCTCCTCATCCGTGGTACCGAGGTTTTTGACAAATCTGAAAAGGATTTGTGGTTACTTCTTGAAGGCTAGAAATTATCTACTCAACAATAAAAAAATGATGAGAGATATGTAGAAATATCGTACTCTGTATTCGGCAAGGGTAAATTCTCGTCGACTTCTGACAGTTCATGATGATCCAGTCCAAAAATAGCCAGGGTGTATTCTAAAAGCAATTTAATCCCATCTTCTCCCATCTTTTTACCTATGAGAATGTCCAAAATCTGTTGAGGAAGATCTTTAATTCCCGGAAATCGTCTTCCCCGATTGCTCAACCGAATGGAATATTGTCGAATTTGGCGAGGATCTACAGTAATCTAGAAATTTCATTTTAAAGGAGAAGTGCAGCGGCTACCCACTTCGCTGAATATTTTCCTGTAACAAGCTCTCAAATTCATGATAATCTCCCCTTTTTGTGGGCGCCAATTTTCCATTAAAGTTGTCACATTTATATGCTAAAAAGAGCTTTTCAATGGGAGAAGTCGTACCCGGAAATCACCACCGATGTCTATCCAAAATGCTCGTTTGACAGTAGCTGTGTTTAGTCGTCGAGGATTTTCGACATTTTGACAAAATGAAGAAGGTTGAAGGGACGGACCAGGTACTGGTTGTTGACTGCCTGTAGCCTTTTCAATATTGTCTGCAGCTGATAATGCCAGGCGGATGCTGATACTTTGCTGGAAAGGCGGATTATTGGCAATATTCATGGGATCCCCCCCCCCCCCCCCCCCCGAACTCGGAGAAAATACTAATTTTAGGAATGAAAAACAATGGGAGTTACCCCTACTAACTAGCCTCTCGCCCAAGAATTTTCGCATTTTCTGACTTACCAGAATGACTGACCCTTCAAAAAATACTTTTATAATCTCTTGGGAAACCGAATTAGCCGGAAATTTATCAAAACAGCCAACAGAAGCCAAGTCAAAACGCCGAGATCGGACAACTTCGGCTACAAATCTCTGAAAACCAAAAATTTCCGGTAGTCTTCCTTCTCACCTCGACATGCCGCTGTGCCGGGCCGATATTTTCCTCATACTGGATTTTAGCCCTTCCTAATTTAATAATATCAGGACTCCCATCATTCCAAAACTTTTTCAGCTCTTTATACAAATCGGATGAGTCGCCGGGAGACAGGGGAGTTTCTACAGTCATCGGGGGAGAATGAGCGTACTCGGTCTGATAATAACCATTTCTCCTGGGTGATTTTATGTTCTGTTCTTCATTTAATGGAGAAGCTTCTTCGTAATCTTCGGAATCTAAAGCTAATCATCCAATTTATTTTGAGGTGCAGAAGACGTAGGTGTCCAAAAAACGAACCAGTCATGTTCTGTTCCTGCCAGCATAGCATTTCTAGCTCGAGTCAATAGAAAAAACGTGGCATTTCCTACATAATTTTCAGAATATAAAACAGGCCGCTCCCCTTCAGTTACACACAAAGTTTAGGCCACTTTTTTCCTTTAAAAATTTCCCACCTCTTGGTTTTTCTTCTCTTGTCGTCTGTTGTTCTGGAAATTCTTTGTCTGTCGCTCTTTTCAAGTCATTTCCCTCCAATGGAGTAAACCTTCTTTTGTATAAATTCCCTTCCCTGCGGCCACTTCTCATCCTAAAATTCCTTTGTTAAAAAATAATTAGAAAAAGAAAACATAGACGAAAGCGTCGGAGAATTGATCCGCAAATGAAATTGCTTCTAGTCCGCGGATGTTGGCCAGCGCTCCCGTGAAAGCGAAAATCGACGGACGCAGTGTCAATTTTTTTGAGTGCTTGGAACAAATGCTCTCCTCCGGATCAGATGATGATGTTTATCGCCTTTTTTCATTGATTTCATCTAATTTTAATCGGTTTTCCTGCTAAAAATCAGTTTTAGATGCCACCAGTCCCTGGGGATCCTTTTCTTGTCCCAGGAGATAAATCACAAGGTATCAGGGCTTTTTTACCTTTAAATTGGGGGAACATTTCAGATATTCCCATGGAAATAGAAGAGCCACACACGTCGACAGAAGCAGAGAAATATGCCAAACAATTTATGCAATATCAAGATGAGCATTTGAGAGCGGTAATCGCCCGGTTTTTTTGTTTATTTCGAAATAATTTCAGGATAACCAAGAGCTTAAAGCAAATGTAATATTTTGGAAAAATACTGCAGAAAAATTAAGGAGTTCTGGTATTCCGCTGCATATAAATAGAAGAAATAAAAGGAAATTTGATCCGAAATTAGTGTAAGTTGGACTTTTTTGCACCTTTCACCCCGATTTCTATGAAAATTCTCACAAGGGAACCACTTTTCCTTAAGGTGGCTTTTTGCAACGAGACCTACACCGTTCGAAAGAGCATCCAAAGTACCCCCAGAAACCGTTGCCAAAACCTGCAGAATGGCTAACCGGGCGACGTAGCACGCCTTTGAAATTTTACAAATTGTATACAATTACGAAAACCAGTTTTGACGATTTAACACACAAACTTCAAAGGCGTGCTACGTGGCCCGGTGAGCCATTCTGCAGGTTTTGGCAACGGTTTCTGGGGGTACTTTGGATGCTCTTTCGAACGGTGTAGGTCTCGTTGCAAAAAGCCACCTTAAGGAAAAATGGTTCCCTGGTCAGATTTTTTAGCAGTTTTCCCCCAAAGAATACTCTATTTTCGGATATCGCATTCACGCTTTCTTAGTTTCCAAAAACATGTCCTTCTTGTTGATTATGAAATTCCCTGACTCATCCTCTTGAAAGTGACGAACATCCACAAAAACCACGCCATCTTCCCGGAAAAATCCCGAAATAAATGCAATTTTCAGGGAAGAATCTGATGCTTTGGATAAATTCCTGGATGAATTGATAACGACAAAAGGAGTCGATTCCGAGTTGACGGCGACAAAATGCCGGCTATTGATATCTGGAACCGATAGCTATTTGGATTTTGCTAAGCGGAGTATGCCTTTTTCATTATTTTTCCATTTAAAATTTTAGTGAAAGAATTGGACTTTTCGCTGAAATGCAATGAAATTTGGGAGAATGATTCGGTTGCCTATCGGTGCAATACCTGCGCCATGACACCATGTAAGTTCATTTTTTTATTTCCTTTTTGGTACCGAAATAATAGAAATTCAGTCAGATACGCTAGATTGTTGCGTATTAATTTAACAGCACCGAAAGGTCAAAGGTTCGATTCCCGCCAAAGTCAAAACATTTTTAATATTTGAAAACAACAAAAAAACAAGTGAAGCAAAACAAATTTTTTGCTTCCTCTGTAAATCTTCATTGTGATATCGGTCGGTCAATAGGTCAGCCACTTGTCAGCATTTTGAGCAGGAGCCGGCTTCTTTTTATCAGCACCGAAGCAATTATTGTTGACAGCTGCCAGAGTACAATAATTTGGATCATTTGTACCGACGACTCTGTGATCAGCCGGTTTGACGGGTCCCTTATTCTGAGCGGGCTGTGGCTTCGGCTTGAAGATCTCATCATTTGCCAGTCCAGCCAGTGTCTGATAGTTTGGATCATTTGTTCCAACAGTTTTCTTTTCTCCCGGTGCCTGGATACCGCCAGCGGCGCCTCCTCCTCCTCCTCCAGGCTTTGCTTGGAAGATTTGATCATTTGCCAATCCGGCCAGGGTCTGGTAATTTGGATCATTTGTGCCGACCATACCACCACCAGCGGGGGCTTTGGGCTTAGCCGGTGCACCGCCATCACCCTGGAAAATTAGGATAAATTAGAAAAAAACTTACTTTATTTTTGAAGATTTCATCATTAGCTAATCCAGCCAACGTTTGATAGTTTGGATCGTTGGTTCCGACCATTCCACCACCAGCAGGTGCCTTTGGCTTCGAAGGAGCAGATGCGCCTCCTTTACTTCCTCCAAAAACTTCATCATTAGCCAATCCAGCCAATGTCTGGTAATTGGGATCTTGTGTAGCGGCCATGCCGCCGCCTTTCGGGGCAGTGATCTTTTTAGCCGGTGGAGCGGGCGGAGCAGGAGGAACCGAGGCTTTTTTCGACTTGTGATGAGATGATTTATGATGCGATGACTTGGCATCCGACTTATGCTTCGATTTATGCTTTGAAGGTTTCGATCCAGTATCCGATTCATCGTCTTCATCGACATTGCTATCTTCAGTCTCCTCGGTATCTTCTTCGGTCTTCTTCTTGTTCTTTTTCTTACCGCCACAATTGATCAGAGCATAATGACCAAAGATGGCAGACAGCCACAGGGCGGTCAACATCTTCACAATCATTTCCAACTGAAAAATGGAATGCGGTCGTAAAATCTCGGCCACTTTTTGCCATAACCCGTGGTAAAAATGAGTAGAAACGTACCCAAATAGACAAAGAAATCATGAAGGACCGCCCAGGAAGATGTAGTCAATAGATATTGAATCGCTTTTTGTCGGAAATTCCATGTCAAATTTTGACCAGCATCTTGACTCATTTTTACCAAACAAAAAACCGCCAAATAGAAATTTTGATATCAAAATCTGTAAGTCTACCTCCACTTTTTTATGTGGCATATCAGTAAAAAATGTCGATTTCAGGTATGTCTCTGTGCGCTGAATGTTTTCTCAGCAACGGACACCAAGGCCACGATTTTACGCGCTTTTTTTCCCGGGAAGGAGGAGCCTGTGACTGTGGAAATGAGGATGTTCTCAGCTCCTCTGGGTAGGATTCTTTCCTATCGACCACTCAGTTTTTCCAGATTTTGTTCTCGTCATGGCCCAGAAGCTATGAAAGTCCAAAGAATCGAGCCTCCAGTTGCTTTGGCCGAATATATTTATCTCAAAATAATTGTCAGAATATTCTTGGAACTTCGGGGAATTGAAAGAGCTTACGAGCAAATGGAACCGAGGAGTTTTACTCGACTTCAGAATATGAGAATCCATGCAATTTCTCCTTCTGTATTATTCCTCCAGGTGGATACTGTAATCCGCTCATTTTAAGAAATTTTTAAGGAATGTGTAAATCTCGGTGGACCAATGCGCAATGCGATTACACGAATTCTTACGGATAGCGAATTATACAAATATTTAACGGAAGAAACAAGTGAAGATCTCTTTAATGAACAAGAAACAAATGAGGGACGAGAAGAACAAAAAGAATTGTGTCGAAATTCCTTGAGAAGTCTCTTCTATCACAATGTTGTAAATTTGGATTGGAGGACAAAGAACGAATTTCAACGGGATTTATTGGCATTATTGGATAAGAAATTGATCGAGGCATTCGAAGATCAAATGGAGGATACGGTCGAGTATATGAGGTAGGGGAATTTTAGCTATTACTGTAATCCCTGTAAACATCGAGCCTCCATCATGGACGAAAATCAAAATTAAAAAAGCTCAAAATTGCCATTATCAACCAATTTTTCTTCTATTCTCTGACATTTCCCTAATTTTCAGATGCGATACTCTTCTGCACGAATTTCTATTCTGGATATTCCGCCTGAAATTTCCCCAAAATGCCATCAATTTCATTTTAAGCATGCTCTCCGATACTGACTACTTGGTATCGTCTTGCATTATCCCACAATCCAAATCGTTATAGAATATGGTAGCCCTCCGTTTCTTTAAATGGTATCCAATCAGTGCCAATACTATGAAGATTTTGTGTAAAAGAGTGGCTGATCCGCATAATCGGGATACTGCCAGCAGTGAAGTTGGAAGCGTTGCCAGTCGGATCATTCATGTTTCTGTACAGGTAAGGGTAATTCACTAGAAATTGTCTTGTGGTAAAAAATTTCGTATTCTGTAAAGGGATATCTATTGCAATCTCCATTTTTTCAGATGTTGTCGTCGTCCGCCCTGTGTTGTCGAATGAATGATGAATGTGACCTCGTGAGTACCGTCTTCCGCTCTGCTCTTTATCTCCTTGGCGAGACATTAGCTCCCACTGAATGTTTTCTGGGTAAGCCCTCATATTTTACCGTAATCCTCGTCCAGATCCAAGATACATTTACATTAGAAATTGCGACGAAATGCCCGAAGAGCATAGATCCATGATAAAAGCCCGTGTCATAACTGCTGATAAAAATGCCGTAAGTTTAACTGAATCTTCCCTTTGAGTTAAAAATTTTAAGGTAATATCCCAGCATGGATATTGGTTTGTAATGGGAGACATTCAAAATGTTATGTCGCACACGCAACTGGCAGTCAGAACCGTCTGCTCTCCCGCCTTCAAAGTCTACTTGAAATTGGCTAGCTTAATGCAAGGTAAGTGGCTATTTTCCATAATTTTATGTAGCTCTTTGCCCATTTTTACAGGATTTTGGGTATTTTAAGGTCTGTAAGCAAAAAATCCCAAAAAAATAAATGAAAATCCCGAGAAAGCTGGCAATATCGCATAATTTTTTCTTTTCCCAGGAATGAACGCCTACTGGAGAATAGTCAGCGGCGACCATGCAACCCACGACAATGGCGAACAAGCCCAGAGAACATTTACCATGGAATATGAGACACTGTCAATCACAATGTTTAATTTTGTTGTGGCTATCCTCTCCGAGAAAGATGAACAAGCAGCGAAGCGATTCTTCTATGGCGCAGTACATGCTCTCAAGGTTTTTCGGTTTAATATTTTTACCAAAATTGTCAGGAATGGATAGCCGACGTGCTTTTGAGCCTCGATGAAGATACCCACGATATCCGAGCCTGTCCTGCTTACAGTTTTACTGTACATTTGCCGTTACACAGGTGAATTTTCTTCTTGGTCAATTTGCCGTCTATATAACGCCATAACCATCGATAAACTTTATTCCATTGGAAAGAGCAGAAAAAACTTTTTTGAAATTTCTTGAAATTTCATTTTGAGTAGCGTAGTCTTTGCTAATTTCATAAAAATGAGCGGTAAAAGGGCGCTCGTCGAGGAAAATTTGAAATTTCGGAGATTTTTTTATGTTTTTCTTCTAGAAATTTGTACAAGCTCTTATTTTATTTAAAACTTCTTGATTTACAGACATGTTTCTATAGCAATATCGCATTTCTACGAGGTTCCTGGTTTCGAGCCTTTGGTCCAGGTGCTTCGAGAAGAGAAGAGTTTCCTTCGTCTCATCCTCCTCCATCCTCTGAGGATACACGTCCGTTTTAATTTATTCTTTAAAAATGAGAGAGCTTCAGGTGTTCAGAGCTGAGCATCATTGCAATATGTGGGTGAGGAATGGTCACCAGTTGAGGATCCAGTCAATGCTTTACGCCCAGCCCCACATAAACCAATCCTTTTTCCAACCTGATTTGGACCTGATCCGGTATGCTTTTCCCCCGAAAAATGCAGGCCTGCCTTCAGATTTTGTGCTGCCAATATTTCCGCTGAATGGTTTATTTGTACTCTGATCAAGAGCTATCATTTGGATGACTTCTTTGATATCGAAGAATATCCTCCAGCGGATAGCGAGGCAGTCGATGCGATGGAAGAAGACGAAGCACCTGGCCATTATCCTCAACGTGAGGTGGAAAAATTTAACCTCGGTCAGCTCAATGCGGCGGTATGGATTTTTCCTTAAAATATAGAGAAATTTTATAGAAAAAGAGAATTGCCGAAGCGGAAAAGACCTTGAAAGAGATTTTTGAGGAAGCCGGAATTACACCGGCATTGTTGAGCAATGTGCCCGAATTAGAAGGGGATGACTCCCTCGATGCTTTGAAGAAATTTATGTCGAGTAATAATTCTTGGACCATGGGCACGTCAGAAACAGAAACAGAGCCAGTTGCCAGTACAAGTGACGGAGTGGAAAAAGCCGAAGAAGCGGAAGAATGGAGCAGGCGAAAGGAGCTACAAGAAAAATTACAAGCAGTCAAAGAAGTTTTAAAGGTTTTTATAGGATTTCCTATTTTTTAATGTTTTCTAGGGTGAAGATGTCGAATGGATAAGGAAGATGTGTCTGGCTTTAAAGAAACTTCAAGAACAAAAGGAGAGTATTATGAGTTCTGGCTATAATAAACTCTTCCTCGAAACGGATTCGATGGCAATTGGAACAAAATGGGACGACACGAGTCGAATCCTCAGAAGGGCCGAGTGGATCGATCCCATGGTTCAGAATTGCTTTCTGTTAGTTTTTTTTATTTCTAAAAGGGCTACAATAATCATTTATCTTTAATACTGCTGGTTTTCAGGCTGATTGCCGAGCTCCTAGTGATTCGAGTCAACTGTGGCGCAACAGAACGAGAATCCATGAGAATGGAAATGGTTTGGCCTTCTAAGTTACAGTAATTTCCCTCCAGGTTCATGAATTAGCCAATGGAAAAATGAAATATTCCCATATTCGACAATGCATAACGGATAAGGGATCCCGAAACAGTTCGAATGAATTCTTTGCCGATGTTCTCAATGAAGTGGCGGATTACCATGAACCAGATGAAGGAAATGACAATCGTCTCTCGCAGGGCGGATATACGCTGAAAACTGAGGTATTTTTCATTATCTGGGAAGAGAATATTTGGGATTTTAGCTTTGGCACAGTGATTTTGATCCAGTTTTTGCTCAAATGAGAGCAACGCTCCCTGGAAGGGCCCAAGAGGCACTCATCAAAGCTGAAAGATAGTAAGTTCTTCAATTTTTCAATTTCAGGATGTTGAAACCTTTTTTTAGTGACTTGGAAACCTTCCCAAGCGCCACAAGACCCGCTTCTTTGTGGATTCCCTACCGACTCTACCAACCAGGACTCCCTCGCCATGAGGCGGTCAAAGACATTATCAACATCCTTTTCACCGACAGATTCACACAATTGGCTCTCCTAACCATTGAGGTATCTTGGTGTCCCTATTGAAACCATCAAATTTCTAGACAAAAAGAAGTGGAGAATCATTTTTGAGTGACAATACGATCCAATTAATGATCTATTTGCTGTCTATTGCTGCTAAAGAAGGAGGAATTCGAAGTGAACCGGAACGGGAAATTATTTATGGCAGATTCCATCGAGTGTATACTGTACAGCTGCAGAGGGGAAAAGAACCGTGAGTTTCTGTGGCATTTTTAAAATACAGAATTTGTTTGGGGGTCTTAAATTAGAATCTTAAGTCGTTTTTTCTAATTTCTCTATTTTTCAGATACGAGATCTCCTTGTTCCAATCAATCTACCAATACTTTATGTCCCTCGTAATTCGGAAAGGAATTGTTTTGGAGCAATTAGAAAAAGTCCTCTCTGGCTCCCTCTTCAAGGAGCGAATAATTGGCGGTGAAATGGAATATGTGGGCCGGTTGCTATCGATTCTACAGAGCTAGTAAGTTGGGGCAGCTGGTTAATGGCCGGTCGCGTCGACAAAACAGCCAGGGTTCATCCCCTCCCTGCCCTTCCCCCTACCCCTTGCCGATGATTCCTTTCATGCGTGTCAGCTGATGTTCCCTGATTAAAAATACCCTTGAGGTTTATCCTAACTGAGGCAAAATTTTTCCCGAGCTTCATTTCCCCCTGAAAAGCCAATTTCAGTGATTTTACCTGTCGATTCCCGATAGAATGTGATATTGAAAGTTATAAAGAGCTCAAAAAGGAGGAAGACAGCAAAGTGGATAAAGAATCTGAACGGAAATTGGCCATGAAACGTAAAAGAGATGCGTTGCTGGAAAAACAACGGCAAAAAGGAGCCAAATTAATGGAAAAACATCGAGAAAATGAAGGATTGTCACAGGATGAAGTCAATGCAATGGATATTACCAATGTAAGCGCAAATTTTATATTTTTCTAGCATTTTTCTGAGATCAAAATAATTTATGCTACGGATAACTTTTAGCGCCAAATCTCCCGATATGAATGTCCGATTTGTGGTGACATTGATGTCCCATCGACTCTACAGAATCCTCTTGGAATGATGGCTGTCCTCGTTTCAAATAATTTGCCGGATCTGCGAGTTCATCAGGATTGGACTCCGCCAACTTTGATGGAAGCCATCGAGCAAGATATCACCTACCCACAACAGAAAAGATTTTGGAATACCATTGAGGAAAAAGAAATTATAAAGGTCAGCGTCTTTTCCACGATATCCCAGAATTACTATAATTTTCTACGTAAATAAATATTTCAGATGAATATGGGCATCTACGGCGACAATATCCAAGGCCCGGCGATCACTACCGAAATTCAAACTTGCGGTCATACCGCCCATTTGGAATGTTTTCAAATGTTTCAACAATCACAGGTTCGTGATTTCTTTAAAAAACTATTTGTATTTTTAAGCTGGACGCTTTGAGACAAGATCCAACCAGGGGATTCCTCCTCTCTTGCCCACTTTGTCGAACAACCATCGATACTATAATTCCCCTAAAAATAGACACCGATTTCGGGACAAGTGACATTGGACCAGTCGACAACATCATTGGTTTCGAAGAGATCAGAAAATGTATCCTCGGATGGGAACGAACATTCCAAGATCCAGTTGAAAATACAAATTGGCATAATCATTATGCGCAACATACGGACAGTTGGATGGAGAAGATGTCGACTCATAATCTGGCATTGAGATCAAAATATGATTATCAGACAAATTTATTGGCAATTATGAGGGCAGCTGTGGAGAGAAATATCATCTACAAGGAGCTGGGTGTACCGGAAAGAAGGAAAAATGGATGGACATTGCCTATAGGTGAGTAGAAATGGGGGAAAATGGGAAAAATTGATGGATTTCGAAGCTTGGAAACGGGTAAGTTCATAAAAGCAAGCCTTTTGGAACTCGAGAATTGACTGTACACGCCCTGAGCCTATTTTTCTAACTTCTGGCACCTGAAAACCCATGAACGACCCAAATTTCACCCTAGAAATAGAAATTATTGCAGAAAAAACCTTGGCAATGGGCAGGATTCGAGAGCGGGCTGTCACTTCTACCATTTTTGGGTCCCAAATAGCGGGATCGCCACTTTTATCAATAAAAATTATTAATTTTCAGTCCAACTAATCCCAGCAGCCGTTTCCCGTACCACGAGTCGTAACGTCGACGTCTGTCTCTCCGCTATTCGCGATCTTTTTGTTCCTGAAAGAGCAGAACTTACTGTAAGAACCATTTTTAAATTATCTCTAGTTTAATATCTAGCGATCAATTTCTGAATCAGCTTTACCGCTCCCTCCTCCACCACCATCGGGCTCTATGGAGGAACTCCTCCACTTGACTATGGACACCGCCAGACTTGAAGAAATATCGCGGGAAGCTGAAAGATCCCTGGCTAAAAAGACTGGGACAGTTCTCTCCCTACAAAAGGACAAGAAAATTGAGGCTTTGTTGAAAAGTCGATCAGATGTAAGCAACCACTTTTATGGTAAAATAAGCTTTAGGTTCCCTTACTTCTCCTGGATCTCCGGCTGTTATTCATTAGAATTTCGAGTTTTATTGTGGACAATGACAAGCTGACAAACAACGATAAATTAGGTGGAGATCAGCTGGGACAAAAAATGTAGCAGTCATTTTCAGCCCTCATTCAAGCCCTGGCCAAGAGAATAGTCCAAAGTGGTGGGATCAAGAGCTCAATCCTTCTGTTACACCGTGTAACTCCCTCATTAAATAATTATTTCGTCAACGATTGTTTCCGCACAGGAGTTGACACCAATTTCGATGATGTAAGCCGACTGTGGAGAATCTTAACTGGTTTAGAATACTGCCTGTCTGATGAAATATGTCTGTGATTGGTACAGTACTTCACGACATATGCTGGTGGGACTGCAGAATAGTTTGAGCTCGGATGATGATTCAATCAATGATCCTGCAGAAGTCTTCAAGATATTGAAAGAGAATCTCCGTGCTTTGGATGAATATTGCCAGGAATTTGTATTTGCCTCAGGATTGGTGGCAGATAGAAAGGAGATACACAGCTATATTGACGGTAAGCCAGAAAATTAAGGGTATACATAATGAAATTTAGACTTTTCGGAGTGTGAAGAGCCGGCTAAACATTGGATCAAATGGTTTGCCATGGAATTAAACAGCTGTATTACTCCGCCAACTTCAGTGAGTGATTTTTGAGCTAATTTCATGGGTAAAAGTGGGCTGACCAGGTAGGAGGCCGCTGATTTCTAAAAACAACACGAAATTTCCCTTTTTCCGTCAAAAATCTACAGTATCCCTTTAAAATACCCGTTACTTTATTATATTCGTTCATCAGAATTACAAAAAAGAGCAAAATTAAGAGGCTACAGTAGTAGGCTATCGATTCGATCCCTCGGATTGGGATTCTTTGTAGGATCCAACAAAGAGTAGGCAAATTAACATGAGGATAAGTAGACAAACAAAGATCTGAAATGTTTTCTGTGGTTTTTTGATATTCTCGGTGACTTACAATATATCCGGTTACGGTAGCGAAAGCGGTCCAATAGATTCCACCATCACAATAATGTTCCTCAAAGATTTGATCTCTAAAGTGGACATATTGACGGGCTCCGTAGACCCAGACACAGCCTGGAAAATGCGATTAGTTCATTTTTTAAGCGATTCTTACCACAAATCAGCCAGATGAGGTTTATTCCTAAAAATAGGATTTCAACTCCAGTAACGCAGAGATTTGTCGAGATTCGGGACTTGCGAGCAGCTTCGGTTTGTCGTCTTCTGGTAGGGGGATCGGGGATATGGCGTACCATTCGGATACTGGCAGAAATTATGAAGAGAATACCGGCAACCATCAACCAGATGGGAATCATTGGCTGGGCAGCGCAGAAAGGAATGTTTAGGGCACCTGAAATGTGCTTGCATGAATTTTCTCAATTTCGGATTTTCTCAAGTTTCGAAGCAAAATCCTTATTTTCTGATTTTCCCCACTTACCAACAAGTGTAATAATAAACGCCACGATACAAAGCACAGCCAATATCCCAATAGTAATCCCATAAGGTATTCGTTCATTGAGATAGTCATTAAAATTCCGAGCAAATTCCACGGTATCCCCGCTTGTTGAGACAACATCCGTCAATTTATCATATTTTCGCCGGGTTTCAGTCGTATCAGCTGAAAATTGTAACATTTTCTCTTTTCTTTTTCGCATTCTCTCGTTCCACTTGCATGTGAAATGCCCAAATATTTGCACACAGACACATGTTATCGCCACCTATAGGAGGCAACAAGGCAGATGACGGCCACTGGGCTGTTTGAAACACAAACGATTAGAATATTGATTGCAAATTAAGATCAAAATAATCAGAAATTTCCGCTTGTTACGGTAAACTAAATAAAAAATCAGAAAAATGTCTAAAATTTGAGGAAAATTGGCGCCATTTCCTCAAATTTTAGAATCTTGCGCTGATCGCAATTATTCAATTATTCAACCTACCGTTAGATACTGTAGTCGGATGATATGGATTAGTCATATTGACATCAAGATCCATGGGTCGCTTCATTCCAATTGGTCCTGCCGAATAGTCGTTTTGCCTCCTCCCATCTCCCGGAACATAACCGGCTGTCGTCATGATTGGAGTGTTTTGAACCGGGACCATTGGGGAATAGCCGGCAGTTGGATGACCGCGGGACATTCTAAAAATAAATGAAAATCCATGAAATTTTACCTGGTCGGGGTGTGCGCTCGTGGCGGTTCTTCCAATTGCATGGTGCCAAAGGCTCCCATTCTTTCCGAGGTTATAGACGAGGTGCTTGAATACTGAAAATTAAAGAAACTCTTTATCAGAAGATTTCAATCAGTTGCGGGAGCTATTTTAGAGCGGAAAAGCAGAAAGGAGAAGACATGAGTTGATCACATGTCTATTCAAGGGCTTGTGTAAATAAACAAGAGCCAAAATACTGGCAGAATATGAAATACATGATAAAACATTTTTTATTCGAAAAAATCGGAAACGGAAAAAATATAAAAACCCAGATTTGAGAAGCGGGGGAATGTGAACCCAAACAGCACGCACCGTGCTCCCGCACCCATAAAACATCGACAAATTCTCTCGGCTAATAAATACTAATAAAACTAGCCAGGAAAACTATGTCTTAAAGTAGTAAACAGATTACTGTACTCATTCAAGATAGGAAATCCTAGCGAGTTTAGAAAGAGCCCAGGATTTGCCGCGAAATTCTCGAAATTATGCGTGCCTTGAGATTTTTGATAATATTTGCCTATATGGGGCTGAAAATCAAATGAGAAGTCTATTTTCCAGTTCTATTAAATGAGAAAATTTTCCGCATAAAAAGCTATCGATCGATGCAGAAGTCAACAAGCTGCCCTCAAGGCAAGACGGTCAAATATTGTGATAGGCGGAGACATCGATTCAATTGACAAATATCGTCAGAATTGACTCAACTTTTTCTTGGGTTAAAAGTCGAAAGAGCGATTATCAGACAGCCGGGTGGGGACGAAATTTTACTATTTGTGTGTTTTGTCCGCGGCGGCCGCGTGTATCGCGGCATTTCGAAAGCCATGTGACGACTATTCACGGCTCCTTTTCCCCCAAGAAGAAAACTTACACCAGCTGGAAAAAGAGTGCAGCTGTCTCGAGACTGTGGCCTTTTTATCATGTCTCTCGGCGATTTTCCCACCTCTGAAAACATATTGATTTGAGAGGAAAGGGAACAGTTCAAAGGCAAGGAAAAGAATAAAAGAAATCATCGGAAATTGAAGAAAATGACGTAGAAGGAAGCTTATCGTTAGGTAGAGAGCTGACTCGGCTTCGTATTGACCGCCTAGAAATGTCTGGAGAATTTTTTACCAGACATCGAAACCCGAATTCTCGGAGTAAAACAATAGAAATCGTATGCACAAAGATTTGTGAGCCGGTGGGACAATGAACCTTGGACGGGTGACCGGGCCTTCTGAGAAATGCACAAACTTCCTGAAAAAAAGACCACAGCTAAAAAGCCACTTCGGATTGGAAAACAGTAAGAATTGCTCAATCGCGGCTCCATATTCAAGAGCGGGGAGATTTTAACTTGTCTACAGGTTCGGAACTGGGCAAACGGTAGACAACACCAAGTAAATATGGGGTCAATTGTTATGGTTTTTTACTCGTCCGAAGTCTGGAAATTTTTAAAGGAATGGTAAATAACCAGGAGAGGATTACAGAATCGAATATTCGTCGAGAAAAATCGACACGGAAAATTGAGGGTCGACATCGAGTCGAGAGTTTCGAAATATGTCAAAGACGTCGCAATGAAAAATACTGTAATTCTGGGATTTTCGACTCAATTAGACTAAATTTTCTATGTAAATGCCTGATGACCTCGACATCGACACGACCCTCGGATTTATCGACTCGACCCGACAGTCTTCGAATGGTACCCTTTCTCGGCTCCGTTAGGTCTCGCGTCTGTCCCATTCTCCTCTCCTACCTCACGCATGCCTAATGGTCAAATATGCAAAGCAAACGACTCCGAAGAGAAACCATGCTCTCTCAAAGGCGCCCTCTCTTTTTAGAGGAGGTGAATCAGCCAAATACAAACAGAGATTCCCCTCAGTCAAGGTCAAGAAAATGACGAGAAGCTTATGAAACAGGTTAAAATTGTCAGAGAACCGTCGATTCGCGGGTGGCACCAAATGAATTTCGGGAAACATGACCTGGCCTGAGTCAATAGACTCTCCGGGAACCTGGGCAGCTGGGAGGGAGCAAATAGTCTAGGAGTACAGACCAATGTACGGAAAAGAGGCGACTCGTGATGAGTAATCGAGGAAATGACGAGAAATGGCGGGGTAAAATGAATCAGAAATGATGAATATCGGTGTTTGTGGCAAAAGTTAGTCAGACGAGAAAAGGGCTGCCAGCGACTGACGGGAAAATTGGAATTTCTGGGCCAATGGCAGACATTTTTCCAATATTTTCTAATTAAAAACAGGCGAAAATTCAATTTTACAGATCCTTCATCACATTCCGTTGTCGTGGAAGACTGTTACTCTTTTGACTCCTCCCTATCAATATGACGAGCTCTTTTCCAAACTCTTCAAGAAGAAATGTCTTACTTGTGATAAAGTAAGTAACTTTATTTCCTGAAGATACGATATTTCAGGTACCCCAAACACCATTTATTTGTATGAATTGTGGCCAGTTGGTTTGTTTCGATGACTGCTGTAAAATGTACAATGCAACTGATCGTGGATCCACTATGGAAATTAATAGAGTCAGTTTTCGATACATAATCTACAAAAAGTATCATTTGAAAGAGCAGAAAAAGCTGGTTTAAGCGTTTAAATTATTTTTATCGTAAACTTAAAATATCTCGATGAAATAGGCGCCAAAATAAAAAGTAATGGCACGGTGCCCGCTTACCAAATTCCAGGATCACAGGAGACCTCGCCATCTACCGAAATCCTACCCGTTTAAATTTTACTCATTTCAGCACGCTGATAGTTGTACCGGCGGTGTTGGCATCTATTTGGCCCTCAACAGTGCAGTAGTTGTCCTGATCCGCGGTCGCTATGGCGCCGTTTGGGGATCAATTTACTTGGATGCCCACGGGGAAGAGGATCGCAACCTCCGCAGAGGTAACCATTATTCCCTAACATTTATGAGTTATAAATTAAGGAAAAGCCCTCTTCCTCTCAAATGCTCGTTTCCAAATTCTTCAAAAAGATTGGGCCGGTCAGACATTCGACCGTGTCAATGCTTGGTATGTCTCCACTATGCTACACAATCTTGTTCGTGAAGCCCGGTTATAATTTTCCTGTATTTTCCTTGTATTTTCTCTCCCAGAATCGCTAGTCATTTTCTCCTCTCTCCTATACCGGTAGATTCGTTTAGTTCGTGTCCATTTAACACGTCTTAAGCCACCCATCAGACTTCAAACGTAACATGTTTATCACAGCCCGTTATATGGATGATATCATCTTCATTTCAAGTTCAAACGGGTTAAGTAAAATTCTTTCACATCAAAAAACAATTTACCACGATTCCCTAACCCTTAAGCAAACTAATTACACGACAAGTTCTTCAGACTTCCTAGACCTAAACATCACAATCGACAATTCGACAATCACTACTAAACTATACAACAAAACCGATGCATTCAAATTCGAAGTGATCCGCTTCCCCCACGCTACTTCAAATGTCCACTCGAACATTTTCTCAAATACTATCACAGGGGAAATATTAAGAATAGAACGAAGCTGTACCAATTATGTAGATTTTCAACAACGAATATCTGATCTTATCCATACTTTTGAACAAAACGGGCACAGACGAGAATACATCGAAAACCAAATAACTAAAAATCTTTTAGCTCGCAAACACATACGTATCAAATATAATATAGACTCTCTACATAAGATCAGGAATTTTCTAAATTCAACACGATAATATCTAGTTCTTCCTTCTCATTTCTAGGAACACTATAATTAACGCCTTCGTCACTTGCTACTTTACACTTGCACGATGTTTAAACAATTATGCCTTCAAAAAATGACTACGTTGCTCCCTTCCTTTTCCTTTTTAATCAATTATAAGAAATTTTCTATTTGCTCTTCAAATTCAGTTGTTTTATTCCATTATACGCCGATACAACAGAAGACAATTAGAAGATTACATTGCAACGTCAAATGCTCGAAATACATCAACAACAACACATTCAAGCCGAAGCCAAGCTTTACTAGAAGAACAATTATATTCCTCCATCAAATATAGAGCAGTTTCTTTCTTTCTTTGTTTCCTTCTTTCTTTTAAATTTTACCCTATCTTTTAACATTTAGATAGTCTAACTGTTTCGTACATTCTCAATCTTTAGAAAATACTACTAAAGTTATCACAAATTTATCTAAATTTTCTCGTCAATTCAAAAACATGTCTTATGCTTTCTACCAAACAAATTAATAATAAGTTTAGTTAATTTTCAGTATCTTAAATCTCAATTCATAGTGTATTTAGTTAGTCCTTTTAAATTTTAATCCTAGATTTATTTATATAAGGATTTATCCAAACCTATTAATTCAACTTCCTCTTCTAATTGGGTAATGTGTACTACTCTGATGAGTCTATTAGCCCCATTATCTTAGCCATCTATCTAAACAGCCGCAGCACATTACCAGCAAAATCAGAGTCAGTAGTTTTGCGGCGAAACTCTGTTTTTGCCTTTTTCCCATTTATTTAACTAGAAGGAAATTATGTATTAGTTTTTAATTTTGTATTGCTTTCTTTTATTTCCCCTGTAAATAGTTTTCTACTTCAATGGGTGTCAAATAAATATGAAAATAGTTTAATAAAACTTTACAGATAATTGTTTTATTAAAACAGAAGAAAATTAATAGAAAATATGTAGAGAATTTAATGGGCGATTTCTGGTTCGTGGGCTGATTCATCATTTTCGGCCAGTCGTTTCTGTTCAGCTAGAGCTGCTTCAGCCGCGGCCAGCTCGTCGCGAAGGTGTTGGACATACTTAAAAAGCGGGATACTGTAATTGTTATATTTCTATCTTACATCATGAGCATGCACACTGTCCCTCTGCTTCCTGCACTCGGCTTTGCATTGTTCATAAGCTGATAAAACTCTCAAGGTCTTCGGTTTGACGATTTTCGGCCGGACCACATGGTCAACAAAGTGCTCTTGGAGTCTCTAAATAAATCTTCTTCTTTAATTAATAAAATAAAATACCTCGTCGTTGTGTGAATCATCATGAAAGTGCTGTTGAGTTTCTTCTTCTTCGACGTGTTGATGTTGCGGCGGCGGTGCGTGAACATATTTCTCGACGATTATTTCCTTCACAATTTCTTTAGGCTTCTCCGCTTTGGTCTCTCGTTTCTCCCGTTCTTTTCCCTTCACAATCTTCTCATTTTTGACTTTCTTACAGTCGATTGTCGACGCCAGGAGCAGAAGACATCCAAGGGTAATTATAAGGAATTTCATACTGTAAATTTTGGAAAATAATGGAAGAGGACGAAGGTAATTGTGTAGCTGGTGAGGGTGCATGGAATGAGAACTGATAAGGGACAGAGGAGGAGATGATCATAGGATATTTTGTGTTATTTTTAAAGAGAAAAATATAGAGATAATGAAAAGTGGCGCTACTTTTAAAAGTTGTTGTTCCGGGTGATGTCAGTGATGTCTGTCGCCTCGGGGGAGTCCCTGGGAGTCAGACAGTTCGGGGACCACGTGATACAATTTTATTGTGAAAATATGAAACAGCAAACGTTTTAGGCATTAATGAAGATCGAACTTAGGTCGGAGGAGCGTTGCTTCTACGGTTAAAAATTACTGCTAGGCTAGCAGTCATCCCCTTAAAACTGCAAGTATCTCGAGATATTCTACCCAACTTTCTCCCAACTTTCTTCTCTAAAAATAAAACTTCTAGCTCACGGTCTTTCGAATGGCTTAAAAATTGCAGCGCTGAAATACAGTTACCAGCTAGAATTTAGCGGAAATTGACGTTGTCTACGAATATTCTGATATTCTGACATTTTCCGAACGTTTTCTATAACTTCTGGATCAAAATGATGGCAGGGAAAGCAAGAAGTTGGGTATTTTTAGTTAGAGAATGGAGGTATATGAGCATAAATGTCTTTGAGAGGCTTTGGCCTCTCTTATCTTCTATAAGTAGTGCCGCGATAGCAATTGATAACCCCGGACACAGCAGACGCTCCCCAATTACGTAAGAAAACACAGAACAGTCGATGTAAATCAGTTCTTATTGACGTAAGAATGGCTAAAAATGGTGTCGAGACATCAAAAGACACTTCAAATATCGCTATTTTCTACTGGTTCGAAGTTATGGGAGAGGGAAGGAAGCCGGCCTGTCGCTTGCCATAGTAGCCATAATATGGATATCCGTAGTCATATCCAGAATAATAAGAAGAGTACGGATAGCCGTATCCGTAGCCATAATACTGAAATTTATTTGAAACTACAGAAAAGCGGAGATTACCTGGGCTTGGGCCACAATGGAACAGAAGGCGAAGATGGCGAGAAGGAGGAGAGCGGAAGGGGAAGCCATTTGGATGGAACGTTGGAAGAGGAAAGAGGATTTTATAGCTGATAATAGTTTACTCAATGGAAGAAGAGCAAACTTGATGATGACAGATGACGGGAAACAAAAAATGGAAGCGAAATCCCTGGAGATTTTTGATTGCCACAGGAGATGAGAGGCGTTTTATTTGCTCCCGGTTAAAATGTGTCAAAACAACAGTAAGGAAAATATTCAACGATGTCTAGTGTATATCAAGTAATAGTTTTATTCGGTATTACATTTTATTGTTTAGGAGGAGATGGATCGTCGTCGTTCTTGGTGGTCGTCGTCTCCCAGTCATATGGAAATTCTTCGAGTTTATTGGCAGTCAACGCGTCTCGCAGCAATCCCCTGAGTTGGCTGTACTTGGGATCGTCGTAGTAGTCGAGTTTGTCGACGAGGATCATCAGATAGAGGAATTCCTTGGGACATCCGCCGAATAATTGTGTCCGATTGGCTGGTTGACGGGCGGATTGTTTCATTTCTTGTACTTCGAGGATACCGGATAAATGGGACCAGGGCAGACTGCCAGCAGTCAATTCGATTGTCTGATAAATCCACGATTCGAGGTCATCTTTACGGCTTAATTCGAGACAATCATGGGCGCGTAACGAGGCATATCTCAAGGTGCCACGGAATCCGGCGCTGGCTCGCGGTTTCCGGTGAAAACCTCCTTCGGCAAATTTGCGACACATTCCAAAATCGAAGATGATAATATGACGGGGTTTGGTCAATGCGATGGCAAAATTCGCCGGTTTGAGGTCGCGATGCAAGTAGCCAGAATTGTGTACTTCTTGAATTGCCTCTAAACATTGCATACTCACAGAAATTGCACATCCCATTGTGAATCGACTTCCCGGATAAGTTTTCCTCAATTCCTAAACAAAATTCAATTCAATCGTGTCAGGACCCACTCCAAGACTTCGTCCAACCAATGTCATTGCCACGTAGTAAAGTCCTTTTGTCTTGCCGGTGTCCACCACTCGACATGTGTGACTGGCCCCCGCCGTGGCCAGGCTCTGTAACACGGCGACTTCCATCTTCAACACGCGCACTTTTGTCTCTGCATTTTCCACTTTCAATGCCCAATTTCCTCCATCTTTTTGAGCTTCATAAACGGCGCCAAATGCCCCTGCTCCCAGTACTTTGATTATCCTCCACTTGTCCAGAAATTCATCCGGTTGCAGGGGCTTCGCAAGAGGATCCCCCACCGCCGCTTCTTGTGTCGGTTCTATTGGAGCTGAAAATTTGAATTTTAATTGGAAAACATAATAAAATCAGGCTGACCATCAACTGCTTCGACTTTTTCGTCCATTTTCAACCGGGAGACAACCTGGAAGTGAACTGGGAACAGCGAAAAGTTGTAATCCTGTTTTTTGTCGAAGTTTTTACTGGAAACCGGTCTTTTTTTTTAATTCACTCAAAATACGGAGAATTTTCTTATTTTACAGCCACAGTTCTGAGCTCGATTCCCTCGACACATTTTATCCGGGAGCAAATAGAACGTCCCTCGTCTCCCGCGGCAATTAAAAATCTCCAGGAATTTTCCTTCCCGAAACCAATAAAAATTCCAATGAATATTCATTTATTTCCTGTATTTTTTCACTTTTTATCTTCTTCGCTTCAAAAGTGGCCGAATGACTCGGATTCCATTCTTCTGCAATTCCACGATGGCCGCCTTTTCCTCATCAAATTTCTTGGCCATTTTATTATTTCTCAATGTTTGGAAGACGATTAAACCGACTTGGACCAAGATGAATAACACCTCCAAGACTGGAAATCAGGAATTTTATTAAAGGAAACTGTTAAGAAATACCACAAAAGAGGATGAGGACAATTTCCAGCCCGGTTGTGGAATTTTGGTCGAAGCGAAGAGAATGGCGGCACAACATTCCGAAAATGGTGAAAAATGGGCAAGAAATGATTGCCAAGTTTAATTTTGTTGTAAAATTTCTGGTAAGAAATTATTTTCTGTGTAAAAGAAAGTTGATAGAAGCCAAGAACGTGATTTCTCCCCATTCTATCCTCTACTTTTAGAGGACACGTTGTTCTCAATCGGCCGTCTTCGACAAAAAAGCGAGCAGCCGCCGGCGATGAATGGCTCTGTTTTGACTGGGGCAGAGAGTAAAAACCGGCTGAAAATGACTCAGAATTACACAATCGTCTGTATCACAAAAATGTCGATTAAATTACAAAACTTTAATGAAATCCTATAACCTATTTCCCCGTTTTCCCTAATGGTAGCAACAGAATGGAATAAAATCAAGAATAGAGCAGTCCTTGACACAGCAGGAGATTTTCATAGCTTCAAGGTGTCGTTCTGGGATAGAAGCGCAACTAGAATTTTCTATTTAGGACCAAAAAAGAGCTTACCCATGGCAGAAACGGATGAGAGCTCGCTCAACTAGACGACCACAAAGTCGCTGAGGACGGCCATCGTCATAGAAGGCGCTGGCGCAGGCGACAAGAAGGAAAACAGCCAGGAGAGGCCTCAGGAAGTTCATGTAGATCTAAACGTAACTTTTTTATGGTCTGAGAGTTAATAATAAGGAAAATATGACATGAGGAAAAAATCTGGGCGGGAAAAGAGTCGATCTATCTTTTCGACCGTCGCGTCGACTAGGAGTCGAGCAATTTCCTTGCGGTCAAAAAGAATGAATAAACTAAAAAAATGTTGAAAAAAAGCTCAGAAGATTTGGAGAATGCAATGAGGAGGGAAGCCATCACTTCTGAAGGAACTTGCCTGTTCGACTGAAATGATCCGACTGGACCTCAAGTAATCCTTTGCCTGTGTTGTAAAGCAGTTAGATCCCATGGTCTCAAGTGGAAAAAGTTGAGAAATGGGGATGAGTTTAACGATGGCATGATAAATCTTGACTCTTTCCGTTTGCCACAACTAACAGGCTATGGGTCGACGTCGACCAGACGCAAGTTAGAATCTGTTGTATACTACATTGCTTTATTCAAATTTATCTATTGAAAACAAATATTTGATTATTTCAGAAATTCAGCCATCCCAATCTAACAACAAAGTCTATGAATATCCTGCAGTGTACAGTAATTTTTACAGCAACTTTCATTGAGATTTGTGTGACGTCTTACACGCTTCTTTTCTTGTTGATCAGATAGACAGATTCTAGAATGAAATAGCTAATTTAAATGGATAAAGAGAAACTTACGTTCCTCCACAAATCTTCCTAATCGTGTTCATCAATTGAACCCCACATATACGATGCTTCTGCGGGAGAGCCGAGACTGTAGCGAAGAGCAGGAAGCAGAGGAAGAATAGCTTGGAGGACATCCTGGGATGCCCTAAGGATATGGGATGCAGAAAGCTGCGTATCTCCAGGAATCGGGGCTCATTTAAAGAGAAAGCCGCCTGACTAATTGGAAAAAAAATCTGAAGGGGGATCCCTGATTGATGGACTTGTTGTCGCCTCTTTTGCCCCAGGAATTTCCTGGTCTGAGGACAAAAAATGGACCGGTGACTGCCATGTGACTTTGTTTTATGATCCAATGGCCACGGAAAAAGAGCCGTGACTCATTGATGACCAGGATTTTGGGAAAAGACAACAAAGCTATCCATCAATCTCTAGTTGACTTTTTCTCGATGTCAGGCTGGGATTCTCTCTACCCTTGTCCTATTGCAAGAGGATAAATCCTCTTCCATTTTTTCTTCACAAATACAAAAAAAAATTACAGAATGTTTCCTACAAAGTTAATTTTCCTCTGTTTCCTGGTTTTTTCTCTGACTTTCTCTCTGCCTATGGAAGAAAATTTATGTGCAAATAATATGAGCAAGAATATTATAAAAATATGCAAAGGGTAAGATCTCCGTCTTCATTTAAGCAATTTTCAGTTGTCTTGCTTCTGGTAAAACTCATAGTGGACCTCCTCCAAGAAGATGCACCCGGGAATATTTACAAAGTTTCTGTTGTTGAGAAATAGGAGAGCCTGCTTGGCCGGGTTCGTGATCAATAAACGATTGTTTCTATTGATTTTCATTGGTATTTCTGCACAAATCCTTTTGAAACCGACAAATATTGGTTGAAACGGGTAAAATGAGCTTTCTGGTACAGAAAAGCCAAACATTGTTGTCTTTTTTGCCCCATTTTCCCATAATTTTGTCACTAAAGTCAGTCGATTTCAATTTCATTCCACTTCAATTTTTTTCAGGAGTCTTATTTCCAAGCTGCCGTTGTGTCTCATCCGACGGCAGGCGGCTACAACTGCCACAACTGGCGGGGGAATTCTTCCTACTCCAGAGGATAAAAATTCTCATAAAGTTTTGAATAAAGCAACTTTACCATATGGAATACGAGATAATAAAGAGGCACGTCAAGTGGCAGAGGCATTGGATCCTGGCGAGAAGAAGCTTGTCTTTGATGCTTTGAGGAAAATCAGTACGTTTTTTTTGTGGAATTGGCATTCCTGCAATTTCGAATTCTATCCAACTTTGTGCCCGGGATTTTTCAACTTATCCTTAAATTTTTATTCTAGTGGCTGACCAGTACAATGAGCATAAGCGTCTTGGTCAGGCCGAAGTCCATATAGATGATTTACTCTCCCTGTGGTATGTCTATTTCTCGTCTCATTTTGTCGTCGGTGTTATTCACTCGCTCAATCTAATCTTCTTATCCGAATATCTACAGTAATCTTCTAATTTTTTTCTTATTTAAATCAAAATTTCAGACATTTTTTGGGCAATCGTGCTGGACTGACAATAATGACCGCGGCCGGCTTGGCCAATGTCGTGGCCAATGTGGGCCTATTAAATTTTGCCTTACATTTTGAAAAAGTCCTGGATACTGTGAATATTCGACGTCCAGTATTGTCAGCAGAACAGCTGCATAATCCTGAAGTTGGATATGTTCAAAGGGCAGCCAAAGCACTTGGAATGTTATTTGGATCGTTGATTGGATTGACGCCGTTGCTTTTCTATGATCATCCTGTCGACACCCGAGCCAGAAAGGAGAAAAAAATACGTACGTTCACGATGATTTTGTGTACCTTTAGATAGCATTTTTTCTGCTTTATACAATCATACAAAAATCATAAGAAAAGAGATTTCCTTTCAAAAGTTATAGCGAAAAATTCGAACTGTACCGGGTTTTCTCCTTTTTTGAAATCAATGATTTTCAGAGCGATCCCATCATGCTCCATATGCCCGAACATTTCAAGAGGATGCAGCATTTCAATACGCCGATTCAGAAGAAGAACAAATTCGTCGAGAAGAAGATGAAGTCATCCTAATCAAGCGAGATTCTGCCTCCGAAGAAGATTCCCTGATTATAGCTACCGTAATCTAAAGATAAATTATAATTTGGACTAGAATAAAACACATTCAGATAATTTATTTTTCTTATAAATTTTATATAACAAGGCAATGTTTTTTTCTTTAAAAAATTCAAAGCTTTTGCGGGGTAACAATAAGTAACAAGAGAACTTTTTGGGGGAAATATCTAACAACGATCACAAAAAAGGAGAGAGAGCTCAAAAATGAGAGGAAATGTCTAAAATTAAGGAATTATTGTGGAGGAGGATTTTGTGGTGGATTCTGGTCATCTCCCTGGTCTGAAAATGAGGAAAATTAAAGGAAAATTGTGGGAAAAACTCACTGGGACCATGGCCTTCAAATTGTCGTCGAAGCTGTTCAACCAATTCGGGATTACTGTCCTGCATTTGGGCTGCCAGCTGAAATATTGGAAAATGAAAAAAGGCAATTCCAACAATTTTTAAAGGTTTCAAAGATTTTCGAAATCCTGTGATTTCGAAAATTGAAAAATTAGCCAAATAACCAGGGAAAACTCCAAAAAGTTCAGCAATTTCTCTGCTTTTTGCCGTTTAAAAATAATTTGAAATTAATATTTTCCTACCTGTTGTCCCATTTGGATAAAGTTTCCAAATCCGCCACCCTCGCTGCTCATCATTTGTCCCATCATATTTTGAATATTAGGATCATTCATCAGCGATTGCGCCATTTGCATCATTTGTGGGCTGCTCAACATCGAAGCGAAATCGGGCATTCCTCCTGGAGCAGCACCTGGTGCTCCTCCAAAAAGGTTGGCAAATGGATTGGGCTGGCCGTCGCGTGCCTGATTCAGTTCTCTGACTTTATCCTCAGCGATTTTTAAATTATTCTTGTAGCTCTCCTGGTTTGGTTCCAATTCGAGGGCTTTTTTGTAAGCTTCAACTGCCTGTTCATAGCGATTTTGACAAGAGAGGGCGAGTCTAAAAAACGAAAATAATTGAAATTGTGTGTAATTACCCCATTCGACCGTAAGCTTTGCTGTAATTGGCGTCGAGAGCCAAAGCTGTGCGGCAATCTTGGATGGCCAAGTCATATTGCTCCAGACGACAGTAAGCAGCAGCTCTGAAAGAGGAAAATATTCAAAAATCGAGCCAATCCTATAGTATTCTCCCTTTTCAAAAAGCCTACCGATTACAGAAATATACAGGATCTCTATTGAGTTTTATAGCCTCGTTGTATTTTTGTACAGCCGCGTCGAATTGTGAATTTTTCATGAGATCATTACCATCCTCTTTGAGTTTATTCGCCTGGGCGATGTCGGCTTCCGTCGGGGTTGGGAGATGCGTTTCTCCCTGAAATTTATTTAAAAATTATAAAATCTGCAGCACCTGGGGAAGCCCTTCTGCTTGGTTAAAGACATCCAAAAGAGTCTTGGACGGCTGGAAAGCGTAATTGGCATCGGTCAGCCCGAAAGCGGATTCCAGGCACTGGACGGCAACTGAAATCGATCACTTTTGTAAGGGCTACGAGCTTTTTAAAGAAAACTTTAAAGAAAGCTCTCTTCTGTACCTTCAAGTGTCTCAATCTGATCAGGACTACATTGCTGGGTGGAAACTTTTTGACGAATGAATTGAATGAAGCTGACCACCATATTTTGTTCATTTGTGGATGAAACCACTGGGGCGGGAGCCGTTGGACCAGACATTTCCTTAAAAATAGCTTTAAACACGCTAAAACATAAATATTTAAAGGGCAGCAATCGATAGCGGAGGAAAATTCCATGACTGTGAGTTTGGAACGCCAAATGGCCCCGCGTTCGATCGATTAAATCACAGGCTTTCCTACTAAAAAGCGCCGTTTTAATGGAGGAAAACATTGGGAAACGTTATTTTATAAAAAGCCGGAATTAGCCGAACATATGTTTGTGGAGCCTTATCTGGACCCTAGCATACATTGCATCATTTTTTACTGGGCCCGGAGTATTTTTCTTAAATTTTGGGGGTTCTTCTACAGTATTTACCATTTTAATAAGCGGGAAAACCGCAGAAGTAGAATAAATTTAAAGAAACAGAACGGAAAATGAAAAACGGTCGACAAGAGACAATCTTTTTTCCTTTGGCGAAGAGATAAGGAGGGATGACAAAAGTTCTCCTTTCCTAGCAGGTTCATTTAAAGAAATTTACTCGATTCTAGAGGATTCTAGACGAGGAAAGAACCAAATTTCAAAAGATATATGCCGCCATTTAAAGAAACGTCAGCAAAATGAAAGAAGAGAAGCGAAATGCGCAGCCTTTCATTGATATACAGGGCTCCGTGTAAACGGCAGGCATCGCGTAAATAGCAGGCAAAACGACAATCATATGTTTCTTTTTCACTGAAGATTATAATTCCTTCCATTTTGGATTCCCAATAAAGAGAAATTTATAGAAAACTTTGTAAACCCAAAGATTCTGGCGTAATCCTACAGCCCATTTTGTATTCTTTCATTTATTCTATAAAGGATTAATTGGAGAAATTTCTCACCATTTAAAGGGGTTTTTTAGGACCTAGAAAATTTACAAAGTTACGTTAGAAATAGCCGAAAAATAGCTGAAAACTAGAGAAAACCAGCCCTTTTCGAGAATTTCGAGCCCAAATTTCCTTAAAAATCTCACCATTTTCCTGATATGTTACGTTACAATAATTTGCAGGTATATTCACCACAATATTATGTACATAATATGACAATAACAACACATATAGCGGAAATTCTCCGCCAGGGGATATGGGCGTCACTTACAGGTGGTTGGTAAGTCTTTTCTTTCTTTTATTTAAAGGAAATCCAGCGTTTTTGGTATCAAATATCAGGATTCTAATGCTGAGTAAGCTCAGCTTATAAAAAAATACGAAACCCACGAAAAACGACGAAATTTGAGTAAAATTATTATTTCAACAGCGCAACCGGGAAGAATAACCAAAAATTCTCATTTTTTCCAGGTATTATGAACCAGCGCACAGTATTTTCTGCAATACAGTACATCTTTATCTCTGGCTTGCTTTATTTGCTTTGCCACTTGTTTTGGGTATGATATTATCCGGGTCATTTCATTGGGGCATCCTCATCGGGTATTCGACGCTCATTACTGTAATCTTTGCATTTTTAAAGGTCTGTTAATCATATATTCCATTACCGTAATCCATTTGCAGGGTCTTGTCTATTATTTTCATATAATTTTCGATACTTCTGAGCCGATAATTACTACCAAGGAAATTCCACCAGAAGAGGAGACGACGGACGAGGCGCCGAGTCTCCTACGACGATTAAATCTCCTAACAAATGTTAACAATCAAGGTAAAAATGTATTGAACAGTCCTTTAAAAGAGTCAAATATTATAGAGGATGGAATAAAAATGCAAGAAATTCGTCGAAGTCCTCATCGAGATCGACAACGACGATCAGAGACACGCTCAAGGGTGGGCTTTCGACGATTTGTCAGTTAATTTGGATGGAGAACGAGTTTTTGATGTTGTGCAGATTGTGGTTGTCCTAGAAAAAGCAGCGGAAACAAAGAAATAACTGGAAACAATCAGGGATTTCCCCGAAATTTGGCTAATATTCGCAGCTTACAACCAGTTTTGGCCTTCTGCTTTTTAAAATTATTGCCTCGATTACAGTATTCGGAATGACAGTAAGGCAATTGCCGTTTTTTCTGGAATGCGACTGAAATAATTATCGTAATCCTGTCGTACTGTAAAATGTTGCTTTAAAGATTTATCAATAAATTTATTGTGACTTTTTTCAGTTAATGGACTCAGCTTCAAGACATTCTTCACGTCGCCGAGTGCGGATAGAATTCGAACCAAGAGATGAAAACATGCTGCCATTGGATTACAACGATGTTGAGGTGGACATGAGAGATCAAACTGTAAGCTTTTTCTTTATTTTCGTTTGGTGATTGGTTTTCATAATTTTTGTACGAACTATCATCTAAGTAGCCCTTTCTCAAATTTCAGTCCCGTCTCTTTATCCCAGCCACAGATGCCAAGCTACTGAACGCTTTAAGAAATCTGGACGACGAAGAGGATGACAGGGACCATGAGTAAGAGCTGTTATTCTTTCGATTTAAATCAATTTTTTAGCCAAGAAGAGATAACCGTCAGGGAATTTTTCAAGCAACAGCTGCAACAACAACAAGGAAATTCCCTTGATTTAATTAGAAGAATTCCCAGTCTCTCCGAGTCTCGAGACGAAAAGGAGGCTAAGTTGGTCCGAAAATATTCAGAACCAGCGTTGCCGGTTCATAATGAATGGCATTGTGAATATTGCAGGGCTGAGGAGAAAGGTAGACGCCAATTTAAACAAAAATTCCAATTTTCAGTAATCCAACGGCGATCCTCGTCAGATGCAGGGACATCCAGAGTCCGACGGGCATATTCCACATTTGAACCACGAAATTCTACAGCTAAAGACGCTCTTTTGAGTGAACATTCCCTGGCCATAGCGAAAGAGGCCACGCATAAGTCCTATCCGAATAAGATCAGCAGTGATGATGATTGGCAGAAATTGTCGAAGAAACCGGAGACGGCGACGTGTAGTTTTACGAATGTTGAACATCCGTCAGATATGGACGAAGCTGCCCATGAATCGGAAATGGACAATGAAGTGGCCAAATACACGGCTAATTCGGAGTTGCAATCAAGGAACAGTTGGAAAGATTCGAGCCCGAGGGTTTTTGGACCGCAGGAGAGTCGCTGTAGCAGCCGTTCGAAATCCAGTGAAGTTCAGCGCCCAATGCCTGTAATGCGAGCCGGAACACCAATCGACCCTTACACACCCGCTAAAATTCCTTACGATACGTATGACATGCCATCAACATCGAGTGGTTGGATGCCGGTTGTTGTAAAATCCATAAATGAAGAAGATAAACCCGGAACAAGCGCAATTTCAAATCCAATGGATCCAAATTCAGGAGATTTTAAAGTAGAAATTACAAAATTCTTGGAAGAATTGATCGAAAAACATCCCGAGACATTGGATGTCATAGAAAATGTTCGGATGAATAGAATGGGTCGGGCGCCGAAGACACCAACACCGATGGTCAAAAGGGAACGATACAGGCGGCGGAGCTCTTCTTCGACCGCGGTACCACCAGCATTGTCGGATTTGACACAACGGGATGGGACACATGTGGCAACTGGACATGAAGATACTAGCCAGGGGGCTCTGCACTCATTCCAGGTAGGTAGTCGCATTATTTTTGAAGGGGCTGGACGGGAATCGAACGGCTGTGTGTCAAGTCGACTCGACGTCGACCTCCATTTCCCTCTGAAAAGATTGACAATCCCGATATTTTCAGGACGAAGACGGAAATTGGTGGACATACGCCTTCGACGAGCAAGGGGTCGGCACAGCTCAGCCCTTGGGATCAGCTAATGCTCTAATGGAAATGATCCAAAGGGGAAGAAGTAAGCACTTGACCCTTTCATTCTTATTCTTTTCAGGATCCGAGATCCAAAGCAGCGAGGAAGAAATTGCGGCACCAAGTACCAGCAAAGCACATGAATCCTCTTCTCGTTCCAGCCGTCGAGAAAGGGCCTTATCCTCTTCCAGTAATGAGAGTTACACGTATATTCCATCTGTGCCGACAAGTGTATTCCATGCTGGTACGGGTACTGGAGCATCTAGAGGCCAACGAGGGCATATCTCCCTGTCGCAGATTAGTCAGAGATTTCGTCTACCCACTCATGCCAGTCTTCGTCGACAAAATCCTCAAGAATCATCGAATGCCTCAACTCAACAGGATTTGGATCATCTAATGGATATGCTCCAGAGACGCAGATCACTAAATGATCAGCGGGGATCTCTCCAAGGACGGCTCTTACAGCTCCAGGATCGAATGTTTAATTCCTTTGATTATCCATCGTCTGTTCCCAGTCGGACACAGAGACGAATCTTCCAAGATTTGCAAGCTGCGTACAGGAGTAATCCGCCGAGTGAAGCGCCTCTTGTTTATCGACGTCAGCCAACAATCAAAAGAAATTATTATTATCAAATGAAGATTCTTCCCAAGATGGAGAAAAGTTTTAAAATTAAGGTGAGAAAGAGATTTTGGCAAAAGACGTTTTCAGATGGATCGACTTTCAATCTCGGCATTGTTCGACCGAAATCGGGGAATTGTCTCCTGTGTCTTTGATACTGTCCTGGCTATGGCGGTTTCAATATTGGCGGTATTTGTCCTTTCCACTGGAATCTACTATGATATTAGTCTTTGTGTATTCGCTGCTGTTGTGGCAGGCGCACATGTAAGTTATCTACTTTTCTAACATCTTTTTTTAGTTTTCTCTGCTAAAATCTGTCCAACCTGATGCTGCTTCCCCGATCCATGGCTTCAATTGGCTGGTTGCCTACAGTCGTCCAGTCTACTTCTGTCTCTTGTGCGCCATTCTCCTCGGTTTGAATTTTTTCTGTGATGATCCAAAAAACAACAAATTCCCCTGGAATTGGAATCCTTATACGTTGAAAGATGCCTCGAATAGTATGGTTCTCCTGGCATTTCGAGATCTCGTGGGGACGATGATTTTGATCCTGCCGGCTTGTTTTACATGTGGATGGCTTCCTCAGGTTGGTATTGCTGTAATTTTTTTTACTATATTTTATTAAAAAATGGGGGAAGATGCGCAATTTTGAATTTTATTCGAATTTCTTTTGTATCAAAATATTCAAAATTTCCTGTTGATTCTGATGAAGTTTTTTTAAAAACTGAGAAATTCCCATTATTCCCCATATTTTCAGGTCAACACCCTTGCTCATCATATTTTCGAACAAATTGAGATGCACATTTTCGGCGGAACCGCGTCCCTGGGCGTATTGTCGGCTTCTATTCAATTGGTTAAAAGTATCGTGGTCTACAGTCTCTTGACAATTCTTTGTCACGTCGCCTACCATGTTAATCCCACAAATACTCAAACCCTCGCCTTCTCCGCCTTTTTGGCGATTTCCGTTGGTTTAGCCTATTGGATGAGCAGGTAGTCCTTTAAATTCACCTTCTTTAAAAAATTCTTTACAGATTTTCGTCAAATCCTCAACTGCTGGTAATGTTATTCCAATCTATTTGGGAAAAATTAAAGGAAATTACAAGGCCATGTCGAAATGACAGAGGAAATGAGCGGCGAGATGTTGGTAAGTGAAGTAACCGCCTGGTTCCAGCCAGGACCCAAATTACTAAATGTTTTAAAATTTTAGAAGAAGAACAAGAAGTCCCTGACCCATTTCCGGATCAATTAAAGAATACCGTAAGCCTCCGTGCGCGTCATGACTTCCTCTTTGGAACTCTCCTAATTCTAACAGTTTTTGCGCTCCATTCAACATCTCTCTTTACCGCTACAAGACCTTATTTCATCGTAGGTTACTGTATTTATATTTAAGGCAAATTCTAGATGATAATAACGGGAATTTGCTGTGCAATTGGGATCTTCAATCATTACGGTTACATGCAGTTGAGGGCGCATACCCCGTGGAAATTGGTAAGGAGATGCGCGACCGTAAAATTTGGAGATTTCAGCTAGCCAAGCCGGTATTTCGATCAGCAGAATTTAGCATGTTTGAAGCATCGAAAGAAGCAAAATTAATGACATTTGAGCGGATTCATGTATGGTCGCAGAAGGCGGAAAGGAATATTGTAAGTTACTCGAAAATGCCGACGTCGAGTCGACTCGCTTTGAACTTCCAAATAATATTTTTTTCAGTGTTATCCTCTCCTAATAATGAGCCAACTGAGTGACGCCGCCTGGCAGTTACCCTTCTGTGCCTTCTTGACTCCTTTGATCGCTTTGCGCCTGTTCCGAGGCGGTTTCTCCCATCCTCAGCTGATGTACGTCCCTCTTCTTCTCTCCTACATTGCCACCCGATGGGATTGGGCTGTCCATCTGCCATTTGGCTTTGAAACCACTGTAAGTGCCTCTAATTTTTAATGAAAAATGGTTTCAGCTCCCCCAACCGGCTCTTTTCGTTTTGTCCTTTTACATAATCACCGTCTTGTATCCAAAATGGCTGGAATTCTATATGAAGATGAATTTCATCATGGCTTACGTGGCTCCGTGGCAAATCAGCTGGGGCAGTGCCTTCCACGCCTTCGCTCAACCCTTCAGTATTCCGCATTCTGCTCTGGTTTGGGTTCAGACGTTCATTTCGAGTGTTATCAGCGCTCCGATGAATCCTTTCCTAGGTAAGGAGGTTTTTTTTTTCAATTTTGGGACTTGACTTTAGTTGCAGAATTGGTATAACAAAAATTGAATGCATATCACAAATTTTTCCCGCCAATGTTTGGCTGTTTTAAGTATTTCCCTTTTCAGGTTCCTCTTTCTTTATGATCTCCTACGTGCGGCCGACGAAATTCTGGGAACGGGATTACAACACCAAAAGGAGTGATGCTTCCAATACGAGATTGTCTTCCCAAATCGATCGAGGTCCAATGGTCGATGACAGTAATCTGAATGCCGTCTTCTACGAGCATTTGACCAGAAGTCTTCAAAAGAGCCTGGCTGGGGATCTGCTGATGGGTCGATGGGCGACCAGTGTCGAACCCGGAGATTGTTTCATTTTGGCCAGTTTCTATCTCAATTGCCTTGTTCACATAATCGAAGTTGGCAATGGATTTGTGACTTTTCAACTGAGAGGATTGGAATTCCGCGGAACTTATTGTCATCAGCGAGAAGTGGAAGCAATTTCCGAGGATCAAACTGAAGGAACCGGATTCTGTTGCTGCTCTCCAGGTTCCCTCCCTGGATTTCTCTCACTGAACACCGCTTGGAGTCTTCGATGGTTGGCCTGGGAAGTTGTGGCTGCAAAATATGTCGTAGATGGTTATTCGATTACGGATAATTCAGCTGTCAATCTTTTACAGGTAAGAATTACAGGGAAATTTGATAAAACCCATGAGTTTCTAGGTTCATGAGTTGAGAAGACTCCTCGTCACTTTGTATGTCAAATGTATCATATTCTACGCTTCGACAACACCAAAATTGACATCTTGGCTGAGCAATGAACATATTGTAAGTTTAATTTAAACCAAATGTCAATTTTTATTGAATTGTGCCATTGGAAAAGCTCAAAATGGCTCAAACCTCAGCTCGCGCCAATTTCAAACAAAAATTGTTAAAAAATGGCCTGATTTTCAAGCGCTCGTTTCTCCCAAAGTTGGAAACTGACAATATTTAGCCAATTTTCCACTAAAACCACATTTTCCCTGTTTTAGAAAGCCGCCATCATCCCGATCAATACCGATGCCCGTTATGCCGATGTCGATCATATTTTCTGCCCAACAAATGACGAAGATTGGGATCACGGAGCCCAGGTAGATCTCATTTCTCCAGATTGAAAATATCCTCTTCAGGGTATTTCAAAGCTCAGTTTTACCGAATGGTACAATCAATGGATAAATTATTGTCTTTTCATGAGAAGAGCCAATAATCCGGATGAGGACATAGATCACGGAGAATTTTTGACTCTTTGCTTTATGTTGAGCATTTTGGGTAGACGGGCGCTTAGTACAGCTGCTCACAACCGACATTCCACAGCAGCCGAATCATTTTTATATGGGCTACATGCTCTGTTTAAAGGAGATTTTAGGTAAGAACTTATTCACGATTCTGTCCAGTTTACGTGGAGTAAGGACGCCTTGGGTGAAATTGAAAGCATCTTATTTTTATCCATTTAAAGGGACCCTCACCCAGTGAAATTGGCGCGCGCTACCGTAAGCTGCCGAGGTCTTACGGGTGCGGGCGCACCGGAATCGCAAATATCGTATTCATCCGTTTTTAATTTCGCTTTCTCCATTTTCACATTTTATTTTCTGAAAAAATACATTTTCAGATAGAATCGGACACGGGGAAAATTATGATGTAAAAATTAAGACGAAAATCAGAAAATGAGTTGAAGATAATGGAGCATTTCAATCCGTCGCTAATGCAGCTATCTGAATCACTTTTCTTTGCTTATTTTTGTAACTTACCTACTGGCTAATGCTGCTTATTCAAAAAGATGATTTATCAACCTAAAACAATGGAAGGAACAAAGCAAAATGAGCATATAATGCGAAAAGTGAAAGGGAGCAGCTAGTGTGCAAAAATTACAAGTGTTTTCTGGCTAAAAAATTTTGCACAGAGTTTCCCCTGTAATGAGGAGTGTTTTGTACATAAAATAGCATAAAATGACACCAGAAATAATCCCTAAATCTATGAATTATCTCAGGAAACCAACTTACTTTGTTGATTGCTAAAAATCACTCTCCAAGCTCTTGTTGCTTATTTTTCTTCGTCCTTTTTTATTTTAAAAGTATCTGTAAGCAATGTATTTGCAAGAAATAACAATAGAAAACATAAAAAGAACAATAAAGCAATAAACAAGAACAAAGCAACAAGGAGAAGAAATCAAGAATGAGCAAAATTGAAAGCGGGGTGTCGCATGCTAATTGAGCTAAAAATGTTAATTTTTTGTCGTTTCTTTCACTTTCAACGATTGTTATACATTGCTAGCATGCTGAAGATAGTGCAAATAACAATTAGAAGTCAATACAGACACAAAAACAAGTAAAATTCACAAAGATATTGTTTAGAAGTATGTTGCACATTCTTCCTTGATTTTTGAAGCTAATATTGCATATTACATTGCATGTTTAGATGCAAAAGATGCGCAATTCAATGGAGATTATTTTGCAACAAGAAAGAGAAAATAAAACTCCCAATATAAAAAGAAAAACAACAAAATTGTTGATAACAAAAAATGAATTTTTTGTTTTCCCTGAAAATCAGGCAAAGTTAGCGTCGGCGTTTCTATCCTTTCAATCTTTTTTTCTACTGGGTGAGGGTCCCTTTAAAATGTTTTAAATAAGCCGAAAAATTCTAGAATTCACTGTCCTCGAGATGAATGGGTTTTCGCTGACATGGATCTCCTCCGCCTCGTCATCTCTCCCGCGGTCAAAATGGCCCTGAAACTGCATCAAGATCATTTCGCTGCTACAGATGACTTCGACGAGGTTGAATCCCTTCATAAAGTCATAACGGACCACCAAGAGAAGATGTTCATTTCCCATGAGGTCAGTTTTGATGGAAATTGTAATTGAACCGGGAATTTTAGCAAGATCCTGCCTGGAGACGAGCAATTCTCTCAAACACAAGTAGTCTATTGGCTTTGAGACATATGTACGATGATGGACAGGATGATTATAAAATTATTATGCTGAATAAAATGCACTTGAACATGAGGTAAGTCCTCGGAAATTCTTAAATAAATTTCCGACTATTGAAATTTCCATGATTTTCAGAGTAATCAAGCTCAATCGAGAATGTGTTCGTGCCTTTTGGTCTGGCCAACAACAAGAGCTCATTTACCTTCGAAATCGCAACCCTGAAAGAGGATCAATTCAAAATGCCCGCCAAGTTTTACGGTACTTTAAAATTCCTTTTTGAAATAACTTTCTCCTTTAAAGGAATATGATTAACAGCTCAGCCGATCAGCCAGTCGGCTATCCGATATACGTCTCCCCATTGACGACGTCCTTCGTCGATACTCACAATCAAATCAGTCGCGTGGTAGGACCCACAATCACGCTGGAAGCGATTGGAAATGGAATACGGCGGACATGGCAAAATTTGAGGAAACATCTCGGCCCTTCGACCAGCTCAAATCAGGGGGGCTGTGCACCTCCCACGGTAGTAAATACTGTCAGGGACCAGGAAGCCGAGAGACTCAGTCAAGGATCACAGGTAGAAATTATTGCACCTTTTAAAAAAGGTTTCTAGGGTCATGCGGAGCAATCCGTGGTGCAGATGAATGCTGACGGATCGACGAGGGTCACACTGGCAAAGAGGCCACAAAGCGAGCCGCCGGGACTCGGAAAGAAAGGATCCAGTGGAAGTGCCACAGCTGAAGGAACACCATCGACATCGGGAAAACGGGTAAATATTTTTAAATACAGAGAAGGGTCTTCTGACGAAATACAGGATTTCTTAGCTCTCCCAGTTTTTTTTTCTAATTTTTCCTCTCTTTCAGACAAGCGTCGATGTTCCTCCAGCAGTCGAAGAAGATGCCAAAAGTGTCACCGACAGTTATAAAGAGCTCTTCCTCTGTACTCAGCTGGACACCGAAGGCAAACTCATTTGGATCGAGATTACTGACCTGGAACAGGTGAATTCTACTCTTTTTTCTAAATAGTAGTTTCAGGTTTTCAAATATCTAAACGAGCCACTAAAATCAACAGGACATCCTCTAGTCGAATGGCCAAGTGAAGTTTTGAGAGAAATGGCCAACCATAAAGCGTGGTTCTGTCAGCCGCAAGTTGGCATGGTTGGGCGCGTAATCTACACATGGTTTCCAAATCATCCGAATAAGAAATTGAGAAGTCATATTGGTGATGTTATTTATTTGGTAAGATGGTTTAAATTTTAATATCATCCGTTACCAAGCTCATGTCTTTGGTCATGAAAATAGCGAAAATATTTCTAGCTTCAAAACCTATCCCATTTAAAGGGACATTGCTTGATTAAAGTATTCTTGTGCTCAAAAAATCTGCCGGTTTTTCCTGATTACGGAGATTTTTTCATTTCTAATTTAAACTGTCACCAAGTCTAAAAAACAACGTTTTCTAGGTTGCTGTCCCGGACATGGCCAACGCCCTACTGGCCATTGGCGCCAAGGGCTCCCGCCGTCTGAATGAAAAGGAAGTCAAACGGGTCATGGTCAAATTAGGCCACCCAGAACCTGGAATCGAAGAAGAAGCCCGTCCAGAGCCGCCTCCCAGAGTCGTACGTGCGACTGGCGTTCGACGAGATGGCCTCCTCATTATCCCCGATCAGAATCCACCTTCTGACCAGGTTGAATAGCTCAATTCTTTGTATTTTCTGGCTAATTTTGTCTTTTGATCTTGTCACTTTAAATATTTACGAGTATGTTGCCATAACAATTGGTTTCAAAAATTGTAACATCAAAATGATAACAAAACTTTGATTGTGATATTTTATAATGAATATTATCTTTGCTCTGAATAAGAATTCCGACTTTATGTGATCCGTAAAAATATCGTCCATAAAATCTTTTTGATTCGCTCTTTTTTGAATTCCTGGTCAGTTGAAAAACAATCCGCAGCGGAACTTGATCCGCGATTTTTCGAGTTCAAATTTTCTATAAAATTCCAAATTTATAAGGCCACTCTTTCTGATTTTTTCTGCTCACTATTTTTAAATTTATTTTTTATGGGCTACAGTAATATTTCCTTTATTATAAGAAAAAAACGCCCATTTTCCAGCTATCACATTTCCTTCTGCCCTAAAGCGCCGCTTCTTCCCTTCGCTTCACCGGCGCTTTGCTTTTTCTCCTATAAAGGAAGCTCAATCATCATTTTCCAACCATTGCTATTTCCAGCTCCATTCTCAAGATGTCCACCGAGCCTAAGAAGCCGATGAAATTGACTTTGGTTGCCAATGATAAAGTCAAAGTCACCGTCGATGAAGATGTCGCGTTTCAATCCAAATTGTTGGAGAACATGGTGACAGATTTGAGAATCTCTGATGAGGCTCAGCTGACCGACTTATTGGTCAGTAATGTTGATGGTTGGACACTGACCAAGATTATGGAATGGTGCGAGACGCATCGTGGTGAGATTTTCAAGCCGAAGGAAGCCCATGAAAACCCGAGAACTTCTTTGACTGATCAGGACAGGCAGTTCCTGGCCGTGACATCGGACCAGCTCTTCAATATGCTCACGGTTAGTTATTTAATATTCCCTCTTTAAATTGAATTTATATTCTAGGGCGCAAATTATCTAGACATTCCGGGATTGATGGAAATAATTACCCAGAAAATTGCGGAGATGATCGACGACAAAACTGTCGAAGAAATTCGTGAAGTTTATGGATTGGTCAATGATTGGAATTCGGCCGAGGAAGAAGAAGAAGTCAAGAAACGTTTTGAATGGGTAGAAGCCTAGGCAGGGATCAATTGTTGAATTTTTTTTATCATTTTGTTATTTTACAACTGTGTCATACTTGTCAATAAATTGAATTAATGGTTGAAATGAATGTTGACTTGTCGACATTTTGGGTGAAAACGCATGAATGTGATCTCTAGTTGGGTAAAAAGGACACGTAACGTTGATTTTAAACATTTTAATCGGTATCTTGACTAGAAGAAGAGGCGCCTCTCCCGGGTCAACACAGTGTCTCCCAGCTGAAGTTTGTCTCTGTATCCTCGGCCGATAGAACAATCCCTCGCCTGCTCACGCAGTTCAGTGTAATCTTAACCGAGAGAGCCCGCGAGACACTCATCCCTCTCTTTTCAGCCCAGGCCGCCTCTACTCGATTTTTCACCTTGATCACTTCCGCTCAGGCTCTCAATTAAATAAGCGCCATTATTTTCTATCCGAAAATCGCGTGTCTTTATTTTTTTCCTGGACTCTGTGGCTGAAATTCGTGGCAACCTTCGTTTGCTACCATTATTTTCCCAATTTTTACAATAATATGCAATAATTTGACTAAAGAGAGTAAAATTTGCAGTTCATGCAGTTCATTGCTGACTTCATTGTAATTATTAAATGAAGAAAAAAATTTTTGAGGATTTCGTCACAAAGCGCAAACCTGCCACCACTTTCAGGATTTTAAATTTCCCGGAAAATTTTTGTGATTCCTTTGAGATTTTGCGTATTTTCTGATTTAAAATATCATTTACGGTAAACAATCCATATTGTCTTGTTGCCTTCCAGTCAAAACAAATATTTTCCACTCATCAGCCTAATCCTATGACCTGTTTTTCATTTTTGAGTTCCAGATGTTCCCTCAAAAACTCGTCCTCTATCCTTTGATCCTCCATTTTTTCTTTAAAATATCGGCTGACTTCCTCGTGATTTCGCCATCTTACAGCTTGGTTCTTCTCTTTTCCCAAGTCAGATGATACGATGGTGAGAACTTTGTTCAATATCTGTTTGTCGGCTGTTTGTCAGCATGAATTGAGTGAGGATCTCTCCTTGATGCCAGGCGAATGTAAGCAGAGATTATTGGAATTCTTTGCCAGTCATGATCAGGTACAGTTCGTTCGTTTAATTTGAAACCGCCATTTCAGTTATCAGCTCTGGATTGTGATCGTCTGCTGAGCTCAAGATATTTCTCTTCAAACTTGACCCAGCTCTCATTTTTCTTGTGCGATGATCTCACCGACGATTTATTGACAGCTCTGACGCGGAACAACACGAAACTCGAGAGGATAGCTCTTGTCGAATGCTCTAAAGTCTCGGACCAGGTATGAAATTGACCAAAATATTGACACTGGGCCTTTATTTTGACCACTTGCTGGCTTCAAAACACAAAAATGCAGATATTATGACAAATTTTAGGGAATTCGAGCAGCTACCCGTAATCAGAAAAATCTTCGCCAGCTGGAACTTCGAGCAATGCGATTATTGACCGACGAAGCGCTGCAAGAGATGAATAGCCCCTATCTTCATACAGTCGACCTCAGCGGGTGCTCAAAAGTGAGTCTTTCCGCACTTTTGAGAGTCAATTTAAATGTCAATATACCGTAATTTTTATAGATAACCAGTGGAGGGCTTCGAGATCTCTTGGCTCATCATCCAAATATCAGTTTCCTTTTCCTGAATCACTGTCGATCGCTGGATGATTTCGCCCTTTATTATATCGCCCATTTTCTGGGAGATCGCCTACGGGTAAGTCATCTCATAAAACACAGTGAAAGTTGATCCTGGGAAGAAATCTGGCTATTATTGACAATAAATTCCGTGATGTTGATGTTCGGCAGACAAAAACAAAGCTCGGGGGAAACGGGATTGGGAGAAAACGTTACTTTATGGGGATAAAAAGGGGAACATTTAAACAAGATGGGAAAATACCAATTTTTGACATCAAACGAACATTAATCAAATGAATAATAAATCAGTTGTGATAATTTTTTTCTTCAGACCTTGGAGCTGGATTTCCCCAGCAATATGTCCGACCCGGCCACAGCCCTTGCTCATCTTTCTGAGCAATGTCCCAATCTCCGTCAGCTCTCCCTGGCTCGCTTCTTCAATGAGGTCAGTTTTTCACCCCACGTCAGCTGTTGGGAACATTCCCGGGCATCAGTCATCTGCCGGCTGTCTGCTGTTCCCGGGAAAACAAGGAAATAATTCTAATTTTTGCAGGATTCCGAAAATCCTCCCAGCCCTACACCGCCATTTAAAATCGACGGTTGTAATCTGCGAGATGTTGATCTGTATGCCAATTTCTTTACTACGCTTCCAACTTTGCCTGAGGGTGTGACAACATTGAGGCTTTCGGTCAATGGAGATGAGGATCCTGTGGAGTTGGTAGAATCCTTGTCGTCCAAGATTCATCTAAGAAGTATCAACCTGCAACTGGCCGTTAGGGAAGCAAGCATTGTAAGTCTTACACAAATAGTCGGCAAATTGTACTTTTCTGTACTGTGATCAGCTGTTTTGAGGGCAACAGAGAATGTAATAGAGGACAAAACACTAGAAAAGATCTTATTTCGAGAAGAAAATACGCAAAACTTGAAAATAGTAAAGCACAAGATCAATTGGAGGATTGAATAAGAGAATTTCAGTCTATTTTTGGGAAATATGACCAAATGCCGCTGTTTTGTACTCCGACTGGGGCCTGCTATTTACGCTTTTGTTTTTTTTTCAAAAGTTTTATTGATTTTTTTAAAATGCAAACATTTTCAGCAAGCTGTCGACAATGCCAACGCCCTGCTGGTTCGTATTCTTCCCGCCCTTGGGGAGAAAATTACCATTCTCCAAGTTTCTGTCCCTCGTCTCTTTGACGAAGCTCTAACTTATATCCTCCAAAACACGCCAAATTTAACCCACCTGGCTTTGGATGTAAATCATTTAAATACTCACATATTACAGAAATATTTCGCAGGTGAGTCTCGCCATTATTCCCGGGTATATGGTAGATTTCCAGGCGGGTCTCGTTCTTATGGCAGCCGATTGAAATCGTTAAAAATTTGTAAAATGAGAATAACTTACAGAATATTATTTGCAATTGCTAGAGGAGCCAGAAATCTCGTGGTAGGAACCCGGACTCCCTTTAGAAATATGAAAATCTTCAGGAATTGGAAACTTCTCACATGTATTCGGTGGATGATCGTTTTGTTTCTCTGCTGGGCGACAATTGCCGCCAATTACAGACAGTTAATTTCAACGGGTGTCGTTATGTCAGCGACAAGGGACTGGCCCATTTGGCGCGTCGATGTCCATTGAAAGAAGTACGGATCCGCGGAACCGCGTGTACGGACAAATCCTTATATCTTTTGGCACAATTCTGCCCCGAATTGGAATGGATTTCACATGCGGATTTCTCTGGTATGTTGAGAAATTAGACACCAAAGTCTAATGTCAAAAATCTCCAGGTCGTCCCAAATTCACAGACGTGGCTCTTCAATGTCTCCGTGATTCCTGCATCAGTCGGGTAATTTGCTAATTGACATCACTTTCCCGCCTCCCATCTCCTTCTGTGATTCTTAGACATCCAGGTTTATGTATATTTTTGTATAAATTTTGTTTTATTTTATTTTTTTTTTTGAAAATAAATATTTGGCCGTATTTTGAGTTTTCAACGCGGTAAAAATCACCGAATTAATCATGTGCCGAGTATTATTGAAATAACTGAAAAGCAGCTGGCCTTCTACGCTTGTCGGTTTCATTAAATTACCACTATTATTCACTGGCTGTGACAATGAACACCTCGACCTGGATAGAATGTCCTGATTTTGATACTTATCCTATAAAATTCTTATTGGCTATTCATGGCTCGGCCTTCTACAGTATTCCCCTGAATATCTTCGCTATTTACATGATAATATGGAAATCACCGCGGGCTATGAAAACATACCGATGGTATTTGCTCAACTATCAAATATGGTCAGTTCATGCCGTAAAGAGGGGGCATATCTTGAAATTACCGGAAATTTTGACATTTTTTAAAGTCTACCGTAACCAGAAGAACTTCCCGAATATTTAAAAACCA